>ML782318.1:103785-157964 GCA_009831015.1 Picea engelmannii | reverse complement strand
CTGTTCAAGTGCTATTTCTGTTGCTATTTCGTATATCATTTCTGTGTATTGTGAAGATTATGCTGGATATTTCACTGTTATTCTGTTATTTCTAGCATTTCGTTTCTGTTCTGCATATTTTATATATCTGGTATCTTGCAGAACAAAACTAATATTTGTATAGTTCTACTCTTGGCTTGAACAAAACTAATATTTGTATAGTTCTACTATTTTCTTGAAAAAAACTGATATTTGTATAGTTATACTCTTGGCTTACCTTAGACATATTGCCAACTAAAGCACCCAAGATTTGCAAGACACCAACTCATGGCTGGATTTCTTACTCCATAGCATTGACCCTCATCTTCAATGGACATTTCTTATAATAATTCTAATTTTTCCCTACTAATATTGGTAATTGCACCCTAGTCTAATTGTGCATCCAAAACTAAATATATAAAAAAAATATTTAGAACATTGAATATAGAAAACAAAGTTCATAAATTCGAACTAGGATGATGATGGACTACTAACTAAAAACACGTGCACATGCAACTGAAGGTACAATCAAATAGGTACCTGTTAGATATTTCTTCGTCGAGCGAGGAAATCTTAGCACAAATAGAGGGAAATGCGACTGCATCTAGTAGATATGATCAACAAATAAGGACTAGAGGTGAAAAAGTCAAAAGAAAATTTTGTAGACACATGGAATTTTTTCTTGCCGAAGGAGGATCATGCTCTTATGATGATGAGAGCATAGGAGACATAGAGGTTCCACTCATGTATAAGCATCTGTGGAAACAATGGGTACCTAAGGAACTAACTCCTATAGATGTTGACTTCATTGTCAACAATAGGACATATCACATTGCACCAACCTCCCTGCATAGACTCAGGATATTTTCCATGGATGAAATAATTGTAAAATAAAATACAGTAACTGAATTGATGGACTATGTCATACTGTGTTACAATTATAATGATTAGATGAGGATGGTCCGGTACATGCGAAGTATGCAGAGATATGCACTCGTCTCAAATTATATACAACTAATAAAAAAGGATAAAAATAAGGGAGCGACTATCTATATTGATGGAAGGCCTAAATCTTCCAGCAATATCATAGGGTTTATATATAACACACGACTTGGTACAACAAACAAACAACCAAATTTCATATATGAGGGACATGAAGAGAATCATGTAGTCCTATGCGCAATAAAATCTCGGGGATGAGTTAATAGTGGATTACCATTTGAATCGAATAGAAACGTCAGCTATTAGTGTGTGGATACTTATGCAACACCTCTTTAAGAAACCTCTACTTATTTCATTATATTTTATTATTATATTTAACATTGTTTTAAATATTTCATGGTCCTAATTTTATAACAATGTGGGAGCTTGATCGTTGAGGTTGATTTTATTTGGGTTGTAATCAGTTTTTTTTTTATCATTAAAAATTGTTTAAATATTTGGGGGTTCTAATTATATTATAATGTGGCAGGATGATCGTGGAAAAGGGTCAGCCGCAGAACATGTAAATGATTATCAATTTCTACTTTCATTTTACGTGAATTTTATTATTTTCTTATATAATTTTACTGAAATAACATTGTTTTTGTTGAAATTATATGTAGTCCGTAGGCCATGTTGATCATGATTCTTTTGATGAGGAGGGGTTGTATTCATCCCCTGATCTGATGGTCTTAATAAAAAATAATATCATCAAAGTGAACAAGGAACTTGATAGCTTATTAGATCGTGCATATCAAACTCCCAACGTCCTAGCAAAGATCAATATCATTATGTCACAACTTAACACATATAAGGTAATAACTATAATTTTGAAGTTTTTTTTTCGAATGTACTCATATGTTCAATTATGAAACTTTGTCCTTTAACTTTTACAATATCTCATGAAAAAAAATTTCTTTTTTATAAAGAGATTTTTGGAGACTATTCATCCCGATGTTGGTAGTAGTGGTGGTACAGAGACGCTACAGAGTCCTGATACGAGCGGTCATACAACCGCTAGAGTACTATTTACTTCTCCATCTTCCACACCTAATTTATATAGGAGCCATGAAACACACCACCAGACATCCACACATCAGTCGGGGTCTAGAGATGGTGGTAGAGACGAGGTTGGTGATGTTGTTGACATGGTAGCATTTCTTGGAGCTAGACGTGTGACAAGCATGGGGACCCTTACGTGCACATTTTTGGTTGACAATAATGGAGTTCCATTAAAACAATCAAGACTCCCAGGTAGTGTCCATCTCATAAGAAAATCATCTAGATTATTAATTTTAAATTAATAATCATATTTTTTTGTGTAGGAAACGACCATTTTTATAGGCACCTAGAGAGAAAGGCCTTGTTGATTTTGGGGGAAACCTTACACATGAGGTGGAATTTATAGAATTCCAAACTCAAAAAGGAACTTATGGATTATATTGAAGGCCTCGTTGGAGTAGATTCGTTCAATAAAAAAATGGTCACCTCTGTAGCGGGCGAATATTTAAAATATACACAGAATGTTTATAGACGAAGATTGGTAGGAAATCCTAGGTATGAGCCTCCTCCCTCAATTCCAGAGAGAGAGTGGAAGGTGATCATTGATGATCCAAAAGAGAATATTTTGAAAAAATCACGAGAACAAATAACTAGTACACTAAGGTAAATTACAATATTTTGATTTCAATACCAACTTTATTTTTCTTTAGATGTAAATAAAAGTGTGGTTATATATAACATACTTGAAAATTTTGATGATAGGTTTCCTGACACTTCGAAGGAAACCAAAGAAAGGATTTCCAAACATGGCCAGCACAAAGTAGGCCAGGGAGGCTACTCGAGGTTACAGTCATGAATCATAAGTACCCAAACATATTAAGAATATTATTTGTATCATCTTACAACTTTCAGGTAATTGCATCCAAAAACATTAAAAAACCATACCCTTATGCAATGCAAGGTGACGACTTCGGAACTGAAACCATGGAGGAATACCTCCAACTTGGTTACAAGTATGGTTATAAAGTCGTGGTTGATAGTAGGAAAATCATGGGGAAGACCCCAAGATCCAGTTTGCGGGATAAGGTAAATAAAAATCAGTCCGCATTAAACTTTCATTATTTATAAAATACATAAATGTTTTACATCGTCCATAATTTAATGTCTTACTTTGTTTTAATCATGGGAGCATCATTATCAACAAAACCATTAGTACTAGACAAAAGAGCATTGTGTTGGTTGTGGAGCCTAATTATCTTCCTGATTCAGAGGTCTTTTACTTTTAGTCGTGTTTATACACCATGAAGTTATTTACACCCCAGAAGTATGTACACTCTTCCATGTGGGGGAGTGTAGAGGGGGGGTACCCCCTCTGCGGGGTCTGGGGGGGCTATCCCCCCGACTTGGGGGTCTAGGGGAAAGAGGGGGTTCGGGGGCGAAGCCCCCGAAGGAAAAATTGCCTTGTAAATGTATATTGTAATTTCATTGTAAATATGGACCGTTCATTATAACGTCGCAAATCTAACGATAGAGAGTATGTTAGGGTTTTTTTCCCTAGAAGGAAACCCTCTTTTATGAGGGAAATGTATTGCGACTATGGTGGATGGAGAATATTGTATTCTGAGATAGGAGACTATGAGAGAAAGAAGAGGAAGTTACAATGGGTTTGTTGTAGGTTGTATCCCTTCATATGCTGGATAATAATAAAGGAAGGACCTGACAATTTCTCTGGTGGACGTAGCCCACACTGGGTGAACCACATAAATCTGTGCCTCTATTGTATTGTGTATCTTCTTTGTTATGTTTCTGTATTTGTTTTATTTTAATGCTCCATGGTCCTGTTTTTCTAACAACTGGTATCAGATAAAAAGGTAACTCGCAGGAAAAGAGGGTTCCTGGTTCGAGTGGGAGCAGTGTTGGAAGATGGAAAGTTTAGGGTTGAGAAATTTAACGGCCAAAACTACCAATTATGGAATATGCAGATGAAAGACTATTTATATCAGAAGGATCTATTCCTACCATTGGGAAGAATATCACAGGAGTCGACGGCTACGAAGGATGAAGAATGGGATATTCTTGACAGAAAGGCTCTAGGAACGATACGGCTAAGCCTGATAGTGTTGGTGGCTTTCAATATTTCGAAACAAAATACAGTGAAGGGTTTGATGGACGCATTGGCCAAATTGTATGAAAAACCCTTGGCGTCCAATAAGGTATTTCTAATGAAGCTATTATTTAATATGAATATGTCGGAATGTGGGTCTATTTCAAATCATTTAAATGATTTTAATACGGTTACTAATCAACTAAGTTTTGTAAAAGTGGACTTTGATGATGAGGTCAGGGCTCTTCTAATCTTATGCTCATTGCTAGAAAGTTGGAACGGCTTGGTCATGGTTGTAAGTAACTCTGTCTCTGGTTCAAAAACTTTAAAATTTGATGATGTTTTTGGTGTTATCCTTAGTGAGGAAATGCGACAAAAAAGCACATGTGAGACATCAGGAAATGCATTGAACATGGAGAATAGGGGAAGACAAAAGGATAGAGGAAAGGGTTTCAGGAACCATGGGAATTCTAGGAAGGGAAAATCCAAATCCAAACTTGGAAATATAGAGTGTTGGAATTGTGGGAAGAAAGGACATCTGAAGAAAGACTGTAGAGCTCCAAAGAAATAAAGATATGGACAACATGAGAGAAATCGAGAAGAAAATGTAACAGGTGATGTGTTACAAGATTCTTTGGTTCTTTCTGTAGATAATATTTCTGAGTCTTAGGTAGTATATTCAGGGGCTTCATTTCATGCCACACCCCATAGGAAACATTTTCTAGATTATGTTCAAGGTGATTTTGGACAGGTTCATTTGGGTGACGATGCACCATGCAAAATTGTTGGAATGGGAAAGGTAAAAATAAAGCAACGCAATGGAAACCAATGGTTTTTGAAAGAGGTAAGACATGTTCCATATTTAAGGAAAAATATAATTTAAATAGGGAAGTTGGCAAGTGAAGGTTCTATATCCATATTTACAGATAAGACATGGAAGGTCATTAAAGGATCATTGGTGATAGAGAAAGGAGAGAAGGTAGGTACATTGTATTTATGTACTGGTAATACTGACTCTTCTATCTCTTTATCTTCTATAGGAGTGGATACAACACTATGACATCATAGGGTTGGACACATGAGTGAGAAGGGGATGCAGATACTTCACAAAAGAAATTTGTTGCCAGATCTTAAACAAATTGATTTGGACTTCTGTGAGTATTGTGTTTATGGAAAACAAAAGAGAGTAAGATTTCTCAGAGTCGGAAAAGAAAAGAAGAGTGAAATGTTAGAGCTTGTTCATACAGATGTATGGGAACTAGCTCAGGTATCATCTCTTGGTGGCTCTCATTATTATGTTACTTTTATTGATGATGCAACTAGAAAAACTTGGGTTTATTGCATTCGAAAAAAATCTGATGTTTTTGATACTTTTAAGAAATGGAAAGCTTTGGTTGAGAATGAGACAGGAAAAAAGTTGAAGTGTCTCAGATAAGATAATGGAGGTGAATATTGTAGCAAGGATTTTCATGATTACTGTTCATACCATGGGATTCGTAGAGAGAAGATAGTTCCAAGAACACCACAAGAAAATGGTGTGTCAAAAAGGATGAACAGGACAATCATGGAGCGTGCAAGGAGTATGAGATTACATGTTGATTTTCCCTTACAATTTTGGGCAGATGCTGTAGATACTGTTTTTTACTTAATAAAGATAGGACCTTCAAGATCTTTGGATGGTAGAATTCTAGAGGAGGAATGGACATGAATAAAGGTAAACTATTCTTTTTTTAAAACTTTCGATTGTGAAGCATTTGTCCATATTGATATAGAAAATAGAACAAAGCTTCAGGAAAAATCCAAGAAGTGTACCTTTATTGGATATGGTGTTAATGATTTTGGTTATCGCTTATGGGATTATGAAAATAACAAAATCGTTAGGAGTAGAGATGTCATATTCAATGAGAAGGCCATGCACAAAGATCAGTTGTAGGGAAAGAAACAGGAAAAAGAAAAACAAGAATACACAGTGCTTGATGATATCACTGAAGAAGAAATTCCAAAGGAACCAAAAAATCAAAAATGTACAACAACAAGAGCAACAGGTACCTCAAACACCTGCAAGTGTTGTTAGAAAATCTACCAAGTTAAGTATACCCCCTGAACGATACTCTCCTTCATTGTATTATTTATTGTTGATGAATTATGGTGAACCAAAATGTTATGAAGAGGCAATTCAAGTAGACACCAAAAGGAAGTGGGAGAAAGGCATGAAAGAGGAAATGGATTCCTTGGTAAATAACCATACTTGGGACTTGGTTCAATTGCCTGCAGGAAAAAGAGAATTGTAGAATAAATGGGTTTACAAGTCGAAGGAAGAATATGGAGGAGAAAAGCAGTACAAGGCTAGACTTGTTGTAAAGGGGTTTGCACAAAAAAAAGGTATATATTTTGATGAAATATTTTCTCCTGTTGTTAAAATGACTTCAATTAGAACTATTTAAAGTCTTGTGGAAGTAGAATATTTGCATCTTGAACAGTTAGATGTAAAAACAACTTTTCTCCATGGGGATTTGGAGGAAGAGATTTATATGCAGCAGCCACAGGGGTATGAGGTCAAAGGGAAGGAAAATTTGGTATGCAGGTTGAAGAAGAGCTTATATGAACTAAAGAAAGCTCCAAGGCAGTGATATTTGAAGTTTCACATGTTTATGACAAAAAAGGGTTATAGTAGATGTCATTTTGATCACTATGTTTATTTTAAAAAGCTAGAAAATGGAAGCTTTATTATATTGCTATTGTATGTAGATGACATGCTTGTTGCAGGGTCTAATATGAAGGATATAAATGTGCTCAAGAAGAAATTAGAAAATTCATTTGTGATGAAGGATTTGGGTGCTGCAAAGAAAATCCTTGGTATGAGAATAACAAGAGACAGGAAAAATCGCAAACTGACATTGTCTCAGGGTGAGTACACAGAGAAGGTGTTGGAGAGGTTTAGAATGCAGAATGCAATACTAGTTACTCCACCTTTGGCTAGCCATTTCAAATTAACCAAGAAAATGTGTCCCAAGACACAAGAGGAGATAGAATACATGTCCAGGGTCCCATATTCATCAACAATTGGTAGCTTGATGTATGAAATGGTTTGCATAAGACCAAATATTGCACATGCAGTGGGAGCTGTGAGCATATATATGAACAATCCAGGTAAAGAACATTAGGAGGTAGTAAAGTTGATTCTCAGATACTTGAGAGGTACTTCTAATCATGCATTATGTTTTGGAGGTTCATAAACTATTCTACAAGGATATGTTGATTCATATATGGCAGGTAATAAAGATAGCAGGAGGAGTACCACAGGGTATGTGTTTACTATAGGTGGAACAACAGTAAGTTGGATTTCAAAACTGCAAAAGGTTGTTGCAATTTCAACAACAGAGGTAGAGTATGTTATTGCTAGAAAGGCTAGTAAAGAGATGATTTGGTTATAGAGGTTTATGGAGGAATTGGGAAAGAAGCAAGATAATAACAGGTTGTACTATGACAGTGAGAGTGCCATTCCTATTGCAAATAACTCGGCCTTCCATTCAAAGAATAAGCATATACAATTGAGGTACCACTTCATACGATCCACCTTGGAAGATGGACATTTGAAGTTGGAAAAGATTCACACTAGCCATAAACCTACAGACATGCTAACAAAGGGAGTAACCAGGGAGAAAATGAGTTCCTGCTTAGTTTCAGTTGGTCTTCAAGAATGAATATGAAGATGAGAAAATTTCCAAGTCCAAGAAGATTCAGAGTCCAACATATACAACAGCAGTGGAGTTGTTGAGATCAGTCTCCAAGTGGGACATTGTTGGTTGTCAACCCTGATTATCTTCCTGATTCAGAGGTCTTTTACTTTTAGCCGTGTTTATACCCCATGAATTATTTACACCCCAGAAGTATGTACACTCTTCCACGCGAGGGAGTGTAGAGGGGGGGTACCCCCTCTACGGGGTCTGGGGGCAAGTGAGCCCCCAAATGAAAAATTGCCTTGTAAATATATATTGTAATTTCATTATAAATCTGGACCGTTCATTATAAGGTCATAGATCTAACGATAGAGATTATGTTAGAGTTTTTGTCCCTAGAAGACAACCCTCTTTTATGAGGGAAATGTATTGCGTCTATGGTGGATGGTGAATACTGTATTTTGAGATAGGAGACTATGAGAGAAAGAAGAGGAAGTTACAATGGGTTTGTTGTAGGTTGTATCCCTTCATATGTTGGATAATAATAAAGGAAGGACCTGACAATTTCTCTAGTGGACATAGCCCACACTGGGTGAACCAAGTAAATCTATGTCTCTATTGTGTTGTGTATCTTCTATGTTTTGTTTCCGTATTTGTTTTATTTTATTTCTCCATGGTCCTGTTTTTCTAACACGTTGATAGTACAATGCAGGCAGAAGATCATGGTGCTCCCCAGTAGCCCCATCCCAGTGGGGTGAAACCCTAAGATGTTCTTGGGACTGAGGCCCACGATGGTAAAATGGTTGTATATTAATCATATAATTAATAATTCTGTACATATAAATTTTGTACTTATAAATTTTGATGTTTCAATGGCAGAGAATGTCATTTTTGATACTCCTTGACTTGAAGATCAGGTGAACAGGTCAGCAGCCATTCCAACGATGTCGACTAGAGGACTAGGTAAATAATTACATTGCAGAGTTTTTTTTTTTAATATTAATGAACTACTTTAGTGATATTTAAAAATTGGCCATATAAATTTAATATTTTTTGTTTTTGTAGGTGATGGCCCTCTTGACAATTAAAGCAATGAAGTTTAGCCCACAAAGTATTGCTAAAGCCTATTATTATAAGCTAACATATAAATAATACTAGTAGGTAAGACCCCCTTGTAGATTGGAGATCAGGTCTGACTCTCATTTAATGGTTGTGCTATTGTTGGACACTGCTTACATGATTTATGATATCTTGTTTTTATTGGCGATGGATTGGGCTTACTATGTGTTGGTTCTATGTGCAACAAGTAAATGATGAATAAGGCATGTTATATTCTAAGATCTAATTTTATGTTACTACGACCTATGCTATTCATTGATACAATTGTTATCTGTTCTTGGGGCACCTGCACAATAGACATGTTAGTAACAATACATAAAGAGCAGTTGGAAAAAGGTAAAACCAATATAACAAATGCAAAATGAAAAGGGATCTAACTATGCAAATATACTACACTACACGCATGAACGATTAAAATGGTTATGGTTAAATCCTAGCTAACAAGTTAATAGTTATGTGATTTGATTGAGTTATATGGTTGATATGCATATGGTATATTTTGGAACAATAGGATGTGGGTGGCACATTTGAAAAAGTGATAGATGCTAATGGTTATGAAATTTGATTGAGTCATATGAAGTGGTGATAATGTTATGGAATAAGTTTGATATGGGTTGTGCTATTGGTTTTAATGGGTGATGGTTTCCATACATAGTTTGATTAATTATGTTAATGGAAATCTTGATGGAATGTAATAAGGAATTAATGGACTGTGAATGGAGGCGACGTGAATTTATTGCACATCGCCCTTACTCCTTCGCTGGATGCCACCCTAATTGGGCCATTGTTCAACTTTGTTGTTGTGGTTATGCTCTGACTTTCTAGCAGAGGGAGAACCACTCGGCCAACTCATGTTTTAAGGTGTTTTTATTACATGTATGTCTTTTTTTTGGCCATCCATGTGTCTTCTCTGGTTATGAAATAGATATTGGCTCAGATGTTTAGTTTTATGTTTTTCTTAAGTGTAAAAATTGTGTCATTTGGTGACTTTTTCTGGAATGAATCATTGGTGTTTTGTTTTTGCAATGAAGTTTGAAGTCACAGAGTTATCAGTCGTTATGAGCATTGTAAGCCATAAAGTCTCTCTGTCATTCTTGATGGTTTTAGTCGAATGCTTTTCAACTATTTTAGAGTGGTTGGTTGTCTCCACGCCTTCGTTCTCCATACCTAGTCTTGGATTTTATGGGGTTTTAATGAGTTCGAAACACCCCATGTCACTACGCATTATTCACTTGGGTATTGGGGTTACTTCATTCTTCCAATAGTCATGCAATGGGCTATATTTATTCTTCTCAGCTCTATTTTCACCTTAGCATTGGAGTTGGTTGACTCAGAGAGCCATGAGGGTTATACCCCACATGTGCTAAGTATCGTTACAAGGCTCAAGTGGAGATTTTCTCCTCTGTTCATAGCTTCTCTTGTCCCAAGATTTTAAACTATCCATGAAGTGATTTGTGGTATTCTTTGTGTGTACGTCGTTGGTCTCAAAGTTTTTCACGTTCAAGAAGAGTCGACCCCATGTCTCCCTGTGTTGGTTCACAGGGCCAATCCTTGATTACTACAAGCTCAGTTTTGATAAAGGGAACCCTTTATGTCATGTTGGATACATGGTTAATGGTTATAGGTTAGTGATGCATTGTCTATAATTTCCTATTGTCAACTCATCTATATTGATTATCTTGACAACAGTTTTGGGTTATAGTCACGAAAATTGGTTATTATGATAGACAATTTGTTAAGCTCAACATTGAAGTTGGTTGATTAGAAATTGCGGTTGATACACAGTCATTGTCTGTTGCATTGGGATTGTTGATATGTTAAATAGGAATTAGTCCCAATTAATTGATGCACAATGACGCTTCACGCGTAATGCATTGGTATGAGTGGTGTTCCTACAACATAAATCAATGATTATTGTAACTATGTGTTTTAATGGATAAATGGTTATTGCATTCGGGGTGTTATGGCATTTCCATACACTATACATGTTATGGATATTTAATTGAGTTATCAAGGATGGGAACAAGTTGTTACACAGTATGGTTTTGGTTGCAGTTTTATTGATTTGAGAAATACTGTTGTTGTCTCCTTGTGTTGGATTGATAGCTCGACACGATAGGTCGAAATAAAAATGTTGTGACTGCATGTTTTAAAATTGTCAGATGGAACATTTAAATCATGGTAACTATGGCATGGTTATCCACTGTTCTATTATCAATATTAATTGATTGTTCCATTGGAGGAAGTCACGGGGTTTTGAACATGGCTTGTTGCATTTTTTTTGGTTTTTGTAAAATCGGTTCTGCTGTTGATGCCTCTTTGAATTGGATGGATAGTCCATCAATTTTTTTGTTTAGAGTCGAAGAAAATTGGGCTTGTATAGTCACAGAAATACACTTGCGTTGATTTAATTGTTTTGTGTTTTCTATAGCGTGGCGTGAGTTGGAGTGGTAATTGTTGTCTGTGTGTTTAAATAAAAAGTCAGGATCTCACAATTTTGAATACGAATTGTGGTGTTAACTATCCACTCTGTATGTTAAATGAATACTCTTCTTTTTAATAGTGATTGGCACTGATGTTGTGACAGTATAAATTAATGGAAATTCAATTATAAAATGATTAAAAGAAAAAATCGAGAACGACATTTGAGTTTTGTGGAATGCGTACTGTCTTGGTTGATGACACTATGTTAAATATTTGATTTCAAACAGTGAACAAGGTAATGCCCATAATCGTTTGAATTATGCACAATAATGGTTTTTTGGGTCAGAGTGGTAATTTGGTTTGTAGATTTCTTTACAGAATGGTTTTGTGGATCACTTAATTAATTTTATGAACAATAATCACTCTATTTCCCTACCATTATTTCTCTTTCCACTAATTACAACCCCTTTGTCTTCCCACATTTACTTTTAACTCCCTGTTCTAAAATTAATTACAATCAAGAAAGTTTATGTATTGAAGCAGTTTAAAGTCGTTGGATTCAATGGTGTTATTCTTGGTTGCATTACAGTTGATTGTTGTGGTCTTTGAGAAGTAACCGTGTTTCTATCCCCCTCATTTTATCATTTTTTTCGATAATTACAAGTCACTTGCATATTCCAGGACCTTTGTTCGCCCCCTCCTCATTGACAACAATTAAAAAGTTTTTATGGATTGGATTGCATGAGCTTGATATGTGCTGAGCCAAAATCTATTTCGTATTTTTAAAGAGTTATCATGTATGGTTGTTTAAAAGGTTATTTGATAATCCGTCATGCATGAAGGAATGAGTTTTTTTAGCTGAGGTAGCCATGGTTGTGGCGTGGGAGAGGTAATTAGAATAGAGGCCCAAGAAGGCCAAGATTCTCCATACATTTTGATGTTGACCCACAAGATCTTGGCCAGTTGTTTCAGGCCATATTTTTCAATTGGATTGGGAAAGGAATAGTCCAACCTAGGCCTGCAAGGCCTCCTTTCCAAGCTCCACAAGCCCATGGTTTTCCCATGCCCCCTCATGTCTCATTGCAACCCAAGGTTCCAAAAAATGACGGATGGAAAGAGATTGTCCAACCGACAGTCTTCCAACATCATGGTTGGCCCAATTTATCCCTACTTGCTACTCTGCCTATTAACCCCATTGTCCAAGCTTCCCCTGCCCACTCACCCGTGCAGTCCTCTCATGCTAGCAAAAGGTTGAAAACTGAGGCCCACCATGCCCTTGACAAAGGAAAAGCCATTGCTTCCCCTTCCTCACCCTCCAATGGCTCTAACAAATTTGTGTCTTCCCAGATGCATTTGAGGGATGATTGTTCCCACGTGATCAACAAGATTAGGCCTAAAGGCTCAGTGCAACCAAAGGAAAATTCATGAAATTCGAAAGGTGAAAACAACAATCAAGGAAATATTGCATCTCATAGTGGGAAATGTGGATTTTGAGTTTTTATTTTATCTATTGTTGATGAAAGTTGACTTCAAAAGTTTTTGGACAACATGTTTTATTTTTGGATATATGAGTAATATATTTTTTGAAAATAATTTCAAATATCATGAGACAAATTGTCAAATGTTAATATGATGATTGGAGTGACAAGGAGGTGTGTTTTTCTTAATTAACTAGTTATGTTATGAATATCATGAGCTAATGGGAGTCACAAGGGGTCCCACCTACTAGTTATTAATTATTTATAACCCTTATTATGATTATTACTTTTCCCGCCTAACTAAAAAGTTGGTTGAGTATTTAGTTAACTTAACTAATGAGGTGGTTCAACTGCCTCAACCAGTTCTGATTTGCTTAAAGGAAAAAGGAAAGGGAGGAACAAATGAGGATATAAGGAGAAGCATACTAAGGTTTTCTCTTTGAGTTTATGTTGAGATAGTTCAATTTTCATTCATTCCTTAATTTATCACAAGCCTAATTCTCTTTTATGATAGCAGGGTCTTATTGTAGACAACAACATTCAGGGTTGAATTACATCAATCAGACACTTGTTTTTCAGAGGTGTTGATCTATCTTTGATAGTCTGTGTAGACTTGTATGTTTGTGAATTATTTTTCATGTCTGACAAAGGTTATTGTGTAGATTCGAGTGGGAAGCGATTTTTGGCAACCTGATCCAAATTTTAGAGTTCATTTTTGGTTTTCTATTAGTTGTCCTTTTGTATGTTCCATCGCAGATGTCTAAGTTTGACTTTGGTCCAAAACTTTTGTATGAGATTTTGTAAAGAAAATGACTATTTGGTGAATTGGAATGAAATAAAGGATTGTTTTATCTCTCATATGTTTTGATTACCATCTTGGTGTCTTACTTTTGTCTTTAAATTTGTTTTCAACAACTATTACATTCAAAAAATTGTATTAAAATTGATTTTTCAGCAAGTTTTTATTTGTGAAAATGACTAGCCTAAGTACTTGTAATTAATACTTGTGAGTTAGGAATTTTTTTTTTATGGCTATAAAACTAGGGTGAAATTCTTGTCTATTTTGATTTAGCCAAGAAAAATATGAAAATGCTTGAGTAAAATAAATTTATATATTTTCCTCAACAGGCCCCTCACAACAGCATCCACACCGTGGGTATGAGACCAGACGTGTTGGGTGTGAAAGGAATGAAACAACATCATCTATTGAAGATAACCCAATAAATGAAGACATGGAGATGGATGAATTACTTAAGACCCGAAAAACACAAAAGAAGACTAAAAAAATTTGATGATGTGTAATAATTTTATAAGACAGTTAGATGTACATTATATGGATGAACATGTAATGATGCATATAATGCATTGACATTATGAGTAATTTTTCATTTGATAATATACACACGGATATTTCCATGGCTTGTATATCTCTATGAATGTAATTTTGTTATAAACTTAATGATAATTTCAGCTTCTCTTAGACTTGGTATATATTGATTCAATACTCCTTGGTTCTATTGGTTCTATTGGACTTGACATAAAATTTCTGCATCAATTTGTGGCTCCATGGATACCATCCTAGCGATTTGAAGGCATTGGTAAACCTGAAATTTAAGATATTGAATTGTTCAAGTTTGGATTTAAATTTTACATGCTTGTTTGCTTGTGGGTTTCAAGAGTTCCAAAATTGTATCTCTTTGTCTTTTAAGAATGGAAATCTCTTTGTATTTTAAGATATAACATGAGAATCCAAGAAAGACCTGGTGCCTTGTGCTTGGGCTATGGGTTCTAGGCAACAAAAAGAACTTGAATATGCAATATCCAAATTCCAAAATCTTGTGACATGATATATGAAACTTTGAAAGTCTTGTGACATGTGGCAAGCCTCTTTTCCAAGCAATGTGCAAACTTTAAACTTGGTGCAACATGCAAATTTTTTTTTTGGGAAGATGCAATAATAAGTTTTTGGAAGTTGTAAAAAGAATTTAAAAACTATTACAACTTGTGCGATGCACTTTTCAAAATATCGTGACATGCGACATCCATATTTGAGAATGTTGCGACATGCGATATGCAACATGCAAAAATCATTTGTTCATGCACGATAACTTTGAACTTGGTTTGACTTGTTAACTTTGAACTAGGTCTGACATGTGACATTCAAAACTTGAAATTGGTGTGACGTGTGATATGTGAACTTTGAACTTTGTGTGACATGCAACATGCATCCTTTTGCAACTCATGAAAAACATATTTTAGTATTTTCACCAGAACGTTTGAACCCAAAATTTGTTTTGTGTCATATTTGTACCATTATAAAGGTCTTGTTAAGATATGAAACTTCATTGTTACAATGTGCATCATCTCAATCTTCATGTCTACAATATGTCAAGGGTTATTCAAGGTTTCAAGACTTTCTTCATATTTTCCTAATTTAATCCTCTCATGGTCATGTTAATCCATATAGAGGTTCATGATATAAGCACTCATTGTTCTAATGTTGACATAAATTCCAATCTTCTCTTTGTCAATTAGAGGGCACGATTTTGGCAACAATTTAATGCTTTTAGTTCCATCAAATTTCTTTTGTTTCTTCAACAAAATTAAGGATTAAAAATGAGGGGTTGGAAATGGAGATGTCAAACATTTTATAATATTTTTTCAGAGCATTACCCTTTTTTTCATTGTGTCTCACCTGAAAAAGAAACAAAATCCCATTGTTGTTGTCAATTTATATTTGGAGGGTGTTAGCACAAGATTGGTTAAGGTGCCTATATGGATTTTGAGTTTTTGCTAAGTGATAGATTCACCCAGTGATAAAAGGAACTACCTATGGTATGGTCAAGGAACCTAAGTAAAATCATTTTGTCATCATGAAAGAACACACGCTGCTCTGTACATATTCAAGATTGAAAGGCACTGTGTTTTGGCAATGCTACCCAAACCTGTATGAAGACGCAATGTAAGTAGTGCTACATAAAGGCGCTATGTAATATTTCACAGAGGACATAATCTGCATATAGGTGCAACATAGTTGGCTGCTACCTACAAGCATTGCGTAATATTTTGGCAGAAAACGAATTGTGCAGAGTTATTTTACCAGTTTTGAGTCATTAACTTAAAACTTTGATTGTGAGAAACTAAGAAGGTATTTTTGAAAACTGGAGGAGTTTTTTGTTCATAACATTCCAAATAACAAAAACCTCTCTCAGTTTTTCAAAATGTTTTATGGTTTGATATATATATTGTATATAGAAGTGGCTCTACCCACTCTGCACAGTGGCGTTACCTAATTTCCTGTAGCGGTCACGGATTTTGATATTTTCCTTGTTGGGAGGTTGCCACCTATCAAGGAGGATTTGAATGGATTCTCAAGGAAAATTTAGATGTCAAGGGAAACCTACACTTAATATTTATCTCCAACAAAGGCATCATGAAATGAGGTGGAGACATTTTATTAATGACTTCCAACAAATTCCTGAAAAATTAGTAGTTTGTTGGATTTTTGTCTCTTTGATTGTTGCCACCTATCTCCAAGGCTTATAATACAATGGAGGAGATGGGATTTGACCTCATTAGTTCATTTGGATGATATTGACTATTTAAAGAAAGTGAGATATCTTGAAGAAGGATATTTGATGAGCCAAGAGAGGCTAGAGAGAGTAGGAATAGGAGTTTTCCTGTGTGTGTTCATTTGTAATCCCGTGGGTATTTTTTTATTGTAAGCATTACTGCTATTGGAGACTTATGATGGATGTGATCTCAGATTGTAAATATTATTTCTATATTTCTTCTCATTTGAATATATTGCAGATTTGAGGATCAAAGGATGTCAATGATTTATGGATCCCTAAGAAGCATAGGATCTGTTTTATTTTGCCCATCAGTCATTGTTTATATTCAAGTATTTGTTGATTCATTAAATTGAGAGGATATCTATTTACTGAACATTTTATCTTATTTTTTCCTTTTTCATTTCTTCCACCTATCAACATATAATCTTGTTTTTTGTTAAGCAACTTTTGTGCCTTTGATGAGTGGGATGTTTGTGACTCCATTGCCCATTGGTGTAGCCTACTGATCTGCAATTTTCTTCCCTCTCTCTTTCTTTATCCATATCGTTGATCCACCTATTCAAAACCAAAGTTATATTTTACATTCTGATGGGTTTTGAGCTTACACTTTGGCAATCAAAGTGTGACTTCCAGTGCTAACATTTTTGGCATCGTTGCCAAGGGCAGATTTGAGCAGATTGAAAAGCTCCCTTGGAAGAACGACAAAGTACAACTCCAGCTTTAGATGGTGAATGAATTTGGACACCTTAAAGACTTCACATTCACCATGGTGACTCCATTGTTTAGAATCTGTTGGTGACTCCATTGGGGATGAGGCAAATCAAATGGCTATGAAGGCTATCCTGCCCAAGAGGTTTTCCCCACTTGATTTCTAAGCTATAGAGGGTTATCCACATACTGTGCCTCTTATTGATGAATGGAAATATCTATTGCCTAGATTTTATGAAGGTAAGGATGATGTCTCTGTTGAGAATGTTCATGAATTTCATGATTTCATGCAGCAGCTCGACATTGGAAGGCGATGCAAGACAATGGTATAGAACATTCCCTTCTTATAGTATTTCCTCTTTGAAGGACTTTTGTGATGTTTTTTATTCTCATTGCAAGATAATTTATCCAGATGAAACACTTTTTGAGAATTGTTGTCAGAGGTATGCATCATATATTCAAGATTCAGCAAGTGATTCCTCTAGCAGTGATGATGAAGGGGATGATTGTAGAAAGCAAGACTTAGATGATGAGTTGCATAATGTTTTTCCTAATTTTGAATAACAAATGCATCATTCATGTCGAAATCTAGTTCCCCAAGAGAAATATCAATATGGACAATCCATCATTTCCTTATCTCCTCCTTTTCTCGATTCTTTAAGTCAAGAGGTCATCTTAGATTCAGATTTATTTCATCATGAGAATAGTGTTGCATCTTGTCATGACCAAATTCGTATCTTATCAGTCCCTCCTATTGTCAATGAACCAATGTGCCATGATTTGCCAAGTTTTGATGACTATGAGGATGTTTTCCCTGAACAACCAGCTGTCCCAACTATTGTACTAATCCCCTCAGCCATTAATAGTCAAATGGTCATTGATTCACCTTTGTATGATAATTATGAAGATGATTTCCATGGACAGACTGTTGAATACCTTATATCAGAGAAACACCCTTCCCATCAAAGAAACAATAGCTTGTTTCAACCCTCATGTCATATTTTTGTTGCTGAAAAAGAAGAAAAAGATGATGATCTAATTTTAGAGGGTGAAAAACTGAGAAATTGAGACCATAAGCCAAGCTATGATGAATATCCCTCACAATCAAAGGATAAGACATAAGAATACAGTTTACCAAGCACTTCTAATTTTGATGAACTTCCCTATCAACCCCCTATTCCTCTTAAAGACACAAGCTCAGTTTCATCATACAACCAAGATCAAATACCATGTGATCAGATGAGAAAGTTTGAAATTAAAGAAAGACAAGCATCACTAAGTATTTTTTCTAATACACCTCATGATCAGGAGTGTACCAAGGCCACGTGCATTGAGGATGAATCAAAAAATCAACAAGCCATACAACAACCAAGAGCAGTGGAGGAAGGACCTAATGCAATACTTTTCTTTTTTACACAAAGAAATGTTGCAGGGGCAAGTATTGATCATGTTTTTCAGGATCCATTTGTAGCCTTTCTACAAGTAGAAAGTGGGCCTAGGCTCATTGATTTCTTGAATGGAAAGTTTATTGCCAAATGTTTCATTAACGTGCCTTCAAGTAAGAATTATTCCTGGTGCTTAAGGAAGCACATTTCAAATCTTCAAACAGTTGAAAAAATGATGAAATGGATTCATTGGTTGTTCCATTTAACTTGAATGCTTCATTTTACCAATAATTAGAGTAGGTGTGTGCAATAAGCTTGCTGAACAAGCATCATTTTCATCATTTTTGCCAGTTTTAGTTTTCATTTTTATTTAGTTTCAGCTGAAGTTTACATATCAAAGAAGGTTGCAAAGGTTAAAGGTTGAGAGAATGACTCCACAAGACCAAAGGATAAGGCACTGAAGGTACAAGAGTTCTTAGATTCTCACAGGGAGGACTCTATCCCCCATGGAGCCTATGTTAGCATAAGATTGGTTAAGGTGCCTATATGGATTTTGAGTTTTTGCTAAGTGCTAGATTCACCTAGTGGTAAAAGGAACTACCTATGGTACGGTCAAGGAACCTAAGTAAAATGGTTTTGTCATCGGGAAAGAACACACACTGCTCTGTACATATTCAAGATTGAAAGGCACTGTGTTTTGGCAATTCTACCCAAACCTGTATGTAGATGCAGTGTAAGTAGTTCTATGTAAAGGTGTTGCGTAATATTTCACAGAGGATAGAAGCTGCATATAGGTGAAACATAGTCGGGTGCTACCTACAAGCACTGCGTAATATTCTGCCAGAAAACAAATTCTGCAGAGTTATTTTACCACTTTTGAGTCATTAACTTAATACTTTGATTGTGAGCAATTGAGAAGGTATTTTTGAAAACTGGAGGAGTTGTGTGTTCATAACATTCTAGATAACAAAAACCTCTCTCAGTTTTTCAAAATGTGTTATGGTTTGAGAGATATTGGATATAGAAGTGGCGCTACCCACTCTGCACAGTGGTGCTACCTAATTTCCTGTAGCGGTCACGGATTTTGATATTTTCCTTGTTGGGATGTTTCCACCTGTCAAGGAGGATTTGAATGGATTCTCAATGGATTCGAATAGCATTGGTTTTGTTGGATTCCGAGCACTTTCATTTTTTATCCTTTTTGAGCCCTGTCAGGCTCCTGGATCCGATTCTGGATCACACCTCCCCACTAAAAGACCTTTTGGTCCCCAAAAGGTTACTGACCAGTCAACAAGCTCGAGATAGGCCACCCATCTTGTCCTCTGTCTCTGAGCTCTATCTTTTGCACCTGTCTCATCAAGATCAACTGTAACACAATCATGACAACTGACAGTATATTGTTAGCCATTTGAACCCTGTTAGATCTTACTGAAGCCACTATCATCCATGTTGACAAAATTACTAATGATAGCATCAAAAAGACAACTGCAAATGAGCTGATATACTTGTAATATTTTCACGACATGAGCTTATCTTGAAGGAACTTATGATTGATTTTCCATTCAACAATCATTTCTTGTTCTTGCTTAAGATCGATTACTTCATTTGAAACAATTATTGGTTTGTTGGTTTCTTGCACTGCCTTCTTTAATTGTTCCATTGTTTGAAGTGTTTTATTTTCCTTAACATGATGAGCATGAACCACATAATCTTGACCTGCTTTGGTTAATTGATATTGATTCTTTGTCCTGTAGAAGATTGCCTTACGATCATATAAATATGGACTACCTAAGACCATTCCACATTCTCTTAATGGCACTACATCACATGTTACTTCGTCGACATATTTAGATGAAATTTCAAATTTGATTGTGCACTACTTTGTTATGTGCATTTGATGATGATTGCTTATCCATTTAAGTGTGTAAGGCTTATGATGAATTTTTGTTTTTAACCCCAATTGGTTAACCAATTATTCTGAGATTAGATTAGATTGAGATCCACTGTCCATTAATGTGTCTATATTAGTGTGTCGCATGATTACCCTTATATGAAACAAGTTGCTTCTACAATCAATGTCTTCACCAATTTTACCTATCATACCAACCAATGAGATCTTTGATTCATCTCATAAATCCGATCCCAAGTCTGCGGGTTTTGTTGTCGTTGCCACTATTTGCATTCCCTTCCTTTCCTTGAACCACTTTGGCCTCTTATCGGAATGTAACTGCCAACATCTATCCTCATCATGTCCCTCTTTCTTGCAATGCTTGCAAGAGGGCTTTCCTTCCTTCCTTCTCACTGCATTTGCATTATTTCCATGGCTTTTCCTCTTGTCCTCTTTCCTTGAAGACGATGATTCCCCTAACACACCTACTTTTCCTGCTTTAATATACGTAGCTTGAACAGAAACCTCATCAAGGTTAGTGGGTCCAAACATGAATACAATGTTTCTAATATGCGCAGGTAAACCTCCTATATACTTCATAAGAGTTTCTTGTGTTTGTAAATGGATATCTAACATTAATGTCATTTTTCGAAATCCATCGGTGTATTCTTGCACTATTTTTCCTTTTCTTAGTTTTAAAGATTTCCATTCAATTAATGTTTTTTCATTATAACCCAAAGGATAGAATTGTTTCCTAAGTGAAGAAATGAAGCTCTTCCATGATGGAAATACCTTACCCACTTGTTGTGTTCCATTTTGCAACTTGCTTTTCCACCAGATGAGAGTTGTACCTGCAAGTCTCAAAGATGCCAACTTGATTTGTGTGGCCTCATCCTTGATCTGTTGCACACTACAGTAAACCTCCATCTGCCTAATCCAATTGTCAAGTTTTTCTGCATTTACTTCACCATCATATATGGGAAACTCAAATTTAACATCAAGTTTTAACAATGGCATTTCATTCTTATGCTTATAAACATGTTTTTTTCCATTAGATTTAGAACTTGAACTTGAGGAATAAGGAGAAGAAGGAGGTGATGATGGAGGTGAAGAAGGAATCTGAGGATGATCCTATTCCTCTTCACTTTTTCCCTTTGAAGATTCAACCAAAACTGGTCTCTTCCGTTCCAAGTAATCCTCGTACAAAACTTTCACCATCTTCGACATAGCAAGGAAAGTTTTCCAGAACTCTTTCTCATCCTGAGAAAGCCCTTATTTCGATGCCATCTTCTCGCTGTGAGAAGCTCTCTTTCTCAATCCAATTAATGGATTCTCTGCAACAACCTCACCTTCACCACACTGTAGATTTTTCCTGGTTAACATGCAAAACTCAAATCCAAATGTCAACTAGCTCTGATACCACTTGATCCGTAAAGATCTGTTAATGATTGTGGTTGAGTTTTTAATTGCATGTGTTAATTAACCATTTGAGAATCTTAATGAAAGAATGAGGAAATAAGAGGAATTATGACAGCCATATACACATATGAAGATCTGAAATGAAGTAATAAACAACAAACCATAACAAGAGAATTGATAACGGAGTTCGGCACAACGTTGCCTACATCTCCGAAACTTTGTCTCTGTGGGGGAGGATTCTTTATTTCTGTTCAAATATCAAAAATACATCGCAGTAGTGCCAATTGGATACAAGACTAATCTAGTCATGTTCTTCCAGATCTCTAGAACCCAGCAAAAGAAACGACACGCAAAACAGATGATCGGAGCTCCCAGAAATGGCCCGCAAGCGTCTGCTCCTCAACAGCTTCCCTGCATAAAAATGGCTTTGGCTTGGCTTCCCTTCAGCATAACTTTGCTCTGATTGTCCTCCTTGGACTCAAACAGGACTAGTTTTTATAGATCTGAAGTTGGTTATCCATCCCCAACTTCCTCCCAAAAGTTGGGCTCCAAAAATGCCTAATATCTCCCAAAAATGGATAAAATCCTCCATTAACAGGCTTAAAATCAATAAAATACACTAAACATTATAAAAAAAACCACTTTGCATAAATATTTGGGCACAGCCCCCAAAAGTGCACACCCTTGGTCATATGGGGGAGTGGCCACGTGGCCAGGCGCTCCACTTGTGCGCTAGCCCCCTGTTCGGCTGGCTCCTGGTCTTCGGGCATGTGCATAGGACCGATGGCTAAGAACTTACCCGTGCACATATGGTGCCCCTTCTGGTGGATGGCTCCTAGTCCTGTGGGATTCGCTTGAGATCCAAGGGACGGTACCTATCGTGACCCCCGTGCTCTACCCTATCGCTTGGTTCTATGGTAGGGGCATGTGAATAGACCACGGGCTGGGGCTAAGCCCCAGCCCTTTCCGCCCCCAAATAAACATTTAATCAAACATAAATATAACATTTTCCATATGGTTATTAAGGAACAATGATGGAGAGGGTGGTTAGCCCGGTCCTACCAGTCTGTAGCTTGGAGGAGGTCGGGGTTTTGACTCCGGTGGAGACCTCATATTTTTCACAATCCAAAAGCCAACCACAGGGTGCCATGTGGCATCCCATGACTAGGCCATGTGGCACCTCTTCATTCGTCGAGAACGATGCCATGTGTCAAATGATGATTCACCCACGTGTCTGTCAAGGTGTCTACCTAGTAATGCCCAGTCAACAACCATACCTCCACGTCAGCATGGCACTGTTCTTGCCACGTAAGCTTGTTCCACGTGTCACCCTTATAGTGGTGACACGTGTCACCCTATGACTAGTCCAAATCACATGTTGTACACCCTGTCATCTACCACGTGTCATCTCCAGAAGCTGCCACGTCAGCTATATGACTATATGGCCTATACAATCAGCCTGACACATGGCACTATACGGACTATACGGACTGTACAATCACCCATTTTTTTTGCCTATTTGGGTTTTCAAACAAAATGCAATATCTTTCGCATACGAAGCCCGTTTGACGAAGTAAATATATTGTCGGAATCAGGAAGACGAGATGGATGCAATGGAATTGGTTTCGTCAGATTCTGAGCACTTTCATTTTTGAGCCTTTTTGAGCCATGTCAGGCTCCTAGATCCGATTCTGGATCATACATCCATGGTTGTAAGCACCACTTTGTTCTCATTAATATAAATCTATGCTTGGCCTCTTTCCTTTAAAGTTTGTGTATGTTTCATGAACTTTTTTATTTCATAGATCCATTATGAAGCTAATCATGGTAGAGTAGGAAGTATCACTGTTGTTTCTCACTGTATTACAAGAAATTTTGAAGAACTTGGAGATCAAGATCAGCCTGGATCGAGCAAGGAAAAACGTCAGCAAAAAGGTATTTATTATTCTTCCTTCTTCTTATTTGATAGTTTAGCTTCATGAAAAGGAAATTCAATGTCCATAATAACACTTTTCTATCTTGGTCATAGGGGTCTAGTATCCAAGAGGAAATCCACTTGTTCACAGGGGGATTATCCTATAACACTAGGGACTGTGATAAAGTGTTCGACCTTATCAAAGAGAAATTGAGTATTGCACCTATTTTAACTTATCCTAACTAGAAAATTGAGTTCAATATGAAAATTGATTCCTTTTCAATTGCATTGGGTTCTATCCCAGCATAAATAGGGGATGGAAATCGCGATCATCCTGCCTACGTTTCCAGCAAAAAGATTTCTGAGGCTAAGCACAACTATACTACAACTTAAAGGGAAGGTTTGGCAATGGTTTTTTATTTACAAAAGTTTTGACATAATTTTTTAGGAAATCATTTTAAGTTTTTTACTCATCACTCTGCTTTGAAGTATCAGGTTAAAAAACCTATGTTAGAAGGTTGAATTTGTAGTTGGTTGTTTTTATTTTAGGAGTTCTCTTTTGAAGTCATTGACAATATTGGTAAACCAAATGTTGGGCCAGATAATTTTTCTCGACCAGAGTCAGGATAAAGTGTCGAACCTGTTAGCGATCAAAAACACACTGGCAGTTTTTTGAAGAATGATGCCTAATATTGCAGGGAACTTTTGACTACCTTCCTGAGCTCCAAATATAGATTTGAAATAACCATTGGAAATCTTAGGATTTCTAGATGTCGATCGACTATTCAAGCATGTAAAACAGACTCTCCATGACTGAGAAATTTGATTTTAAAAAAATCTGAGATTTCACCAGCTAACTCGTCTTGAACTTTGCTAGTTAGCTGGTGAAAGGTATGCTTTTCACCGGCTAAGGAGCAGATTTTTGGGTAAATTAGCTGGTGAAAGCCTGTCACTGCCAGAATGACCAAATTTTTGCTTAGATCAGGATTTTTGAGTTTGAATGGTTTGAAACCTATTCAAATGGACAGTTGTTGAATTATCAAGTCTGATTCAATGGCTATTTTTTATGAACAAGGGAAAGAAGAGGTGTTTCAATCATTTTTGGTATCTTTTTCAAAGGCAGAAAATCAGGGTTTTTGGACACTTCACCAAATTCGAATTTTATCTTTGGAGGACCAAATCAAACAGCCTTGGGAGGCTAAACTACACTTCATCAACAATCTACTACTCTTAGAGATCATTAGATATGGATTGACCTCATCTTGAGTGGTTTTCCTATTTATTTGTAAATATTGTTTTACTTTTTGTTTTTAGAATAATTGATCCATCTTTTTAGGATCTAAAATTGCTTTGTAAAGGCTATAAAGGATAGGGATTCAGTCTGAGGAAGGGTTCGATTTTGGATACAAAAAATGCCTTATTGTAAACAAACCTTTTGATGTTAATACAAATAACAGGTTCCTCTCTCTATTGATGCCAGTTTTCCACCTTCTTTCTGCACTTTAATTCATGTTGTTTTAGCTACATATGACTTTTATCTCATTGGTTAGCTCATAACTGAATTAATAGTTTCTTCGGTGTTTATTAAACCCTACCTTGTGTACTTGGTTTATAAGCATTTGTTCTTCACCCACTTCAAGTAATTCACTGATTATTAATCCTTGAGAGAATTGTTTCATTTGATTCTCATTTTGACTGTCTATATACCATATTGCTGCTGAGTTATCCCATTGATCCACATACAAAAAACAAAATTTTTTTTTTGACTTGAAGTTACCAAGCAACTTTGGTCTACAACCACAAAGGTTTTCTTGGAGTGATAAAAAATTGGTGTCGTTGTCGGGGAGAGAAGATCGAAGCTCAGCTTCCTCGAGACACGACACAGATCCATATTTGATGATAGAGAAAGCTTGGACATTGTTTGGTTGTAATCATCTATCTGGTGACTTCATGAAGGATGAATTCAGTGGCGACTCCATTGTTCATAAATATGTTGGTGACTCCACTGGTATGACATGAACCACATCTTTGCTAAGAGGTATGCATTCTGTGATTTTTCAAAAATTGTTGGTTTCCCTAATCCAGTGCCTAGCAGAGATGAATGGGAACGCAGCCTTCCTAGATTTCGAGGAGAAGAATGAGAAGTACCAACTAAACACTTGTTGGATTTTCATGATTTTATCCATCGACTTGAAATTGTACATGAGGATGTTCAGATTCGTCTCTTCTTTTTCTCATTAGAGGGAATTGCTCATGAATGGTGCCGGTCTCTTCCAAATGTAAGTGTTAGTTCTTTGACAGATTTCCATTTAGCCTTCAATTCCTTTTGTAAAGATTATTTTCTAGTTGAATATCTTTTTGAAGGATGTTGTGAAGAGTTTTCTTCATTTCATAAAGCTTTATTTGTTGAAGAAAACATTTACCATGTAGGACAAGAGGTGTTGAAGGATAATAGTGACATATCTGATGTCATATCAAATGTGTCTGTTGTTTTGAATATTGATCAAAATCAGCATGTCTCTTTTGGATGTATTAATGTCAAAGAACCAATGCATATATCAGTAGGAGAAAGTAATAGATCAACATATTTCAGATCTGTGGAAAATACTATGAGCATCCCTCAGCTTTGAGATTTGCAGACACAGGAAAATTGTAGCAGACATGATGACTTGAAAGGTGATGAGCAGATTGACCAATCAATAAGTGAAAGTATTGCATCTGCAATATATGTTGAGGAAAACCCACATTTTCCAGATTTGCAGACAAAGGCGGTTTGCAACAGACATGAAGAGGAAGATGATAAGCAGAAGGGTCTAGATCTCAAGCAGCCCGCATTCAACAATGAGATTAGTAAAAGTAGCCTTCAACATATTTTCAATTTACAATTGGATCAACAGTCCAAAGAGGTATTTCTTTGTGAATTTGTTGACCCTTTTGCTAACTATTTGGAGTCTATAAGCAGCATAAATCCAAAAATATTTCTGTTAGATGAAGGTCGGTCTTGTCATCTTTTCAAATTGCATTACCACAATCTATGGTTTATTTTATCTTTCGGGAAAATATCAAGCATGATATTAGCAAGTCAATTACTTTCTTGTCTTCTTTGGAAATTTAGTTTTACTTGATCAATCTGCCTCTATTGGTTAGTGTAGGGATTGATAGAAGAATAATCTCTTTCTTTGAGGAGGTAGATTACTTTCAGTTTTCTTAATTAGGCAAAGAGACTCCCATTTCACACTTAATGGTTGCATCTGGATCATCCCTCCATGCTGCAACTACTCAATCAGCCTCGAGTCATCCATCAATATCTCAGGTGTTTATTGCAGATTCAGAGAAATTTGAACACCCATTGGCTGAACCCTAGGAAAAGTTAATCCGATTAGTTCAATAGAATGGCTCTTATTCACATATAATCGCTACCTCAACTCCTTTTGGAAAAAATGTAATGCCATGAGCTACAACTCTGTTGAACGTTTCTCTTGTTTTAGATATCACATAGATTATTGGCGATCAAACATTTTTCAGAACAATCTATGCTAGAAATTCTCTCTATACAGTTCATTACATTGGTACAGGTCCCTGCATAATGAGCATTAGGCCAACTTTCTTTTTCACTAGACAAGTCAAATGTGGATGCAGCTCCAAATTCCAGTATTGATGTCTCAAACTTAGATGCAGAGCCCATTGGGAAGTCAACATGGTTAAAGAAAACATCTTAACAGGGACTGAGATAAAGTAGAGGCAGTGAGGAGAATTGAATTGTGGAGGGTAGCTTCTTCTCATGGAGCCTTTGTTGATTGTGGAAAATATTGTGAATTACATGAAAAAGAATTCAAACCGCTGATGGTGAAATGCGTAGATATATAATAAATACTACCAAGTGTATTATTAAGTGTCATGGGGAAAATATAGGGAAATATTCCACTTGTGACAATGCAAGAGTGAAAGTTTAATAATCTGGGTCAGATTCCTGCATTAAGGGAACTATGACACTGAGAATATGACAGATTTTATTGTCTAATCTACAGATGTTTTGCTGCGAAAATCAAGGAGGGTTGTGTCATTTTTCAAAGACATGAAGATCAATGACTCCTAACCTTGGTTGCCAGATCGTTGAAAGCTATGAGTCAAACTGTAACAAATTCTCTGTTCACAAAATCTCTGCCTGCGCTATCACAAATATGAATGTCGACCCAATGTTTTTCCTTTAGGCGACGTAATCAAAATTAGAAGATACTGTCAATTCTTTCCTCTTCTTACTAGTGATACTTGGCAAGTATGCTTGGCATTTGATTTATCTAATATTTTGTTTCTATAGATTCTGACAGCTTGGCAAATCGACACCTGGACACTTGTATTCTGCGTTTGAAGGTTTTGTTGGGTGGTGAAAAATGAAAATCTTGGGTAGCTATATCATCAAACATTGGGTAGCCTGTGGGATTTTGATAGCTGCATCAACCTGAAGATTAAAAGAAAATATTTGAAACAACAAGCGTTGTATCAAGTCAACACATGTATTTCTTTTCATACGCCAAGCTAATTGATGATACAGATGCCCGATTTGTAGGCAGAAAATGTTCATGCAACAATGACGACTTGATCTTGATTTACGATGATTTTGAGTATGAGAAGTGTCGCTCGTCTGTTGCAATTCCATGTATGGAATTTTTCAGAACATTTCATCTATGGATGAAGTGGCAGCAATGCCAAGTTGGATTGAGAACATGCCTCTACGAATTACAACAAGATTTACCTATCTAAGTCCAAAATTTGTGAAGGAGAAGGGACCAAAGCATGTCAAGTTATCAACAACTAATGGAGCATTGAAAGCGGCTCCTACTATGAGTATAGCTGATGCCTTTTCAGACCTTGTGAGTGATGGAACAACTGTGCGTGAAAACAATCAACATGTGTAGAAGTTGGGGGTGATCCTTCCAATGCGACAGATTTTGTTGATCACTTGAAGTGCTTTGTGGACGATCCTCAGACTAAAGAGGTCACAAAGGAGGCAACTGATATGGTCTTAGCAGATGACATTTTTATTTCAATAGTTGCAGGTGTTACTGAAGGTCATTCCATTTTACAACAACATGAAGGCTTTAATTCGGTACACAATATCCTCAAATATTGGTGAAGTTGCTTCAATATTTCTAATGGCAGCTCTAGTAGGAGATGGTCATACACTTGTAAGCTTTCACCAAATCAGGACATGAGACCAATGTTCCTCTTGGGAAGGGTTTTAGGTGTCTCTCTTCAAGGAAATATCACATGTTTTCTCCTTTGAAGCTGATCCATGTGATTACTTATCAACTGGCAAAGCTAAAGCTATAACCCTTAACCATTCATTAACAAGGTTTTGATCCATGGGATTATAGGAGGAAGAAGATATCTGATATCTATATTCATCAGGGCTAGGTAGCCAAGATCCAGATTTGTGGCAATATATATTGGGTTTTGGTACATTTTATTTCAAAGGACCTAGGTGTCTGGCTCATTCTTCTAATTCAATATGGATCAGTTATCTTCTGAAAATCTTCTTCCAGAGTCCTTTCAGGGAAATGACATGAATGAACAACTTGCATTGATATGGAGGTGATAATAGAAGCCGAGGTGGTTACGATGGAGATCAAAATAGAGATGGACATTGGTTCACAAGGTGCAATGATTCTCTTTGAAGAAACTGAGCAGGGTGAAGTGTTTGATTCAACACACCAGGGTTTGCTTCTTTTTTTTTCTTGGTGCATTACGTCTAGAGTATGTTTCAAAGGACTTCTAATAGATGATCTATTGTTATTACAACTTTTTACTGAAGGCATCTCAAGACAAATGCTTTGTATCTAAATCTACTGGAAAATGAAAAGTGAAAGACGTCAAGCTGCCTGCAATACTCTCATTTCAAGGTTGAAGTTATCCTGGAATTTTCAAAACCATGGTTACATATCTCACCATCCTTCCTATGTTCAACACTTTTCTTCTTAATGAAGAGATTTCCACAACAGATGCCATGTCGATGTGCAAACAACATTTCCAGGGGAGTTTGAAGCAGACATGTTACAGATAAAGAAGATTGGGAAAGATAACAACAAACTATGGAAAATAGCCAGATGATAAATTGTAAAGGCTGAATGAATCCATGCCCAATACTAAAGGCAACTAGAACTACTAAGTTCATGGAAACCTTGCAGGGAGTTATCCATCCCAATTGGAGCCAATGTTAGCGATCAAAAGCGCACTGGCAATTTTTTGAAGAATGATGTCTAATATTGCAGGGAACTTTTGACTACCTTCCCGAGCTCCAAATGTAGATTTGAAAGCACCATTGAAAAGATCAAGATTTCTAGATGTCGATCAACTATTCAAGAATATAAAAATGACTCTCCACGACTGAGAAATTCGATTTTAAAAAACTTTTCACTTTCACCAGCTAACTCGTCTTGAAATTTGCTAGTTAGCTGGTGAAATCTCTGCTTTTCACCGGCTAAGGAGCGGATTTTCAAGTAAATTAGCTGGTGAAAACCTGTCACTGCTAGAATGACCGAATTTTTTCCCAGATCGGGATTTTTTGAGTTTGAATGCTTTGAAACCTCTTCAAATGGGCATTTGTTGATTCTTGAATTATCAAGTCTGATTCAATGGCTATTTTGATGAATAAGGGAAAGAAGAGGTGTTTCAATCGTTTTTGGTATCTTTTTGAAAGGCAGAAAATCAGGGTTTTTGCACACTTCACCAAATTCGAATTTTATCTTTGGAGGACCAAATCAAACAGCCTTGGGAGGCTAAACTACACTTCATCAACAATCTACTACTCTTATAGATCATTAGATATGAATTTACCTCATCTTGAGGGTTTTTTCTATTTATTTGTAAATATTGTTTTACTTTCTGTTTTTAGAATAATTGATCCATCTTTTTAGGATCTGAAACTACTTTGTAAGGGTTATAAAGGCTGGGGATTCATTCTGAGGAAGGGTTCGATTTTGGATACAAAAAATGCCTTATTGTAAACAGACCTTTTGATGTTAATACAAATCACAGGTTCCTCTCTCTATTGATGTCAGTTTTCCATCTTCTTTCTGCACTTTAATTCATGTTGTTTTTGCTACAAATGATTATTATCTCATTGGTTAGCTCATAACTGAATTAATAGTTTCTTCAGTGTTTATTAAACCCTACCTTGTGTACTTGGTTTATAAGCATTTGTTCTTCACCCACTTCAAGTAATTAATTGATTATTAATCCTTGAGAGAATTGTTTCATTTGATTCTCATTTTGACTGTCTATATATCATATTCCTACTGAGTTATCCCATTGATCCACATACACAAAACACAAAAAACATTTTGACTTGAAGTTAGCAAGCACCTTTGGTCTACAACCACAAAGGGTTTCTTGGAGTGATAACAGAACCTATAGATGACTGCCTCCTAGATGCAGATTTGTTCTGTATTGAGGCTATTTATGATTATCTATCATACATTTCCCTATTCCTAATTATCTATCAAAAATTGCAGCGAATTATCAACCAATTGTAGGCCAATTATACAAATTGGGATAGGATAGTATCTTAAGATGTTGTGTACTTAATCATGAATGACCTAATATGTTTTGGGAGTGTAATAGTCGTGTTGCAGGAGGACATGTATGGGGAAAGGAAACCATTAGAAAAATCTTATAGGTAGGATTGTGGTGGCCTACACTGTTTAAATATGATAATTTCTATGTCTCAGACTGCGATGTATCTCAGTGAGTGGGAAAACCATCACACCATGAAGAGTTTCCTTTACACCTTGTTCGCGCACTTCAAGACTTTAAAAAATGGGTTGTTGATTTCATCAGTTCGATAAATACCCTTGAAAAGCATTCAAAGGGATGATACATCATCACTGCAATGGACTACTTGACTCGATGGATTGAAGAAAAAGTTATTTGATATTTCTCTACAACCACCACAACACTATTTATTTTTGAGAATATCCTTACCAGGTTTGGTTGTCCTCAGAGATTGACTAGTGATCAAGAAGCCCATTTTATTAGTGATACTATCATGAACCTAACTATATAATTCTTGATTCAACATCATAAAGGCAGTCCCTACCATCTGCAGGATAATGGTATAGTGCAATAATTTAATAAAATCTTGGAGATGGGACTAACTAAATTTTGTTGCACAAATTGAGATGATTGGAATGAGAGAGTTCTAGCTGTGTTATGGGCATACAGGACTACCATGAAGAGAATAAACATGTATACCCCATTTCAACTGGTATATGGTAGAGAAGTAGTAGTGTCACCTCAATTTCTTACCCCAATTTTATTCATTGTGCAAGCTACTAAGATGACAAATGATGAATCTATTGTTGCACAGGTTGAGGAAATGAGGGGACCTGAGTAGGCTAGATTCTTAGCATAATTTGATGCAGGAGCATCGCTCCCCTTTCAAGCGAGCCAGCGCGAGGAGGAAAAGGAACAGCTGGACAGCGCCAGCATTCAAATTTTGAAACATTGTAATATGGCTGCGCCAAACATTAATGTTTTGATGTGATGAAGCGCACTTTGTATATGTAACGGACCTTGAGCGGATAAGCTCTCGTCCTTAAGTAGCTGAGGAAATTATTTAGTTTTAATGCAGGTAGATAGGGAATTAACTGTAGATTAGACAGTTTTATCTTTCGTGAGGGAAAAGGGAGTATAGACACCCTCCCTTGTATCATTGTAACATAACATTCATTCAGCATTAGCATTGAGGGAAAGAAGAGAAGAACAGAGCAGAGAGTCTGTGAAGAACCTCCATGTACAGTCATTGAATTAATAGGAAGAGATTTTATTCAATCCCATGGATGTGTTTGATCTCTGTGTGCTGTTGATATTGTGCCTTTGCATGTTTGCTTCTTTCTATGCTTATCTTTTGTATGCTGCTTATGTGATTGCATATCAGGTTAGAAACTTGAGAGAATGAGTTTCAATTGCTTCTCTGCTTAAGCCCAGAGATTCCTGCATCGAGTGCAGTTGAATACCTCCGCATAGAGTGTGCCGAGGAGGCTAAGTAGTTGAACCCTTGTTCTCACTTTGCCCAGAGTTGAGTTGAGTTATTCAAGCCGTGCAGGTGAGTGCAGGTCGAAGTTGAATCTCAGTAGCAAGTCGGAGGAAGGAAAAGGTCGAAGCTGTTGCAGGAGTGAGCGCACAGGACTCAGACGACTTCAACACTTTTGGAAGGGGTTGAAGACCCAGTGCAGGGAGAGGGTTTGAGAAATCCCTGAGGAGATCTGGGTTGATGAAAGCTCAGGAGGGATAGTCCCTTTGTTTTCCGTTGCATAGGGCGAAGGTGGCGAAGGGAGGATCCTCCAGAGGAAGAGAATCGACGACTTGAATTTGTCGTGAAGACTCGCGAAGTCCCATGGATCGTCGGATCTAGGAGAAGGAGTGAGGAGGTTAACCCTCAGGTGTAGGAAGAACCATTTGCTGTCGCAGATCGACGAATCGGGGTTGGTGAGTGCTAGAAACGCATGTACGTCGAAATCGCGGGGTGCGATTTCCCGATCTGATTGGGATCGTCGATCCGAGCACAGACAGGTGGCATAAGATCCCAAGGAGTCGGGGTTCGGCACTTCGGCATTTTCAAAGTCGAAGGGAGCGCGGAGAGATAGCGAAGTCCCGAGTCGCGACGGGCCCACGGAGGTTGGGTGGAGTATAACACGTGGTCTCGGCACTTCGACACTCGGGGATTTGAAGTATAAGGACTCGGTATCACGAGTGGTGATATCCCGAGGTTGACCGTTGACCATTGGAAATCGGAGTCTCGGCGTTTGATTGCACGGGAGAGTGTCGCAAGACTCGCGATATCGCGAGATCCGATCTCCCGATATCTGAAGGGGAGATCGTTGAAGGAGTGTTACTGTGGGTAGGAGAACTCCCGAGAGGAGTTGAAGAGCGTTGACTCTTCGGGCCGTTGGAGGAAGAGAAGGTCCTGGTGGAGTGACTGCAACTGTTGTGAGAGCGGGGCAGGTTGCGTCAGAGTGGTATCAGAGCCGGGATTGAGTTCTCTTTGTTCAGGTAGTAGAGAGAAACAGAGACAAAATGCCGCCCAGAAGAGAGAGGCAGTCACTTGATCGCGAGGACAGGGATGCCCGAAGAAGGGGTAGGCCAGCAGGCAACCCAGAGATGGAACGCCAAATACGAGATCTCAGGGCGAGACTCGAAGATATGGAGACTACCCAAAGGCGTGGAGCCGACGCAGGGGAATTCAGTGATCCTGAGATTGAAGAGGAAGCTGGACATGACCGAGAAGAGGTATCAACAGAAGATGCCTAGACAGAGAGGTTGATAAGAGCCATTTTGAGGATGAGCTCGAAGACGAAAATGGACATCCCGACTTATGAGGGGAGTCTAAATGCAGAGGAGTTGCTGGATTGGATCCGAGCACTCGATACCTACTTCGATTATGAGGACATCGAAGAGGATAAGAGAGTAAGGCATGCCTTCACGAAGCTGAAGGGACATGCAGCCTTATGGTGGGACGAGCTACAAGCTGACAGACGTTCCAAAGGCAAAAAGAAGATCAAAAGCTGGGATCGGATGATCGCCAAGATGAAGGCGAAATTCATTCCGAGAGATTACCAGATCACACTGTTCAGGCGCATGCAGAACCTGAGACAGAAGTTGATGACGGTGAAGGAGTACACTGAAGAATTCTACAGGCTCAACATTCGAGCTGGCCATCGGGAGAGTGATGACGAAAAGGTGGCAAGATACCTGAATGGTCTCAGGTATGACATTCAGGATGAATTGAGCATGCTAACCATCCGCACAGTTGAGGATGCGTATCAGATGGCTCTGAAAGCCGAAGAAAAGCTGAGCCGCAAGCAAGGTCAGCAAGGGCGAGGCAGAAGCCAGCCTAGAGGAAAAACTGTTGTTCAAGAGCGAACACAGAAGCCCAAGGAGGATTGGAAGAGGCCTCAGGGTAGAGTTGAGAGAGGTGGAACCTCACAGCAGAGACAACAAATTGCTGAGCCAAGGAGGCAGCAAGATGATCAGCAGGGTGGATATGTTGACGCAAATACATTTCCTCGTGCCCGAGGCAGAGGAAGAGGTCGAGGATGAGTTATCACATGCTTCACGTGTGGTAAAGATGGTCATAAATCCGTAGACTGTCCAGAGAGGAAGGTGGACAGAGGAAGAGCTCACATCGCTGAGGCACAACAGAGGCGTGATGTTGAGAGCGAGGATGAAGACACTGGAAGTGGGAATTCACTGACAGTACATAAAGTTCTCTTGAAACCTGAGAAGGAGGTAGAGGACACAGCTCAGAGATGTCGACTGTTCCGGACAACTTGCAAGACCCATGGATGGAAATGCAAGGTCATAGTGGATAGTGGGAGCACCGATAATCTCATATCGACCGAGATGGTGGAGAAATTGGAGCTGAAGACGCACAAACACCCAAGTCCTTACAAAGTGACATGGTTGCAGAAAGGACACCAGGTACGTGTCACAAAACAATGCTTGGTTAATTTTAAAATGGGTGAGTATAGGGATGAAATCCTGTGTGATGTCATTCCCATGGATGTCTGTCATGTATTATTGGGAAGACCATGGCAGTTTGACAGGCATGTTGTTCATGACGGGAGAATGAACACATACACCTTGAAGAAGGATGGGAAAACCCATACGTTGCTGCCGATGAAAGATAAGGAAGTGAAACCAAAGGTTAGCAGCACGATACTTCTCATGAGTGGGAAGGAACTTCTCGTGGAACTGGAGAAGAATGAAGATCCACAATTCCTTGTTGTCAGGAAACCGAGAATTGTCCTGACAAGTACAAGAGTGGACGACTTGCCAGGGGAGATTCAACAACTACTAGGAGAGTTTGCTGACATCATCATGGATGAACTGCCGCGTTCATTGCCACCGATGAGGAGTGTGAGTCACCACATTGACCTCATACCCGGAGCAAGCCTACCGAACAAGGCCGCGTACAGGTTGACACCTCAGGAGAACGAGGAAGTCAAAAGGCAGGTTCAGGAGCTGCAGGATAAGGGACTGGTGAGAGAGAGTCTGAGTCCATGTGTCGTTCCAACGGTACTGAGCCCAAAGAAGGATGGAGGCTGGAGAATGTGTACAGACTTCAGGGCGATCAATAAGATCACCATCAGGTACAGGTTCCCATTGCCGAGAATGGATGACTTGATGGATTGCCTGAGTGGGGCAAGTTATTTTTCCAAGATTGATCTCAAGAGCGGATACCATCAGATCCGAATGAGAGAGGGAGATGAATGGAAGACAGCATTCAAAACAAACGAGGGTTTGTACGAATGGTTGGTCATGCTGTTTGGGTTGACGAATGCACCGAGCACTTTTATGAGGCTGATGAATGAAGTCCTACGGGAATTCATTGGCAAATTTGTGGTGGTATACCTGGATGATATACTGATTTTCAGTAAAACCACGGAAGAACACTTGAGACATTTGGCCATAGTGATGAGAAGACTGCAGCAGGAGAAGCTGCTGATCAACTTGAAAAAATGCTCGTTCATGCAGACAGAACTCATATATCTGGGTTTTGTGATCTCGGCAAATGAGTTAAAGATGGATCCTGAGAAGGTGGATGTGATCAGGAAGTGGCCATCGCCGAGAAATGTTTTTGAGATAAGGAGCTTTCATGGGTTGGCAAGCTTGTACAGGAAGTTTATTCGGAACTTTAGTGGAATTAGTGCTGCGATGATGGACACGGTGAGGAAGCGGCATAAAGTTTTCCAGTGGACAGCCGAGGCTGAGAGGAGCTTCAATCTGCTGAAGCGAAAGATAACCGAGCAGCCAGTGTTAGTGCTGCCTGACTTTCAGAAGACCTTCCAGGTGAAGTGTGATGCCAGTGGGTACGCTGTTGGAGGGGTCTTAAGTCAGGATGACAGACCTGTTGCATATTACAGCGAGAAGCTGGATGATGCAAAGTTGAAGTACTCCATGTATGATAAAGAATTCTATGCCATTATCCAAGCATTGAAGAAGTGGAGGCATTATCTCATACCTAAAGAATTTGTGCTGTACAGTGATAATCATGCATTGCAATTCGTGAGTCAGCAGGAAAAGTTGAACCAGAAGCATGCGAAGTGGGTGGAGTACATGCAGAATTTCACGTTTGTGATCAAGCACATTTCGAGGACTGCGAACAAGGTCGCTGATGCCTTGCAGGAAGTGCTTGTTGCTGCAGGAGTTCAGGGTCAAGACCTTGGGTTTTGAAAATATGAAAGATATGTATGCAGGTGACGCAGATTTTGGTGAGGCATACGAGGCAGCCGAGAACCTAGTTCTCAGGGATAGGAGTCTGTGGATAGACTACCTGATATAGGAGGGATTGCTATTCAAAGGCAACCAATTGTGTATTCCAGATTGCTCTATGAGAGAGAATTTGGTAAAGGAGAAGCACAACGAAGGCTTAGCAGGTCATTTCGGGCATGATAAAACATTTGCCAAGCTGAGTGAATCATATTTTTGGCCAGGTATGCGCACAGATGTGAAGCGATTTGTTGAAAAGTGCAGGATATGTCAACACGCGAAGGGCAAGCAGCAGAACATAGGATTCTATTAGCCGTTGCCCATACCCGAGAGGCCATGGGAGGCCATCAGCATGGACTTTGTGTTGGGGTTACCGAGAACACAGCGAGGAGTGGATTCTATCTTTGTTGTGGTGGACAGGTTCTCAAAGATGGCACATTTCATCCCGTTTCATAAGACCAGCGATGCCACGCACATCGCAAATTTGTTTTTTAAGGAGATCGTGCGATTGCATGGATTGCCCAGGAGCATAGTCTCAGATCGAGATACGAAGTTCATAGGTCACTTTTGGAGGACGCTATGGAAGAAGCTGGGGACTGACTTATCTTTCAGTTCTTCTTACCATCCGCATATAGATGGGCAGACTGAAGTAGTCAACAGAAGCTTAGGAGATCTATTGAGAAGCCTGGTGACGAAGCATCACACCAGTTGGGATCAGATCCTACCACAGGCAGAGTTTGCGTACAACGATTCGGTGAATCAGAGTACAGGTAAGAGCCCATTTCATATTTTGTATGGGACACAGCCGAGAGGAGTATCTGAGCTCAGGGAGCCAGCGCAGGCTGAGACTAGCAGTGCGAGAGCCGAGGAGTTTGCTGAGGCGATGAAAGAACTTTACACAGAGGTGAAGCAGCAACTGCAGAAGTCAAACCAGGAGTATAAGCGCAGAGCCGATCAGAAAAAGAGACAAATTCAGTTTGAAGTTGGCGACATGGTTCTGGCGCACCTGAGGAAAGAAAGGTTCCCAAGGGGAACATACAACAAGCTCAAGCTGAGAAAGATTGGACCGTGCAAAGTCCTGAAGAAATTCGGCGAGAATGCATATGAGCTTGAGTTGCCGGAGGGCATCGGGATATCTCCGATTTTCAACATTTCGGATTTATACCCATATAAGGCCAAAGATACAGGAGATGGAGCTGAGGAACCAGTGGTCCAGTGGCAAAAGCAGTTGCCCGTTGCACAGAAGCCTGAGATGGAGTGCATACTGGATAAACAAGCAAGTAAGAAAACCAGGAGGAAGCAATATTTTGAATACCTGGTCAAATGGAAGAATCACCCAGTGGAGGATGCCAGCTGGGAGACAGAGGCAGTTATACAAAAGCATGGGCAGACTGTGCAGGAGCTCATGGACAGGATCCCATGAAATCTTTCGAGCCGAGGAGTATGATGCAGGAGCATCGCTCCCCTTTCAAGCGAGCCAGCGCGAGGAGGAAAAGGAACAGTTGGACAGTGCCAACATTCAAATTTTGAAACATTGTAATATGGCTGCGCCAAACATTAATGTTTTGATGTGATGAAGCGCACTTTGTATATGTAACGGACCTTGAGCGGATAAGATCTCGTCCTTAAGTAGCTGAGGCATTTATTTAGTTTTAATGCAGGTAGATAGGGAATTAACTGTAGATTAGACAGTTTTAGCTTTCGTGAGGGAAAAGGGAGTATAGACACCCTCCCTTGTATCATTGTAACATAACATTCATTCAGCATTAGCATTGAGGGAAAGAAGAGAAGAACAGAGCAGAGAGTCTGTGAAGAACCTCCATGTACAGTCATTGAATTAATAGGAAGAGCTTTTATTCAATCCCATGGATGTGTTTGATCTCTGTGTGCTATTGATATTGTGCCTTTGCATGTTTGCTTCTTTCTATGCTTATCTTTTGTATGCTGCTTATGTGATTGCATATCAGGTTAGAAACTTGAGAGAATGAGTTTCAATTGTTTCTCTGCTTAAGCCCAGAGATTCCTGCATCGAGTGCAGTTGAATACCTCCGCATAGAGTGTGTCGAGGAGGCTAAGTAGTTGAACCCTTTTTCTCACTTCGCCCAAAGTTGAGTTGAGTTATTCAAGCCGTCCAGGTGAGTGCAGGTCGAAGTTGAATCTCAGTAGCAAGTCGGAGGAAGGAAAAGGTCGAAGCTGTTGCGGGCGTGAGCGCACAGGACTCAGAAGACTTCAACACTTTTGGAAGGGGTTGAAGACCCAGTGCAGGGAGAGGGTTCGAGAAATCCCTGAGGAGATCCGGGTTGACGAAATCTTAGGAGGGATAGTCCCTTTGTTTTCCATTGCACAGGGCGAAGGTGGCGAACGGAGGATTCTCCATAGGAAGAGAATCGACGACTTGAATTTGTCGTGAAGACTCGCGAAGTCCCATGGATCGTCGGATCTGGGAGAAGGAGTGAGGAGGTTAACCCTCAGGTGCAGGAAGAACCATTTGCTGTCACAGATCGGCGAATCGGGGTTGGCGACTGCTAGAAATGCATGTATGTCGAAATCGCGGGGTGCAATTTCCCGATCTGATCGAGATCATCGATCCGAGCGCAGACAGGTGGCATAAGATCCCGAGGAGGCGGGGTTCATCACTTCGGCATTTTCAAGGTCGAAGGGATCACGGAGAGATAGCGAAGTCCTGAGTCGCGAAGGGCCCACGGAGGTTGGGTGGAGTATAACACATGGTCTCGGCACTTCGGCACTCGGGGATTTCAAGTATACGGACTCGGTATCGCGAGTGGCGATATCCCGAGGTTGACCGTTGACCATCAGAAATCGGAGTCTCAACGTTTGATTGCACGGGAGAGTGTTGCAAGACTCGCGATATCGCGAGATCTGATCTCCCGATATCCGAAGGGGAGATCATTGAAGGAGTGTTACTGTGGGTGGGAGAACTCCCGAGAGGAGTTGAAGAGCGTTGACTCTTCGGGCCGTTGGAGGAAGAGAAGGTCCTGGTGGAGCGACCGCAACTGCTGTGAGAGCGGGGCAGGTTGCGTCATAATTCCATCAAACTATAGAGAAATACAGAAAATAGGCCCGACATGACCGACATATAAAGTGTAATTCATTTGTGAAAGGTGACCTAGTCCTGTTATATAACATAAAGTATCATAAACATTCAGGGAATCTCTAAATGCATTGGATTGGACCTTTTATAGTTGCAAAAATCTGTGACTTTAGATTTGTTATACTAGTGCAATTTGATGGAGTTCTTCAACCAGGATGGGTGGATGGCACACACCTGAATCCATACCATTCTACTTCATAAATTAATATTCATTTCGCTCCTATCTTCGGAGTGAGTGTCGTAGGTAGGATTTATTATTCTGTCTCTGTTTTCTTCTTCTTTCAATAAAATGGTGACGTGTCCAGTTCTCACCCATATTAGAAGTATATTATTTCTTTCCACATCATCCATCTCGTATATCGCCTTTGTGGTCAGTTAGGTATCAATCAAATCTTTTCGTATCAAGCATATTTTGTGTTCCACTTTTGTGTGTTTCCTTTGTCCTTTTAGACATTAAATGGCATTGGCACATTTTTTGTCTGTTGTCTTATCATTAGCAATATGCCTCATTTAAGACTCACCAAATGTCATTCCTTTTCCAGTCAATTAATAGTGAAAACCTTACTTAACCACTTAGCTTGTGACCTCGTTACCATTTTTTCATTCACAGTCATAATAGCCCAAATCCCCCTTGGATTTAGCTGCATTGGGGGGTCATCTTTGACATTAATGATGAGTTATTTATACATTGTATCTCTTAATGCAAGTCGCACACATCACTTCCTTCATGGTTTTTATACAATCCCCATTTCCTGACGACCCAACAATTATTGTGTTTTCATCGAGTTGTTGGTATATTCAATCCTGGATTCTTTTGAGCACCCTATAATCCTTCATCCATGAATTCCCCCCTAGTGTTATTTGTTTACCAATATTGACTTGTTCCAATTGTTTGTAGAACTGGTCAGGGGGGGCTCAAAATTGTTGTTCTAGTGGAATTTATTGATCCATGGGTCACTATTCAAGGTGATCTGCATGGTAATGTCAAACAAACCATGTTGGTTGACCTCATTTTTAGTGACCCTGCATAATTCCCACACATGGCTACCAATGTTTTCATGGATTTCACTACATTTCCCAAGGAAGAGTTCTAATAGTAGTGGAAGCTTGACTACATTCCCTTATGGGATTCCACTTTGTTGTGTCTTTATGACCTTATTTTCTTTCATACTATCGAAGAAGCTGGACGATGCACCAAATTTCTGATCAACAAAGTGCACAAAAGTACCCTTTGGTTATACCAGGAATACGCAATCCATGTGGAGGACATCCATATTCTCACCGGGTTTTCCATGTAGGGCTATGATGTCACCAAAGTCTTCCAAGGATTTGGGAAGCATGGTAAGAAGAAGGGGGAACTAAGCCTCTATGAAAAATATGGTACATGCCATAGAGGATGAGGAGTGCACATTGCATCGATTAATGAGGAGAAAGTCTCTATGGATTGTTATTTTATTGTGGGGAAGGTCATGCAAAAGTATAGGAAGGGCAAGTGTACCATGGACATCATTGTAGTGGTAGAGTTTAGAAAGAATGGAACACCTCTGAATTGGTGAAAATACCTGCACACCAATTTGTTCCAGGATTGTGTAGATGCACATGAATGAGCCATCATTTTCATCTATGGCTACTTTCTCGTGACCTTCACCATGTGAAAGTGGAATCCACTGAGGGGGTGCAATATCACTTGCAATGTCGATAGTTGTATTGCCAATATTTTTGGCCCATGGAATTTAATCCTTTCATATACCATTGAGGCCACTCATAACATATCCTTTACATAATGGTACAATGACCTCATTGCCCCAACATAGTGGCCGCAAATTCCACACACACTACTTAATAGGCAAACCCACAATATATGGAATCGGATGAGCCATGATCATACATTTGTACAATGTATAGGGGACGATCTATCTCTTTTTCATATGTATTCATTACCATTTTACTTGGATGAGGTTGTGTTCGATAAGGAATTCACCTCATGGCCTCGGGTCACTGTAAAAAGGAAGAATATGGGTGTCTCCTATACGATGCCCACAATTTCCCAAAGGTAAGATCCTTTGCAATATTTGGTGTCGGGACTAGTTCCTTCAAGAACTACATGATCCATTCCATCTCTGAGGGAAGGGATAACGAGGGAAATGAATAAATTCTACTAGGGTAGGCTATCTTGATCCCTCTTTCCTCCATTCTAGATGATGCTACTATATCCAGTAAGCAATTTCGCGGGTTCCTTGCTGTAGTATTTCTTTCAAAGAAGCAATGTAGTGGTTATCCTTATAATCCTAAAACCATCTCCATCATCACTGAGGCCACTCAACTGACCTCTCTTCAACCCCTAACCCACACCATCTCAACCCCGCCTCGCTCCACTACCCCCATTCCCACTAATGTCCCAATTATACACATCCATGATGACCCCACAAATCCATCGAAATATACCCCCATCACTGAATAAGTCACCACTCTACCATCCCCTAGCCATATTGACCTTGATACTATAAGGTTTTCCACCAGTGACACATTTCTTGTTGCACTAGGAAGCTTAGAGCCCAAGATTCCCATTTTTCTACAAGTGTCTCCTTCCCAAATTCCACATAATCTTCCCTAGTTCGACATGGTTTTTTCCTAGACTACCAACCCCCTTGCTTCAACTAATGGCCCTAATGTTTCACTATCCTCCACTTCTCCCCAGGGCCCATAGATTCAAACCCCCATGGACACCCAACTCCACACAATCATCCATGGTGATCCTGGAACACATATTCTGATGGATGAGGACCCTCCATGGGACCAACTAGATTCCCAGGATGAAATTTAGTTAGCAAATGAGCAGAAATCATGGGTATATGTTGAATCCAATTTTACACTCATCGCTGACAAGTTTTTCCAATTCTGGCCTTCATTTCGACAGGTAATTTCTGAGCATCCAGAAGATGTCACTTTGGTTGCACCACCTGACAAAGTTAACCTCATTTTATAACACATGGTCCTAGTTAGAATCCATGATAGACACCCTACAATAGGATTTAGTTTTGCTCAACTTGAAGGAGAAGGAACAACCCATAGAGATTCTCCAAAATACTACACATGCAGTTGTGGAGGGAAACACTATCAAGTCCTCTCTTCATGCCCGAGGCAAGGAATGTAATAGTATTTTTGACATGGTCAATGATTGAGTTGGATTGATAGAATGCAACAACAAACCTATTGAAGAATTTCATTCTCAGATGAAAAAAATGAATGTGAAAGCCCAAGAAATCATCGATCCAATCGAGCAGACCACAAATTTTGTGGAAATCCAGATCAAAGATGAGAAACTCGATGCCCTAGATGAATCTAATCACGCTGCCAAAAAAGATCTCAACAATTTTCGACCTACCATGCAGGCCAAGTACATCTAGATGCAACATATTGATAATATTTCGGACACCAAATGGATGACTCTATTAGCCACTAGACCAGAGGAACCCAATGTGACTACTTCTTAAGAGTTTATGGTGAGATTTGTGATCTTATAAATGAAATGGTGGGACTAGGTGGCATAGTATGAAATTTTCTATGAGCAATTCCTTTCAATTGTATGAGAGTTGGTTCCTTTGTTTGAAGATGACCATAGCCAAACAACAAAAGGTTGACTTGGAACGAGTCAAAGATTGTGGTTGGGGCCTATTGGGCCCTTCGTTTTGGAGAACATTTAATTTCACAGAAGGATCACAATTTTGCGATAAAGTGTAATAGGATGGAAAAAGGATAAAAAAAGAATAAATTATCTATGTTAAGTGGAAATCTAACTACCATCATGCTAGCAGTGAATACAAATCATATGGTAGTTGGAGGAGGAAGCGGAAATGTATAGAATATTCAAGCGTAGAAAAGACAAAGAGAGAAAGTAACATAAATGAAATCGAGAAACCATAGAAGCGAAATCGAGAAGTATCCAAAGGAATGATACAAAATTGGGAAACATGTAATGGGAAAGGGATGATTCTTTCTATTGTTGTTGCTTAGATGCTATTTTTATTGGTGTTGCCTAATTGTTAAGTGGATGAGCTAATTCTGAGATCTAGTATTATTATTGAGAGATGTTAGATTGTTATGGGTTGATTCATGATCTTCCTTTCTCATTGATTCTTATGTATAGGTCTTGATATGGAAAAAATACTCTATGTATGTCAGTTTGGGATATGATAATAACATGACAGTTGATTTTGGCACCAAATATTTTTCATTATGTGTATGCATATTGGATTCCTATGATGTGTAATATTTCTTGTCCTATATAATTGGCAGTTGCTACATGGTGTCCAAGCTCTTGTGATGTATGCACTTTCCTTTATGCTGCACAACATGGATTATGAAATGCATAACCTGGTTTAGAATTCTAATGATATGATGTTTTACATTTAAGAGTGTGTGTGTGTGTGTGTCTATATATACATATATATATTTCATTCATTTTAAATGGGGAACAATGAGGATGGGGGACATGTCCCCGGGATGGCTAGAGTGTACCCCCAAATATTTCAGGGTATATATATATATATATATATATATATATATAAGTTTTAGAATTCACCACAAAAATTTATAGTTGTTTCATGCTTGTAAGCATAACAAGCTATACTATATAGTATTATGCACAACCATTACACTTTCTAGCTCTGAAAAAACTTGAGCAATTTAAAAAAGGGTTGAGTGACATTTCATTATTGGCTACTAGACATGAGTAGAATGCATTTTATCTTTAGGAAACTTAAGCGAGAACTGTCTTTGTAGCATCTTTTCTTCCTCATATTTCTTGTTAATGATGATTATATTAAAACATAGAAGGAATTCCCTTCTCAATAGGTTTTGTAGATTTTTATAGATGTGTTGAAAACCACTATAAAACACTTTGGCTTTGTAAAGATATTAGGTTGATGTTTTAGATTAAGAAGGTGATTGAATAATTATTTTTTCAAACATTTAGTAACCCAATCCAAGTCACTACTATCTGATTTTTTTCACAATCTTGCATTTCCTGTTTTTTTGACATGGAATTTTTTTCTTGTTGTAATGTTGTTAGCGAAAATATGATATTTAAATCACTAGAAACCCAAATCAAAACCCATTATACAAAACCCATGTTTTGAGCTGCAACTTGTACAATAGATTTAGATTCAGTGCAATACAAAAATAATGGCTGGGAATAATGATAATATTGTCCAATCATCAATTTCCATGATTGTCAAAAATGAATATATATGCCCAAAATATCCTCGAAATATGCCTAAACAATCCTTGAAATATGCCTAGAACATCCCCAAAATCTGTCTAGAACATCCTTGAAATATGTCTGGAACGTCTTGGAGACAACTAAAAAGTCCCCGAGTCCCCTATGGAGTCCCAACATTTTGGGGACATTTCCTAAGGGTCTCCAAGTCCCTGAAACACGAAAACACTGAATACATGGATTATATATATATCTATATTATTGTTATTTCTAAATATTGATTATAAATATGATGCATATAAAATGTTGGATGCATGATTTAAATATAGAACAAAACTTAGATGAACAATGTAGCTAAATTTTCACAAATATGGTAAAAAGTTACATGTATATTTACTTTTACATATTTGGGCAATCTTGCACTCTTCTTTGATTATAAGACTCATTCTCCTTAAAATTTTGACAAAGAAAATATCGTATTTATGATACTCTATCAACTCAAATGTTAAATGCATAATGTGTTATACAAAATTAATTTGGTATAAAACAAGTAAGATAAATAAAATAAAGAATGTTGTTGATGACATTTCGTAACCTTACATATTACTTAATAAAGTTGATGAATCATATCTCATAATTTTACTAATTAAACTAGTTGTATCTTTAAGTGTGTAGGTTTTCACACTTAGTCATACTGTTAGAGAGATTTCTATATCAAAATTGTGTGGAGTTTTGAAATGACCAATGTTTCGAGTGGACACTCCACCCATTACCAAAGACATAGTTTCACATCTTTGTGCAACCTTATACAAGATTGAAAAACTTGATGAAACCTATTACACAATCTTAAAAAATTTGAAAAACTTGATGAAATGACACAATAGAATTCATGACCGTACCCTTGTCGCTCTCTCCACTCTTAGGATTGTTCAAATACCCTTCTAAGTTGAAGAGGCTCTTTAGATCCCCTGCTAGAATCCTCTGCTAAAACCCGATCCATAGGTCCTTTAACTCCCTTCACGTCCTTCTGCACTTTACCATGAATTTTCCTCGACTTAATATCGAGGTTCAGGGTTTCTTGCTTCCCACTGTCGAGAGTCTCTATACTCTCGAGTCCCCGATCACCGATGAGCTCCTTTTCACCGATGCACGCCCCTTCTAGCTTGACTTTTGGTCCATATAATTCTATTGGGGTTTTGGGGTTTTCGATGTCAAAGTGCAATCGTCACCAGGATTCGCGATCCTCTGATTCCCGACGTGCTTTAACTTCAGGTAGCCCTCCTGGCTCAGCCTCGGGCCCACGTGACCATTACTCCATGACCAAAACCTTATCCCCGTCGGGGTTACGAGGTGTCAAATGCCTAAATGAATATGCCTACAGGATTCCCAATTCTCCAAATCCCGACGCTCCATTGCACTAACAGCTGGCTGGCCCCTCATGATGGCTCTGTCCTCTTCCTCTGCTGTGCTGACAGTTGGCTCCCACTCATCGGGGTATTGTGTTTTGCAATTTCAAAAGGTGTAAACACCATGTCCACGAGATTCTCGATATCCTGATGGACCAAACACCGATGGACAACTTCCTTGTCGGCCCTTTCCCGATGACGCCGATCTCCTCCACGCGTCCCTTCCAGATCGACGGTCCCGATTCCTCCAGGATTTCGAGAATTTCAATGTCCCAACTTCCTTTGACCTCAGGAACTCTGATTTCCCGATGACCGATATGCCGACTCTCTTCAGATCTCTAAAACCTGTCCCTTTGAACGAATGGCTCAGATTATACCGGGGTTTTCGACCTGGATTTCCCTGATCTCTTGTCCACGGGAATGGCGATTTTCCGATGCACCTCGGTACCGATGGCACTCGATCTCCACCACGTGTCTCTGCTAACGGACGATCCAGATGGCTCCAGTGTTTCGAGACTTGTGATGTATCGATTCTCTTGCCCTCGATAATCCCAATTTCCAGATGGCTGATATCCCGACTCTTTCTAAGCTTTGTGCAGCTCCTATCCAATCTGACGACTGATGGGATTTCTGCTCTAGATCTGACAGCTCAGACCACTTCTTATGCGCGCTTACTCCACAGGCTAAAATTTGAGTACCTTCTCCCGATCCAACGGTTGGTGGGATTTCTATGTGAGATCCGATGGCTATCGATCTCCTCCTTCTGTAGGCTCCTCCTGAACTCCTCATGGACGTGGAAATCAATGGTCTAGATCTCTTCCCTCTGTCGATCCAACGGTTTATGTGCTCTTCTGAGCTTCTCAAATGCTCAGACCCCTACAAGATTTTATCTTTATTCTCCCACAGATGGAGAATATGGACACCCCCTGGCTATCCTTCTGCCTCGAGCAACCTCTTGCTGAGCTTTGAGGGTGTTCAGTAACCCTGAGAAGTTTCCCTCAGTGGACCCTTCCTCTAAATTCAGAACTCAAAGAGTTATTTTCTCCTCTATGTCTCTCTGCACACTTACTTGATTCCCTCCTGGAAGAGTATCCTTCCACATAACGTTCAACAGTTCTACCTCCTTATGAACCTATGCACTTTCTCGATGCCCTCCTGGAAGAGCTCTCAAAATCCTCAGTGATTATGGTCCTTCCTTCAAACTCACCACAGAGTTATTCCTCTGTGTACTCCTTGCACCCGCTTAATGCCCACCTGGAAGAACTTCATATAAATCCTCAAAGATTTTGTCTGAACTCATAGAAGAGTTCCTTCTTCAATGCACCACTGTGCCCACGCTCAATGCCCACTTGGCAGAGCTCTACAGAATTCACAGCAGAATTCTGTCTGCAATTGTGTCTCTCATACACAGCCTTGCCTCCAATGTATTCAACAACCTTGAGGTCTTCTTCCTTTGAGTTGTTGACTCCAACTTCTGTGTCGCAACACGTCTTTGCCTGACTCCGTAGAGTTCATAAGTGCATCCTCTGTGCACGGCTCTTAGAAACCACAGTGTTATGTCACACCCTCCTGGTGTGAAGCCTCAAAGACCTTCAACTCTGGAAATCAAACACACTCCTGCAAATGCCTAGCATACATCTACAACATAGATAAAGAACACACAGACATTCACATAACACAGAATGACATGCAGGAAAAACTGCTTCTGATTATATTAACAATGGCAAATGCCTGTATTTACAATGGTGTTCCCAAGCTCTCTTTGGCTCTTCTCTTACAACCATTACCTCTTACCAAAATGAGATCCGAAAATATCTTTTACCTGAGGGGATATTAGAGCGCTTCCCTCCAAACCTACCTACCTTATTCAATTACATTGAATGGGCTGTCTAGTCTAGAATCGGATCTAGATCTCATCCATTACACACATTAAAGGTAGATCTACCTAACGCCTGCACAAAGGCACGACTTCTATGGCTCACCAGCCTAAACATTAAATTACATTCAATTCAAATTTCAAATGAGGATGTGCCTCTCTTCATCTTGAATGCACGCGCTTGACGTGGCTGGCTGGCTGGCTGGCTGACGTGGAGAGATGCTCCTGCATTAAACTCCTCAGCTGCAAAATCATGAGCTCCTGCTCATGCGCTTTCCCTCTAAGTTGTTATAAATCCTCCTGGATCCCAAATCATTCTCTAGAGATGTTCACCCTCTCCATCCTGCTGCTGCTGCTGCTTTTGTGTTGTTGTTGCTTCCTTTCTGCTCAGCCTCTCCTCGCTGGCAGTTTCTTCTAATCGGATCATCAGCTCCATGATCTCTTCGATCACTGCGTCCAGCTGCTCCCATGGTTGGCTCTTCTTTCGCAGTCTCCTCAGCTGCAAATTTTTTTGGCATATGAGAAGATCACCGTGATCTCCCATGCCTCCTTCATCTATTTCCAAATTCAACTTTTGGATGTGCACGCCCTACACTTTCACCCTTTCCTCTAGGGCTTCAATCTGTTCCCACAGATCAACAAAGCAAATGTTGTGTGTCCCTTTTTCTTCTTTTGCTGCAAACTCCCAAGTTGCAGTCTCTTCAGCTTCTTGGCTGAAAATGCTGAGCCATTCCTCAGAATGCTCTCCATCCTCTTCTGCTTCTTTTGTTGTCAGCTCTAATGCTACAACTTCTTCAACTTCTTGGCTGAATATGTTGAGACATTCCTCTGAATTCTCCTCTCCTTCTTCTGCTTGGCAAGCTTCCAAAGTCTGCTCCAATTCTTCTCTGGCATTTATCGTCCGCTTAGACTGTTCTGCTGCTGTTGCTGCATCTGCAACACAAATTTTTTCCTCCTCTTGGGCACATGGTAGGAATACTCCAATTCCCCCAATCATCAGAATATCATTCTGATCTTCCTCCTCTTCTGTCGGCTGCACCTGCTGATCTAAGTCCATCTTTGAGCTCACTTGCTCTGTCAGCTCCCCTGGCTGATCCAAACTCACCTGCTCATCCCTGCCCACCTGGCAATATGGGATGTCTCTGCTACCCTCCTGGCATACTATGAGATCAACCAATCCCATCTTCATCAACACTCCTTGCTGAATTGAACTCTCCATGAGACCTTCAAATGGTCTCAAATGTTCATCTCTACCCACCTGGCAGTCCAAGATGCTTTTGCTGCCTTCCTGGAAGTCTTCGAGATCCCGCAACGATCTCCTTTCATTGCCCAACTGGAAATGTGAAATTCCCTGGCTATCCTCCTGACAGTCTGTGAGATCCCACAACGATCTCAACTCGTTGCTCTCCTGGAAATATGGAATTTCTACTCTGCCCTCCTAGCAGTGCTTGAGATCCTTATCTGATCCCAATTCATCCTCTTCATCATCGATACCTCTCCCAGTCTCTGGTTCACATACCTGAACCATATTCTTATCCTGCCATAGCTTAAATTCGAGCTCATCTATTTTTTCCATTATTTCAGCGAGCTCTTTATCCATCCCTGCACGCTTTCTTCCATTGCTTTTCTTCCCAGCATGCCTATGGACTTCAGTAGCCATGGTTCTATCTCTGTCTTCTCTCCTAGCATTCCTGCTGCTGTCACTCCTCACTAAGATTTCTACCAGCTTCATCATCCTACAATCCTTCTGACTGTCTTCTCGACTGCTGCCTACCTACAAACAAGTCCTTACAAATCCCTCCAACACTCTGTCTTCCTCTTTCTTCCTCTGTCTACAATATACAAACAAAATCCCACTTTGATACCACTTGATGTGTATCAGAGGTGCTCCTTTCCTCCTGCCTCTCTTGCCTGAAATATACAGACAAGAATCTAGGCTCTAATACCACTTGACAGAGTATAATTTGCGACCGTACCCCCATCGCGCTCTCCGCTCTTAGGATCGTTCAAATCCCCTTCTGAGCCGAAGCGGCTCTTTAGATCCCCTGCTGGAATCCTATGCTAAAACCTGATCCACAGGTCCTTTAACTCCCTTCACGACCTTCTACACTTTACCGTGACTTTTCCCCGACTCAATATCGGGGTTCGAGGTTTTGTGCTTCCCGCTGTCGAGAGTCTCTGTACTCTCGAGTCCCCGATCATCGATGAGCTCCTTTTCACCGATGCGCGCCCCTTCTACCTTAACTTTTGGCCCATGTGACCTTCCCGTATATGACTGTAGCCATATACTTTTGTCGGGGTTTCGGGGTTTTCGATGTCAAAGTGAAATCATCCCCTAGATCCACGATCCTCCGATTCTTGACTCGCTTTAACTTCAGCTAGCCCTCCTGGCTCAGGCCCGGGCCCACGTGACCATTACTCTGTGACCACAACCTTATCCCCGTCGGGGTTACGGGGTGTCAAATGCCTAAATGCATATGCCTACGGGATTCCCGATTCTCCAAATCCCGACGCTCCGTTGCAATGACAACTGGCTGGCCCCTCACGATGGATCTGTCCTCTTCCTCTGCTGCACTGACAACTGGCTCCCACTAATCGAGGTATCGCGTTTCTTGATTTCAAAAGGTGTAAACACCATGTCCATGAGATTCCTGATATCCCGATGGACCAAACACCGATGGACGGCTTCCTTGTCAGCCCTTTCCTGATGACGCCGATCTTCTCCATGCATCCCTTCCAGATGGACGGTCTCGATTCCTCCAGGATTTCAAGACTTTCGATGTCCCAACTTCCTTCGACCTCAGGAACTCCGATTTTCCGATGACCGATATGATGACTCTCTTCAGATCTCTGACACCTGTCTGTTGACGAGTGAAATCGACCGTCCGTGAACGGAAAGAGTGGAACCGGTCCGGGGTTGTCTAATAACCCAAGCCGTTTGAGATGAACCACCCTGACGGGTTTAGCGGCTCTGTTAGCCGATATAAGAATCCTAAAAGAAACGAATAAAAGAGAGAAATAACTAACTAATTACTAAACACACTATATATATGTACAGATGTTCAAATGTAACTATATTAGTTGTATTTAAGTAGAAGATATACAAGTCTCATTTATTTACATGATTTACAAGCTGCAAGTTTTAATCGAAACTTACGAAAATGGATGTGAAAAATGATTTCTTCTAGGAAGAAGATAAAGAAAGAACATAATTTTTTTTATTGTTTTTCTTTTATAAATTTAAATAATCTTGCAAGAAAATGTTAATGAAACATGAACATGTGGATAGTCAAAGCTAAACCATACATTCTAGTTTCAATGATATGTAAATGAAAGAAAAATACAAAGAATCTATCCTGTCAGAGAATTAGTGAAGTGTATCCGAGCATCTGCATGAGTGGTGAACATCCAATTGCCATGTCCAAGAGAGAAATCTGCAATGAACCTTATGAATGTTCTAAATAAATTCAAAACATGTATTGGCAGCTTAGGTTTTAATGACAGAAAATGAAACACAAACATAAACCTGTGATCTCATCATTATACATGATTACAACAAGATAAATCTGGAAGCAATCTATGCATTTTATCATTCAATTTAAAATTCAAAGATAAATCCCATTATTTAAATCGAAGATATAATCACAACATTTATATTTTGATGAAGTAAATGATAGATGGTATTTATAATATAAACCTCCTACACATCACAGATCATTAATCTAAAGATATCAGACCTGCACATGTAACAGGATTAAAAAAACCCATAAATAACAACATTATAAACAAAAGGCTAAAGCCAAAATGCATATATGTTGTTCTATTAAGTTTTTTGAATCATTTGTCCATGGAAGAAATTATTTGGATAATAGACTTTAAAGATTGGGAAAATTAATACATAAATGATAATAATTAACCATGTATTGATAAAAAAGACTAAAGATATTTAAACAATGCATAATCAATTATTTAAAGAATATGAATACATTATAATGAAAATAAAACCATTTTACTTACAGGACAAAATCCATTAAGCAACCTGGAATTCCATATTCTTCTTTAAACATATTCATCCATTCTCCCAAATCTTCCAGCCATCCATTACTCCATTTGAAAATAAATAAAAAGTTTACAAAAGCAATAATATACAAAATAGAAAGGATTAAAATCCTTCTCTCCAATTCTTCGATCTGTGGCTTTGATCTTTCTCATATATTTATAAAAATGAATGAGCAATCTGGGCGTCACTTTTAATTTCCGCCACCTGAAATTTGCCTCTAAAAGGGACCCAAATATCTCTCCAATAGTGCATTTGTTTGGGAAAATCTCAACGCGGAAGGTAAATGGGCCCAGTTTGGTTCTGGGTTTTCAACCGTTTCTTCTAATTCTTCACGGTTTGGCAGAAATCAGTTCTGCAAAATCGTGTGTCTGATCTTGAGGCCTTTCCAAATTTTATTTGTTCTTGCTCATAAAATTATTTGTAGAAATCCAAAATTATTTTTGGATCAATCATCTTGAACATATTTAGATAATAAAATCAAACCATGATCAGATCCGTATCAAATATTTGATAATAGAAACCTCAAAAAGAAACCTAAATTAATAACCTAAAAATTAATAACCTAAAAATTGTGAATAAAACAAAATCTAGAAAAATAAAAAAATGAATTTAAACTAACTATAACTTATAAACAAACATTATTTATATTTTCCTTTCAAATATGATCTTAATTCTAGAAGCTTCAAGTTAATGGAGAAGAGAATAAAATCAAACAAATCATAGATAATTCTTTTTTATTTTTTATTATTATTATGAGATGTAAAATGAAAAAAGAATTTAATTAATTAATATCACCAAATGATTTCATGAAAATGAGAAACCAACCAAGATATTATTTGATGAAGTATTGAACACATTATTCAAAATATTTAAACTTGCTAATGAGCGAAATAATAAACACATAATCATAATTTAAACAAAAGTAAACATTTGATAAAAAAAATTAACGTTTTTGTTTAAATTCAGATTTTTATGCTCGTTTTTAACTTTTGACATATGCTTTTGTAATAAATGACTCATACTAAAGTGAATGTCATAAGTTTGTCTCAAATCAAGTCAAGGAATGGAACTATTTGAAAAGGTTGATTCTGTAGCTCATTTTAATTATCAAGATTTTAATAGGGGCCCTTTAAATTTTGTAAAAATATAAGGGAGTTGTTGGGGCCCAACAAATGACGACTTACTGGGTGAAGCAGTTATCTTTGATCTGGTAATATTTCATCTTAGGAAGAAAATAATAAAACTTGAAAAAGGATTTAAGCTCGCTGAAATAAATTCACTCTGAGAGCATATGGTATTAGGATAAGCTCAATGTTATAACCAGACAATAGAATTTTCTTTGTAGAAGATTATGACCTGAAATAATGTCTTAATCAAAGAGTCATGATGTTTATAAAATAACTTCAATACCGTTGACAGAGCCACTGCTGCCAGCAGGCGTCCATAGCCTCGACAGGGATGTCATTTAACCCACTCAAATGCTTTAATCCCATTCAATAGTTGTATCCACATGATGTATACTTCCATAAGAGCTAATTTAAA
>ML782318.1:73202-95455 GCA_009831015.1 Picea engelmannii | reverse complement strand
ATTTTAATAGTATGAAAATTTAAAAACACAAACTAATTTTTTATTATTATATCTTTAAAAAAAATTAAAGATACCATTCAAACTCAAATAGAGGATAAATTTGTAGGGTTCAAGACTAAAATGCAGACAATGAAGGATAGAATTCAATAAATGAAAAAGCGTAAACAATCAACCCAAGAAGGAGGGGTTGAAGAAAATCACAACTTGAGAGATAGGATTAAAGAGCTAGAAGAAAAATTAACTAACAATTTGACCCTTGCTAATATGGAAAACAAATTGGGTATCAAACCCATCATAGAGGAAATGAATAAGCTAATTGAACTGGACCATGAGAGTAACAAAAGAGCCTCGAACCTCATAATTTTTGGTATAAAAGAACAACAAGAGGAGGATGCGCTAGTTATAGTAAAAGAAGAATTAAAAAACAAATTACAAATTGATACAACTTACCTCATAGAAGAAAAGAGGATAGAAAAAATAATTGATCACAAAGATAGGTTCATTCGTGTCAAAGTAAGTTGTAATGACCATAAATATAGCATAGTTAGTAAATCTTCGAGATTAATAGGGTCAGGAATATTTATAAATGAAGACCTCATTCCCGAAGACCAAGCTGAATTAAGGAAGGAAGTTCAAAAAGTAAAAGAAGTGAGGAAAGAAGGAAAATGGGTAATAATTAAAAATCAAAAAGCTATTGTTAGGGATAGAGACTAGAAGGATAATAATAAATAGGAATTTGGGACACTCAGGATCCTTTTTTGGAATTGTCGTGGCTTTCCATGGTGCAAAGGTCTTATGATAAGTTGGATCCCGAGTGATATTGATATTATCTGTCTAGCTGAAACTTGGGAGCATGTGGAGTCTAAGTTCCCTACCATGGAAGGATTTGTCTTGTGGTCGGCATGGAACAAAAAATCCTGCTGTAGAGGGATAGGAGGGATAGGAGGGATAATTTTTTATATTAGAAAGAGCATTTATCCTCACATTCAACTTCATAGAAATTTCAAAAGTCAATGCTAAGAAGATGTATATAGAATTTTTTTGTTTTGCACCGATTAATTCTACTTTTTATAAGAAAAATAATCTAGATAAAAATTGTCCCGATAATAATTTAGAACAAGATATTTATACTTTGAAAAATGAAGGTAATATCCTCCTTCTAGGAGACTTTAATGCTAGGACTGCAACTAAACAAGCTACTCGTTTATGTAATGAGTCCAACCATAATCCTTTATGGCTAGATGAGGACCTTGTTTTATCTAATAGCTACAAAAGAAGCTCTGAAGACCTAATTGAGAACTTGTTTGTTACCGAGTTGGTCAAGCTTTGCAGCTCTCAAGACCTAATAATTTGCAATGGAGTAATGAAGTGGCCAAACTCCAACCAGATGACTTATATTCATGGGCTAGGTAGTAGTGTTGTAGAATATGTGATATCTGATATCCCCGTTTCCAACCAAATAAAAACTTTTGACCTTTTAAATGACCACGAGCGTGACTCTGATCATAAACCTTTAACTCTAACTCTAAAATTTTCCATGCATAGGAGCACCATTTAAGAGAATTTTGATAATCAAAGTAATTTTCTCATTGAAAAAAGTAAATTTGGCATTTTCTTAAAGGATTTAAATAGTAAATTAAACCTCCTAACTTATAAGGACAACATTGAAAAACTCTATCATAATTTTACAACTACCCTTTCCACTTCTATTAACAAGTTATCTTTCAAGGTGTCCTGTAAAAAGAATAATAGAACGACCAACCCTTGGTATGATAAAGGATGTAAAATTGCTAGGAAATCCATTAGGGATGCTTCTAATGATCCCTTAAAACTCGATAAGATCAATATGTACAAATCCCTAATTAAAAGGAAAAAAAGCTACTATATCAATAAAAGGAAAGAGAAACTTTCACAACTATACAACTTGGATCCTAAGAAGTTCTGTAACCAAATTCTAAAATGCAATACTAAAGAAAATAATAGCATTCCCTTAAGGGACTGTAATTCCTACCTTAAAAGTATTTATGAGTTCCCTAATTCAATGGACACGATTCCTATTGCCCCTACAAAGGAATACGTTTTTTCTTTAGATGTCATAGAGTTCAAGGTTAAGACGCTCACAAATGGGAAAGCTAAGGACATTGAGGGATACCAAGATGAAATTTTTAAAATCGGAGGTCCAATCCTTATCCATCACATACACAAGATCTTCAATTTAGTAGTCAAGCAGGGCTTCCCTAAACCCTAGATGCAAAGCCTCATTGTTCCTATTTTTAAAAATGGGGATAGAAACATTCCCTCTAATTATAGGACCATTATGATTAGCTCGATTTTAGCCAAGATTTATGGAATTATTTTGGAAAAGAAGATTAGCCTTTGGCTAGAAAGTCACGGTAAAAGAGCTAAAGGCCACGCCAGGTTTAGGAGATATCATTTAAATGTGGACCATCTTTTTACCTTTAGGATATTAACAAAGGAGTTCCGCAATACTAAAACAAATCTTTTTTGTTGCCTTGTTGAATTTAGAAAAGATTCTGACATGGTTCCTAGGAAAAAACCTTGGAATAGGTTGAAAGAGATAAAAGTGCCTCTCGAGTTGAGGGTCATTGCAATAAGGATGTATGAGAACGTTATTGATAAGTTGAAAAACACCTAGGGTTGGTCAAAAGAGATAAACTGCAATATCTAAGTCAAACAAGGTTGTCCATTGTACCCTACCCTTTTTGGCATATACATTGACAAGTTAGAAGAATGCTTGGAAAAAGAAGGTTGTTTCGGCCCTACTCTCACTGCTATAGTCATCAATCTTCTTCTTTATGCCGATGATATCATTCTTATGGAAAGGATTCCCCATTATCTTGAAAACCAACTAAGAACCCTCAAGGATTTTTTCTCCAATATGGGTATGACTGTTAATACTAATAAGACTAAGGTCATGATTCTTAAATCCAATAAGATCCCTTATGATACCTTTGTATATGAAAACAACAACTTGGAGGAAGTGACTTCATACAAATATCTTGGAATTGATATTAACCACAAGCTCAATTGGAATTATAGCATTGAGAAAAAGATTATTGTGGCATGGAAGCCTTATTATGGGCTTCAAAATAATTGTAAATTATCTGATCTTTAGAGTTGGGATAAGAAGAAAATCCTCTTTGACACTCTTTTTACACCTTTTATTCTTCATGGATGTGAATTCTAGGGATGTATTATCTCTCGTGAATCCTGGAGAAAGATAGAGAAAATACAAATGAATTTTATAACCTATAATCTCAAAATTAAAGGAAATACACCCTATCTCACCCTCCTCTTAGAAACAAGCCTCTCCCCCATTAAGAGCATGCCTATGAATATATACCTAATGTATAAGAACAATTTAAACAACATGGAAGACAAGAGTCTACCGAAAATTTCTTCAAAATCAAGTCATAAACACGATCAAATCAAGAGAGGATAGCATAAATATGCCTAGTCTTGGCTAAACTAATGGGGAATCATGGAAGAAACCATTTTGCAGAAAAAAGATTTTATTAAAAAAAATGTCAAATCAAATTTAAAGAGAAAATCTAGTGTGATAAAGAGTTAGAGGAAAAAACAAAATTAAGGTATTATAAAGATGTAATCAACCCTAATCTAGAAGATCAAAATTATCTATTTGTTTTTCCAAGTGTAAAGAAAAAACTAAGCATTGCTAAGATAAGAACAAATTCTAACGAGCTCCATAGTGAAACTAGGCATTGGTCAGTTCCTAAAATTCCATGGGGTGAAAGAGTGTGTCACCCTTGTGACACTATGAAGGTTGAAGATGAAAAGAACGTTCTCTTAGATTGTCTAGCCTACACCCATATTAGATCTCATTTTCAAAATATTTATCACACTACCAACCTTCCTAACATCTTAACTCAACAAAAGTATGGTGATCTTGGAAAGCTTATCTTCATGCTTTTCAAGCACAGAAAAAAAATTCCAAAGAATCACAAGTAATCACTTACCCTCTTAAGGTATGGTAGACCAATTCGGTCTTAGTGGACGTTAATCATCATCATCATCATATTATATTTTTTCAATTAAAAATTTTAAAATATAATACTAAAATTATTATATAGTGAAAAATGTTTTTTTTTGGACATAATGATCCCTAATGTGTGAATGCTTATTGCAAAAAATTACAAACCAATGTGTGCAAAATTGTATTTATGGAGGGTTTTTTCAAAAAGAAGATTTTTTGGGAGTGTAAAATCGGATTTAGAAGGCTAGAAATAATTAACTAGCAATAGAGTGGAGGCATTCAACTAAAATGAAAATGTCTCATCATGTTGTAGAGTGTTGTGAGAAACCCTTGGGAATAAGAAAAATGCCAAACAAATTATATATCGTTGTGGAAAACCTATGGGAAAGGGAGAAAAATATCCAATACTGAAGAAAACGTCTAAGTGAGTCTAATAATGATTTGTGGCAAAGAGAAGATGCCCAAGGAAGTGAAAAATTGTCAAGCTATTAGAAATTCAACCCAAAGGAAGGTAAATTATGTTGTGTCATTTACTTTCAATAACTAAAGAAAAAATTCAAGCAGTGACCATTAACAAAGTCATACACTCATTAACATAGAGATAAAACTCACCTTTAACACACATATTTTACATTGGAAAATCAACATGTAATGGGAATTTAATTAATCTTAGGAGATAAATACAGAGGGGTGAGATATACCTATACACAAATGTGTATTGTTACTCACTGATAAAAAAAATAAAAATCCACCTACCCATGGCTCAGTGGCACCTTTACTCGTCGTGGACAAGCTCCTTAACTCCTTTGTCCATCGATATTCAAATAGGTTGTCCTCTTCGAGTTCTCATTTCCTCTATATTTTTCCTTATTTTTCTTGCTTCTCCCTTGTTCATGTCCTCACTACAACGTTTACTATTTTAATGGGATACCTTTGGAAGGCCAACCATCATAATGGTTGGTTTCCACTTCCAATTTTTCCAAAAGAAAAGAAAAAATAAAATAAAGAAGGACATGTTTGAAAATTTTCTAAGAGGTAAATAAACTAGATGCTTATTACAGTGTTTGACAAGGATCCAATTCATATCACACCTCCCCATTTTCAATCTTTTGGTCCCCAAAATATTCAAATCCCTTCAATATTCTTATTCGATCATCAAGCAGACTTCGAAAAATATCCAGGAAAGGGTTCCTCCACTTTAGGATGGAAGATAAGAGTAGAGTGGGGGTTTCCTTTGGAAGAACATTATTTTCCACCTCATTGTTGGAGATATTGTTTTTTTTTTTGTAATAGGTTATTGGAAAACCGATACTCCTTGAGATGCAAGTACAAGTAGGTCCTCTTTTCCCTTGACCTTCACTCTCCAAGATTGTTTTTTGGATGTTAGGTTCTTGGGATGGAGTTACAAGAAATGTTATATAGATATCGCTTACTGGATGGAAAAATCGGAGAAAAGGTTTCATTGAGCACATCTTACAATCTTTCACTCATTCACAATCCAAAGAATTTGTATCACGATTATAAAATGAGTGTCGAACCTAATCTTCAATGGAGCTTGACTTCTTGTAGTGCTTATCAAAGGAAATACTTTCATGCAAAAATTAAATCTATGATATGTTTTCTAACTGGGGTGTCAACATAGAGCCCCTTCAATATAGGCTACAATCATTCACAATGAATTAATAAAGTGTTCATGCAATCACAAAGAGTTGCAGTATGTATCCATGCCCTTCAATAACGATCTCGCTTCTACCAAACAAAAAATGTAAATGAAAGAGAGAAAGGAAGTCTTTGCAATATGTTGATCATTGGGGTGTCTTTCTACGTTGCACCAATAGTAGCAAGGCTTCTCTAAGGATGCAAATCCCAATATTTTACCTACTCTATTGTCCAGTCAAGGAATTCAAAAGAGGTGTTTCACTCATGAACTATGGCCTTTAGTGGGGGACTTCCCCTGATGGACAAGAAAATGAAAGCATGTATATAGAAAAATAATTAAATGAACAACAACTATAGAAAAATAACTCGAAATTACTAATCAATTGAATCTATCTACGATCTTGAAAATAAATGAAGAATATAAACAAATATACTTAACTAATACACTATGAAAATACAAATCAACATGGACCGAATTGGCGGGACCTCTTGTTAGGATTCATCCCTAACCCCTCATAGTTAGTCATTAGTTAGTTGTCACCGAGAAAAACACTTGGGAAGATACTCTCTATTACCTGGGTAATCAGGTATTACTCGAGGCTCCTTAGTTGGTTCCCTGCAATATTGGGCCAAGTAATATTGTTGACCCCGCACGTATATCAAAGAGCTATAAGACAGGGAAAAACCTTGTGTATAGGTACCTTGAAACATACCATAACCCTTGGGAAAGGAACATAACATAAAAATAACAACATAGAAAGAGTACATACAAGATCCATTTCAGTGCAACCTAGCCTCCTGCATTTCATTTGCAAAATTCCTAAATCTTTCTTCTTGTTAAGAATTTGAACATTTTGATAGTACATAATTATTCAGATCAGAGTAAAACTCTGTAAGAGTTAATAAAAAGTATGTGGAATAAGAAAACCGTTATTTGATATATATCCTATTAGATTCCTCTTTTCTCTCTGATTGTAGTGATACCTATCATTTTTAAGCCATTTTTGGGACCCGACCCCCTTACACATTTATTTGGTACGTATCCAAGTGGCTTCCTCTTTTTGCACTGATCGTAGTGATACCTATTCTTTTTAATACTTTTTGTGGACCCAATATCCTTCCCGACACCATTATTTGGCACCTAACACTCTCCCTAAGCCTCCATAATGGGACCTACCACTCACTCTCATACTGGGGATGATTGGGACCCTAAGGTGACCCAACTATATGAAGATTTATTTGATCTCAAACATGATATGGGGGACCTTAACCAACTCAAGAAGTTCTTTGAAGACATGGAAGACTTAAAGCACAATGTGAAATCTGTTTCCTAATACCTTGGATTGCTTGACAAGGGTAAGAAACCCAAGTACCACTCCAAAGCTCCTCATTATTCTCATTATGAGAATACTCATAATTCCCACTCCCCTTGGGGTTCTCCAAACTCCAGGAATAAGCTGTCAAAAGTGGAGATGCATAAATATGATGGATTTGACCCAATTGGGTGGGTTTCCCAAATGGAACACTAATTCTCCCTCCATGATATTAAGGATGATGATAAAAAACTCCAAGTAGGCATTATGTACTTAGATCAAGAATGTTGGAAATGGTGGCAATGGCATAAGAAATGTTATCCCAAACATCCCAATTGGAACATGTTCACCAAATTTGTTTGTGCACATTTTGATAGGGAATCTCATTATTTGGAGTGCCTCACCAAGATGAAACAAACAAGGCCATATGCCTATTTCATCACATCATTTGAACAATTGGATATCAGAAATGAGGTATTATCTGATGAATTTTATCTTGAATGTTTCATAAGTGGCTTAAAGGAGGAAATTCGTGCTCATGTTTGCATGCATAATCCTGTTACTTGGTGACAGGTATGCAAATTAGCATTGGAACCTAAGACCATTCTTCAGGAATAACCCCTTCATTCTTCAGTCCCCAATAATCAATGTCTAGTGGCTACCACTGCTCCCATTCAAACCTTGAAGGTTCAAAAGGTGTCTCCAGCACAAATGGTAGAACCTAGGAAATAAGGGATTTGTTATTACTATGATGAAAAATATGCACTGGGACATAAATTTTGTGAATATAAGTTCTTCTAGATTGATGGGTTTGAGGATTAAATGTTAGATGAGGCCCCTGATCCATAAGATATTGATCCCACCCTAAACCTCTTAGAAGCCATTGAACCTCCTAGGGAACCGAAAGAACATGCCATCTCTCTCCATTCCCCTACTAGTATTTCTACTCCACAGACATTAAATATCAAAGGATACATTAAACAATGTTCAATATTAGTGTTGTTTGATAATGACATCACCCATATTTTTATTCATTGCACGGTTGTTGAGGATGTCAATTGTTTTATTCGACCAATTTCAAATTTTAAAATTCTCATAGCTAATGGTGGTACAATGAAATGTGAGGGATGTTGTTGATAATATTAAACTCTAAATGGGAGATTATTCCCTGAAAACTCACATGTTGTCAGCTCGAGAAAAAAATAAGTGGTTGACCAAAATGTTGGACTATGATTATGATATCATCTATAAGAAAGGAAAGGACAATGTCATGGTAGATGTGTTGTCCATACAAAATGAATTTGGAGGTTCCCTTTTTTCTCTATCATTACCAATCCTTCATTGGATTGATGAAGTTCGGCATGAATGGCTCTCCCATCCCACTATCTCACAGATAATTCAATGACTTCAAGTTGGCACTATCCCTCTCATTGACTATACTTGGCAAGCCAATGTACTCAAGGAACACAATTGAACATGAGAACAACATACCACCCACAGACAGATGACCAAACTAAAGTGGTCAGTAAGTGTTTGGAAACTTACTTACATTGTTTTGTTTAAGACAAACAACATTAGTGGGTGCAATGGTTACCACAAGAAGAATGGCGGTACAACACTTGCTATCATACAACCACCAAAATGACACCATATGAAACAATGTATGGCCAACAACTCCTTATAGTCACTTCCTATCTTCTAGGAACATCAAAGGTACAAGATATTGACAACTTGTGGCAAGGTAGGGCACTTACCCTATTGGCTCTAAAAGAAAACCTCTACATGGTCAAAAATAGTATGAAGCAACAAGTTGTCCAACAATTCTCTAAAAGGGTTTTCCAAGAGGGTGATCAGGTGTTTCTCTGGCTCCAACCTTACAAAAAAACATCGTTCAAATCTCAGGGCCACCACAAGTTGGAACCCAAATTTTATGGCCCCTATAAAATTCACAAATGCATTGTTCCAGTTTCCTACAAACTTCCAATTCCAACGACCTCCAAAATACATTTGGTGTTCCATGTTTCTTGTTTGAAGAAAGTGGTGGGTCAGAATTGTAGGGTTCAAACCATCTTACTTGAACTAGATGAAGAAGGATCTGTTTGTCTATATCCCAAATCTATCCTCAACATGTGAGATTTTCACATGAGGGGCCAAACTATCAAAGAAGTGTTGATCAAATGGAAGGACACATATCCAAAGGATGGAACTTGGGAAGCAATTTCCATCCTGCAACAATTTATGCATCTTCAACCTTAAGGAAAAGGTTCCTTTTGAAGGGGAAGGGCATGTTAGGATCCGTCCCTAACCCCTTGTAGTGAGTAATTAGTTAGTTGTCATTGTAATAAGTGGTCAACCCTCATTATTATCGAGACCAAAAGTAGTTAATAATTAGTTATGGATAACCCATGGTATTGGCCCATTGTAATTTTGGTTGTGAACTGTATTTAAAGAATACATCTCTCCATTGTATGTTTTTGAGGATTATTGTAAGAGAGCTTTTCTCATTTGTAGGCTTCCTCCTCGAAGAGGCAAGTGAACTAAGATTTCTGTGATATCAATATTATATTTCTGCTCTATATTTGATGTTCCTATTACTTGTGCATTATATTTTCTTATTTTGTTAACTATTCCAAGTATATCACACCTCCCAACTGGTATCATGCTATGGAAGAAGCTACAAAATTAACAAAAGATACTACACCACCATATTGATCTCGAACATCAACTCATCACTTATATTAATAAAATGGTAATATGTCTCAGTGTTTATATAGTTACTAGAGTTTCAAACTTATGAATTATTACCCCCCTTACATCATTGTACTATCACATTTTATACGCAGAACTGATACTAACAATGAGAAGGGTGATTCAACTAAATCTCTTACTCCACGCATTACCAAATTAGCTTACAATAGAAAAACGACAAAGGATCTACCGATTTAACCCGTTTTCTAGTAGCATGAGGGAAAATATACATAACAAATCATACATGTGATATCCTCATGACATGAAAATGCATGAGGAGACCAACAACTCTATATTTATATCCAATTTGTGCCTACCCGTTCTTACAATGGAACTGTTTATCCTATCCTTTGACCTATGGTCAACATGCCACTCCTCCTTTGAAATTGATTGGCATGGACACTATTTCTGATTGACCTGGCTACGAACAAAACCCATGTCGTGGTTTAGCTCTGAGTTGGTTTTTGATGTATTAAACAATGAGGTAGCTACATGATCTACATGTGTGTGTTCTTTTTCGGAGATAAATACAGAGGGGTGAGCTATACCTATACAAAAATGTGTATTGTTACTTAGAAAAAAAAAAAAAAAAAATCACTTGCCCATGGATGATTTGCACCTTCACTCATCATGGAAAAGCTCCTTAACTCCTTTGTCCATTGATATTCAAGCAATGTCCTTAACTCCTTTGTCCATTTATCTTCAATCAAGTTGTGCTCTACGAGCTCTCATTTCCTCTATTGTCTTCCCCATTTTTCCTTGCTTCTCCCATGTTCCTGTCCTCAGTACAACATTCATTATTTTATGGGATTCCTTTGGAAGGACAACCATCATAGTGGTTGGTTTCCACTTCCAATTTTTTCAAAAGAAAAGACAAAATAAAATAAAGGAAGACATGTTTACAAAATTTCTAAAAGATAAAGCAACTAGTTTCTTATTACAATGTTTGGCCGTGAGGATCCAATTCAGATCACACCTCCCCATTTGCAGTCTTTTGGTCTCCAAAATATTCAATTCCCTTCAATCGTCATCTCTGATCATCAAGTAAACTCCGACAAATCTCCAAGAAAGTGTGCCTCCACTATAAGATGGAAGATAAGGGTTGAGTAGGGGTTGCCTTTGAAAGAACATTATTGTCCATCTCATGGTTGGATATAATGTTTTCTGTTGTAATACGTCATTGGAAAACCGCTACTCCTTGGGTTTCAAGTACAAGTAGATCATATTTACTCTTGACCTTGAATTTCCCAAGTTTTTTTTTGTTGTTGTTAGGTTCTGGGGATGGAGTTCTAGGTGTAGCCTCCAATATTTTTCCTCCAAATGTCCCAACAATATATAGTGCCAGAAACAATTATTGCATGTGATGCTTATCCTTATAGAGTGCCAAAAATCACTAGAATTATGACCCATTTTATTGCATTAGAAAAATAATATGCCATACCTTTTCAGTTTATGATGATGCTTGCTAGCTTGGTTTCTTCGTCCCCCAAGAGTTGGAGAAAATTTGGATGGCATAATTTTTTCTTTACTGCCCTCTTCCAAGCTTTTACAAACAAATTTGAGTGTATTTTTCTACACTCATTTCCTAACTGCCATTTTCTCCTTGGGAATGATTTCCTTTTTGTTCCTCTTTCCTTGATGATGATTGCTTAAGCTACACTTGTGTTGGCTTATTTCCCACTAAATCCTAGGCCTTTATTCTTCGACCTCTGTTGATCTCCAATAAGGATCCAAGTCCCATGGAATTCCTTTCCTAAACCTTGGCCATCATAGCACATTTTCCTCATGAGTCCACGTACACAGGATCTTTCTTCTTCAACTGGCCTGAAGAGCTCTCAACAATTGGCTCTCCTATTTCCCTTTCAGGAAATCTGCACCCATAACAAAACCTCAAGGAATCTCCCTTCCTGCTTCGGGAGATCGAACTTTGTGATTCCGCGAATCCTCTGGTCAAGCGTCTTGTCTATCAATCTCTGAAACCCAAAAACAGTCAACACTTGACCTTTTCTCTCTCTATTTCAGATTTCTCCTTATCGCGATTTCGAGAGTTGTGATATCAAGCAACTCGTCCCCTTGATTTCCGAAACCCGAATCACTGAAACTCCGTTGCACTCACAAGCTTTGACTTTTCAACAACCCTTCATTCTGTTGGGACTTCGGACTTCGTGATTTCACGAATCCTGATGCAAATATTTCGGGACTTCACCCCACGAAACCCCGAAATGGTCAATGGAATTTGACTTCCATGTCAATAGTGCGTAAAATGTCCACTATGTTGATTCTGTGGCCCACAAAATCCTTTCGTCCCTTTGGGACTTCAAGTTTAGTGATTTCGTGAGTCCTGTTGCAAAGATTACGGGACTTCAATGTGTGAAACCCCGAAATAGACATCCACAGGTAGTTCCAATGGCTCCTGTTGGCTTGAATCTACGGTTTTACCTCTCCTGAGCTTGAAACCTTTGGGAATACTCATCATAACTCCCCTGCTCCTCCATGAGATCTAACGGCTCACGGGACTTCGCAAATTCTCCACAGAGAATTACAGTCGTCCATCTCTTTCCTTCATGAGGACTTCTGCAACTTTTTACCAAGTGGTTTTCCAATGGTACTCAACTACCTGCGACACAAACTTGCAACGCCTTCTCACTGATCCAATGCAAAAAACTTTTTGTGCTTCCTTTGATGACTATGGAGAATATATCCCTCCTGAGCTTTCTCCAATTCTGATTCTTGAAGAAGACTCTTGCATGCACTCCTTGCGGAAAATTCCTTAATTACTCCAAGGAATTTAAAATCCTTCAACTCTACGCACTCCCTGGAGCAACGGTCTCTCAATGCTTTGTTCAGGTTACAAGGAATGAACCTCTACTCCGCCTACGCACACGTTGCACGGCTCCTGTGCCTAGGTACACTTCTAAGGGAATGAGAACAAAATCTATCTTATCTGAGTTTCATAGACAAACCTCTGAACCCTTTGTCAAGGCACTCCTTGCAGACAATTCAATTGCACTCCTTGCAGGAACTCTTGCTCAGATAGAGAAACAATTCAAACTCATTTCCCTTACTCTCTCTCTCTCTCAGATTTAAAACATTCAACAAGAAATCATTCATACATAGCATAAAATCAATTGCATGACAGAAAGAGTAAAACCATGAACATACCATTTAGCATACCCATACAAGAAACAAATACAACGCCATGAATCTGAATTAAGACTTCTTCTATTAACTCAAATCTCTATACATGGGTGTTTTTCAAACACAGTTTATCTGTTCCATCTCTGTATTCTCTTCTCTTCTTGGTAATGTTCTTCACTACTATGCTCTATGATCTCAATTGACATCCTCTCTTACAATACACAATGAGGGTGTCTATATCCCATTTCCCTCTTTCGCTCTAAAACTGTCTAATCTAGAATTAAATTCTATCTACTTGCATTAGCTATCATAAATTCCTTCTCCCTACTAAGGACAAGAGCGTATCACTCAAGGTTCGTTTACATTTTACAAGTGTGCCTCCACTTGATGACTTCATTAATGTTTTAAGACATTTTCAAAATTTGCGTTGGGTGCTTTTCCCAACTGTCTTTTGTCTCTGCGCTGGCTCACTTGAGATGCTCCTGCATCATACTCCCTTGCTTGAAAATTTTCATGGGATCCTATCCATGAGCTTGCATACGGTGTGTCCATGCCTCTGGATCCTTGCTTCGTTCTCCCAGCTGGCATCTTCAACTGGATGGCCTTTCCATTTGACCAAATACTCAAAATATTGCTTTTGCCTGGTCTTCTTGCTGACTCTTTTGTCCAGTATGCGCTCCATCTGCAGCTTTTCTGCAACTGGCATCTGTTTTGTCTACTGGAGCTCTGGCTGTTCATTTCTTTTCCCTGTTTCCTCAGCTTTATATGGGTACAAATCTGAGATATTGAATATCGGAGAAATTTTGATCCCATCGGGTAATTCAATCTCATAAGCATTTGCCCCAAATTTCTTCAAGACCTTACATGGTCCGATTTTCTTCATTCTCAGTTTATTATATGTTCCTCTCGGGAACATTTCCTTTCTCAAATGTGCGAGGATCAAATCACCAACCTCAATTTTAAGTTGTCTCTTGTGTTTATCTTCTCTACGCTTATATTCCTGGCTCGAATTCTGCAATCGCTCCTTCACCTGGTTGTGAAGTTCCTTCATCACTTCGGCAAAATTTTCTGCACTAGCGCTCCTAATCGTATTCTGTTTTGAATCTCTCAACTCATAAATTCCTCTTGGCTGCATGCCATAGACAATCTGAAACAGACTCTACCCTGTGCTTCTATTAACTGATTCGTTATAAGAAAATTCCGCCTGTGGCAATATGTTGTCCCACTGGCTATGGTGTTCTATCACCAAGCTTCTCAGCAAGTCTCCCGAACTTTTGTTCACCACTTCTATCTGTCCATCCATCTGAGGATGATAAGCTGAACTAAACAATAAGTTAGTTCCCATCTTCCTCCATAAGGTCCTCCAAAAGTGTCCTACGAACTTAGTGTCTCAATCCGAAACTATACTCCTTGGTAAGCCGTGAAGTTGAATAACTTCTTTGAAAAATAGATTCGCAATGTGAGTTGCGTCATTGGTTTTATGAAACAGAATGAAGTGTGCCATCTTGGAAAATCTATCCACCACCAAAAAGATTGAGTCAAAACCTATTTGTGTTCTTGGAAACCCCAATATGAAATCCATTTGACTGCATCCCACGACCTCTGAGGTATGGGTAATGGTTGATAAAACCCTGCATTTTGCCTCTTTCCCTTCAAATGATGGAAAATTCTACATATTTCCACGATCCTTTTGATGTCTTCTCACATTATCGGCCAAAAATATGACTCATTCAACTTTGCGAACATCTTGTCATGACTAAAGTGCCCAACCAATCCTCCACTCTATTTCTCCTTCAGCAAATTCTCTCTCATGGAGGATTTTGGAATACAAAGTTGATTACCTTTAAATAGTAATCCTTCCTAGATCATGTATTCTATCCATTGGCTTCTATCTATGAGAATTGGATTCTTAGTTGCTTCATATGCCTCCTTAAAATCTAGATCATCTATGTACATGTCCCTGAGATCATCAAAACCCATTGTTTTGACTTTGAACTCCTACAATAGCAAACACTTCCTACTCAAAGCATCAACAACTTTGTTAACAGTACCAGAAATATGTTTGATCACAAAAGTGAAATTTTGCATATATTCAACCCATTTAACATGTCTCTGATTCAACTTTTTATGTTGAGTCATAAATTGCAGTGCATGATTGTCACTGTATAAGACAAATTCTTTCAGGATCAAGTAATGTCTCCATTTCTTCAATGCCTGAATAATAACATAGAATTCCTTATCATAAGTGGAGTACTTCACTTTCACTTCATTCAGCTTCTCGCTAAAGTATGCTATCGACCTGTCTTCTTGACTCAAGACTGCCCCTATTGCAAATCCACTTGCATCGCATTTCACTTGAAATGTCTTTTTGAAATCCAGCAACACCAAAATTGGTTGTTCCGTAATTTTCTTCTTCAACAAATTGAATCTTTTCTCAGCCTCTTATGTCCAGTGAAAAGACTTATGTCTCTTCTTCACTATGTCCATAATTGATGCACTAATTCCACTGAAATTTCTAATGAAGTTTCGGTAGAAACTAGCCAATCCGTGAAAACTTCTCACCTCAAAGATACTCTTTGGTGATGGCCAATTCTTGATCACCTCCACCTTATCTGGATCCATCCTCCACTTAACTGCAGAAATAAAAAAACCCAAATAAATGAGCTTTGTCTTCATGAATGAGGATTTCTTCATGTTTATCAACAGCTTCTCCTGCTGTAACTTCTTCATCACTGTAGCCAAATGTTTCAAATGCTCTGCCTCTATTTTACTGAAAATCAATATGTCGTCCAGATACACAATGACAAATTTTCCGATGAACTCCCTTAGGACATCGTTCATCAACCTCATGAAGGTACTCGGTGCATTTTTTAAGCCAAACGACATAACAAGCCATTCATACAACCCTTCATTGGTTTTGAATGTTTTCTTCCACTCATCACCCTCTCTCATGCGGATTTGATGATAACCGCTCTTCAAATCAATATTTGAAAATAATTTTGCTCCACTCAAGCAATCCATCAAATCATCCATCCTTGGAAATGGAAATCTATACCTGATGGTTATCTTGTTGATCACCCTCGAGTCAGTACACATCCTCCAGCCTTCGTCTTTCTTTGGACTGATTACTGTCAGAACAACACATGGACTCAATCTTTCTCTGACCAATATTTTGTCCAACAAATCCTGGACTTGTCTTTTAACTTCTTCATTCTCCTGCGGCATCAATCTGTACGCGTCTTTGTTTGGAAAACTAGCTCCTGGTATGAGATCAATATGATGACTCACACTTCTAATCGGTGGCAACGAACGAGGTAGTTTATCCACTACTATGTCAACGAACTCTTCCAGCAGTTCTTGAACCTCTTCTGGTAAATCATCCACTCTTGTGCTGGTCAAAACAATCTTCGGTTTCCCGACCACAATAAATTGTGGTTCCTCCTTCTTCTTAACCTCTGTAAGAAGTTCCTTCCCACCCATGAGAAGTACAGTGTTGCTTACTTTAGGTTTCACCTCCTTATCCTTGATTGGAAGCAACATGTGAGTTCTCCCATTCTTCTCTAGGGTGTATGTGTTCATCCTTCCATCATGAATCACATTTCTATCATATTGCCATAGTCTACCTAGCAATAGATGACAAACATCCATGGGAATAACATAACAGAGTATCTTATCATTATATCCTCTTATCTTAAATTCAACTAAACACTGTTTAGTGGCAGTTACCTAATGTCCTTTTTGTAGCCATGAAACTATGTATGGGCTTGGATGATCAATCGTCTCTTGCTCCAGCTTTTGTACCATCTCTGTAGAAATGAGATTGTCTGTGCTACCACTGTCCACAATGAACTTGCATACCTTGTCCTTGGTTTTGCAAGATATCTGAAAAAGTTTGTTTCTTTGGACTGAACTCCCCACCTTCTTCTTTGGTGTCAAAAGAGCTATTCGCATCATCAATGATGTTCCACCTTCAACATCCTCTACCTCAATATTCTGCCTCTGTGCTTCGGCGATGTGATTCTCTCCACTCTCTTTCTTTTTATCTGGACACTCATAAGACTTGTGCCCATTATTTCCACATGTGAAGCATGTTATTACTCCACCTCTTCCTCTTCCTCTACCTCTAGTATGAGGAAAAATATTATTATCATCATAATCCCCTCTCTGTTCGGTATGTCGCCCTCTTTGTTCATCATATTTCCCTCATTGTGAGCTTCCACCTCTCTCAGTTCGAGTCTGAGGTTTCTTCCAGTCCTCCTTGGGTTTCTGATTTTTATCCTAGGAAACTGATTTTCCTTTGGGATGACTTCTGCCTCTTTGACCCTGCTTTCGGCTCAACTTCTCTTCCGCTTTTAGAGCCATCTGATAAGTATCTTCCACCGTTCGTATGATCATCATGCTCATCTCATATTGAATGTTGTATCTTAGGCCATTCATGTATCTGGCAAATTTTTCATCATCGCTTTCCTGATGACTTGCCCTGATGTTCAACCTGTAGAATTCTTCAGTATATTCTTTCACTGTCATCAGCTTCTATCTCAAGTTCTCCATTCTTCGAAATAGAGTAATCTGGTAATCCCTGGGGATGAATTTTTCCTTCATCTTTGCGATCATCCTGTCCCAACTCTTGATCTTCTGCTTGCCTTTGCAGCGTCTATCAGCTTGTAGTTCATCCCACCACAATGTTGCATGTCCCTTTAATCTCGTGATAGCACGTTTGAATTTTTTGTCCTCTTCGACATCTTCGTAGTCAAAATATGTGTCCAGAGCCCTAATCCAGTCTAGAAGCTCCTCTGCATCCAGATTTCCCTCATAAACTGGAATGTCCATTTTTTCTCTTGCACCCATTCTTGCAATATCCCTAATCAAGCATTCGTTTGCTGCATCTTCAGCCGCAACTTCTTCCCCTTCATGTTCAGCTTCAATTTCACTTTTGGAATCACTAAGATCCCTAGCACTGACTGTATGCCTCTGTGTTGTCTCCATGTATTCGAGTCTGGCATGTAAGTCACGCATCTCTCTCTCCATGGTTGGATCAAGCATCTGCCTACCCCTTCTTCTCGGCATATCCCTATCCTCTGGTAGATCGGGTGTTTGCCTGTCCCTTCTTCTTGGCAGCATGGTGAATTCTCCTTTTCCCTGCTACGAAAAGCAAAGAAAACTTTCTAGGCTCTGATGCCAAATGATAATGCAGCCCTCCTCAACCCGTAGGTCGGAAGTCCACGTACACATGAACTTTCTTCTTCAACTGGCCCGAAGAGCTCTCAACAATTGGCTCTCCTATTTCCCTTTTGGGAAATCTTCACCCACAACAAAACCTCGAGGAATCTCCCTTTGCGCTTGGGGAGATCGGACTTCGTGATTCCGCGAATCCTGTGGTCAAGCATCTTGTCTCTCAATCTCTGAAACCTGAAAACAATCAACACTTGACCTTTTCTCTCTCTATTTCGGATTTCTCTTTATCACGATTTTGGGAGTTGTGATATCAATAAACTCATCCCCTCGGTTCCCAAAACCCAAATTACCGAAACTCTGATGTGCTCACAAGCTTTGACTTTTCAACAACCCTTCATTCCGTCAGGACTTCAGACTTCGCAATTTCGCGAATCCTGATGCAAAGATTTCGGGACTTCACCCCACGAAACCCTGAAATAGTCAACAGAATTTGACTTCTGTGTCGATAGTGTGCCACCTATCCACTCTGTTGATTCTGTGGCCCACAAAATCCTTTCATCCTTTCATCCCTTTGGGACTTCGCGTTTCATGATTTAGCGAGTCCTATTGCAAAGATTACGGGACTTCAATCTACAAAACCCCAAAATAGAAATCCATGGGTAGTTCCAATGGATCTTGTTGGCTTGAATCTATGGTTCTGCCTCTCGTGAGCTTGAAACCTTTGGGAATACTCACTATAACTCTCCTGTTCCTCCATGAAATCTAACGGCTCACGGGACTTCATGAATTCTCCACAGAGAATTCCGGTCATCCATCTCTTTCCTTCACGAGGACTTCTGCAACTTTTTACCAAGTGGTTTTCCCACGGTACTCAACTACCTGTGACACAAACTTGCAACGCCTTCTCAATGCTCCAATGCACAAAAATTCTTGTGCTTCCTTCGACGACTATGGAGACTCTATCCCTCTTGAGCTTTCTCCAACTCTGAGTCTTGAAGAAGACTCTTCTACGCACTCCTTCTGGAAAATTCCTTAATTACTCCAAGGAATTTAAAATCCTTCGACTCTGCGCACTCTCTACAGTAGCAGTCTCTCAATGCTTCGTTCAGGTTACAAGGCCTGAACCTCTACTCGGCCTGCGCACTCTTTTCACGGATCCTTTGCCTAGCTACACTTCTAAGGGAATGAGAACAAAAGATATCTTATCTGAGTTTCAGAGACAAACCTCTGAACCCTTTTTCAATGCACTCCTTGCGGACAATTCAACTGCACTCCTTGCAGGAACTCTTGCTCAGATAAAGAAACAATTGAAACTCATTTCCCTTACTCTCTCTCTCTCAGATTTCAAACATTCAAAAATAAATCATTCATACATAGCATAAAAGTAATTGCATGAGCAGAGATTTGAGTTAATAGAAGAATTCTTAATATGTAGAGCCAGAATATTGGACCACTCTTAGTGCAAATGATAGAGTAGCTAAGAAGGAATATAGAAGGAAGAATGCTCAAGCTTTATTTCATATTCAAATTTCTCTTGATAAAAGATTGTTTCCAAGAATTCCAAGTGAAAATAAAACAACGGATGCCTGGAATACTCTACAAGAAGCTTACCCAGGAAGTGGTCAAGTCAAAGTTGTCAAGCTACAGACATTGAAAAGAGAATTTGAGAAATTGAAGATGCAAGAAGCTGAAAATGTAAGTGATTATTGTGTGAGAGTAAAAGATGTAGTCAATAAAATGGCTACTCTTGGAGAAATTGTGGACAAAGAGGTTTTGATTAAAAAGGTGTTGAGGTATCTAACACCAAGGTGGAACCATGTTTCCATAATCATTGAAGAAAGAAAGGATTTGTCTACTCTTCATTTTGATTACCTAATTGGATCTCTTATGTCTCATGAAGAAAGATTGATAGATTCATTTGGAGAAAGTGGTGAGAAATCATTTTCTTCAAAATTCAAATTACAAAGAATGGAGATGACAACACTAACAACAAAAGAAAACAAAGCCAAGGTAGAGGTCAAAATCAGAACTATCCAAGAGGAAGAGGTGGTTCAAGAGGAAGAGGCAGAGGTGGTTACTTTGAAAGGGATTGTAGATTAAAAGAAGGTAATAATAACAAAGGTGTTAATTATGCTCAAGAAGGTGATGATGCCTCTCCAAACAATTTTTTTTTATCTTATGACAAATCTGAAAATGACACTAAAGATATTTGGTATTTAGATTCAGGGTGTTCTAACCACATGTCAGCAAATAAGAAGCTATTTTCTACACTGGATGAGAGTTTCAAATCCAAGAACAAGTTGGGTGATGAAAAAGCATTGGAGGTTTCTGCAAAAGGAGCTATGGAAGTCCATACTAAAGAAGCTATGTAAAGTGTTAAAGACATTTATTACACTCCACAATTAAAGCATAATTTATTGAGTGTTCGCCAAATGTGTGAGAAAAATTATAAGGTGGTGTTTGAAAATCAACAAGGTACAATTTATGATAAGAATATGTTAAGCCCTAAATAATGGCTCATTACCCCTTAGTTGGGGCATATTAAATTAGTAATTATATTTTATTGATGTCGGTTTTATTCCATTAGTTGTAATTATAACTCCTAGTCTCCTATATATACCAAGGAGACATTTTCATTTTGAATCATATTGTCATTGAACATTTATGTGGGCATAAGGAGGTTTCCCCCTCGAAGAGGCTTATTATCTGAATTTATCTCTTTTTCAAGGCGTTGAGTACTTATTCTGAGGTTTTTCTATGCTATATTGATATTTGGTTCCTAACATATGGTATCATAGCTCAAGGTCTTGGGGTTTCACTACTACATTTGAGACACCTTGGAATTTTTGCTATAACGTTTTTTTCTACAATGAATCATAAGGAACGACTTGGAGAATATTTATTAGATGGATAAAGGTACGTTGGGTTAAAATTTCAGCTCTTGATGCCTTATACTTTTGAGATACATCCTTTCTAATATAGGGTTCTGGAATCATCCTAAATTGAGTCATTGCAAAAATTTTGCTATAAAACATTTTCTGTACCATTTCAAATCCTAAACTACTGAGTCTATTCAGATAAATTAGTAGGGTATATTTGATAACAATTTCAGCTTCTGGGTCATCCTACATTTGTATATACACCCTGTGGAAGATAGGGTATCTAACTAGTCCTATTGACTAGTGTCAAGAAGATGTTATGGGTAGAAAAATCATAACTTATTCCTAGAGTATCCAAATTGAGTGAGACCAGTGGAATTGGATAGTGTACAGACCGTAGTAGTTCTGGTACGAGTTTAATAATTTTATATCAATTATTTTGTACGGGGAATTTTATACAAGTGGTATCTCCTGGAAAGGCAAGTTATGGGGAAGTTACCATAAATTCCACTTGGCACATCCAATTTTGATCAGACCTGTGTCATTGCAGAGAAGAAATATCATAGACCTACAAAAAAGAAAATTTCATACTCAGAAGGGCCAAAATTTTGGAGATACAATAAAAGGAAGATTGTCTAGCAGAACCACCTCAAAATCAAGGTTTAAAGTGATACTTGGCCAACATGCCACCAAAAAAGGGAACTTCTACACCAAATAAGTCTCCAGACAATCCTACTTGGACTCTTGATGAAGGTGAAGAAATGCGTAGGGACATAAATTATTTACAAAATAAGACAGTAACAAAAGATGAACTACAAGAGATGGAAGCTAAGTTGGAGGCAAAGATGGATGGTTTAAAAGAGGAGATCATGGAAGGATTGAAAAATCTCGTAATAGAGAGGACACCTGAAAGTGAAAATGTATCCATGAAATTGGTGATGAGGACACAAGGAAGGTGAATCAAGAATGGAGAAACTCCAACTTTGGGTTGAAGACCAACCATGTTCCTAAGATCGATATGAGGAAGTTTGATGGAAAGGACCCTATCACATGGATACTTCAGATGGAGCTACTCTTTGATCTACATAATGTGCCACATACACAAAAGGTATGAATTGCTTCTTTATATTTAAAACCCAATCAACTTGTATGATATCGATGGATTTGTTCTTGCAAATCACTCGTCACTTGGAAAATTTTCACGGAAGAAATGATAGCACACTATGAGGATACAAGGAGCAATACCTTCTTTAGCCAATTGATAAATCTCAAGAAAAAGGGTTTAGTTACAGAGCACATTGAGAACTTCCAAAGATTGAATATAAA
>ML782318.1:58027-73102 GCA_009831015.1 Picea engelmannii | reverse complement strand
GGCATGAAACAATTATTGAAAAAGGGGCATCAAGGTGTTATTGCACAACTATGCTCACTAGATGTTCAAACATCTAAGCCATCTATTCCTCTAGATCTCCAAGGGATCATTGATAAGCATTCCAAAGTATTTGAAGATATTCCTAGAGGTCTTCCACCCACTTGAAATCATGATCATCATATTCACCTAATTCCTGGGAGTGTTCCTCCTAACATCTAGCCATACAAATACCCTTATGCCCAGAAGAGTGAAATTGAGCGCATGGTTGAAGAAATGTTAGAGGTTGGCATTATTAGACCTAGCCAAAGTTCTTACTCTGCACCGATGGTAATGATATTCAAGAAAGATGGCTCATGGAATATGTGTCCATATTATAGAGATATCAACAAGATCACTATTAAATATAAGTTTTCCATTCCCGTCATTGATGAATTGTTAGATAAACTACATGGAGCAATCTATTTCACAAATTTGGATCTTCGTTCAGGGTATCATCAAATTAGAATGAAGGAAGAAGATATCCCAAAAACAACATTTTGAACTCATGAAGGACATTATGAATTTTAGGTCATGCCTTTTGGCCTTACAAATGCACCTTCCACATTCCAAGGGTTGATGAATTCCATTTTCAATCCATTCCTTCGAAAATTTTTGTTAGTATTTTTTGATGATATACTAATCTATAGAAAGTCTTGGGAGGATCATGTGCAACATGTTGACAAGGTGCTACAACTACTAAAGGAGAAACAACTATATGCCAAACCATCCAAATGTTTCTTTGGAGTGAAGGAGGTACAGTATTTGGGTCATATTGTATCTCATGAAGTTGTCAAGGTAGACCCTAACAAGATTAAGGCCATGATGGACTGGCCGATTCCCAAAACATTAAAGAATCTTAGAGGATTTTTGGGTTTGACAGGTTACTACCACAAGTTTGTTCAACACTATGGAAGAATAGAAACACCTTTAACGACACTAACTAAGAAGGATACATTTTCATGGACTCCAGAGGCAACTAAAGATTTTGAACAACTTAAAGAGGTGATGTTCAAAGCTCCTGTCTTGACCACTCCAAAATTCAAAAAAACCTTTATTGTGGAATGTGATGCCTTGGGAAATGGAATTGGTGATTTCCTAATGCAAGAAGCAAGGCCCCTGCCTTTTGAAAGTCGACCACTCAAGGGAAAGGACTTACACAAACCCATTTATGAGAAGGAAATGATGACAATACTACATGCATTGAAGAAATGACATCCTTACCTAATAGGTATGCACTTCAATATCAAAATAGATCATGATAGTCTTAAACACTTCTTGGAACAAAGACTATCTTCAGAAGAACAACAAAAATGGGTAACCAAGATATTGGGTTATGATTTTGAAATCGTTTAGAAAAAATGGAAGCAAAATGTTGTTCCAGATGCACTCTCAAGGAAGGATGAAGATGTTGAGGCCTTTCTCTGTGTGATCTCGATCATCCAACCCAATTGGATAATAGAAGCAAAGGATGAATGGAAGAATGACGAAAAAGTGTGGACTCTCATTCAAAGGTTGCAGCAGGATTCTAGTACATCAGATACATTTACATGGAAAAATGGTTCACTATGGTACAAATATTGCTTATATATATGTAAGAAATCCCAACTCAAAAAAAATGTACTATTGGAATTGCACACCTCTCCAGTAGGAGGGCACTCAGGATTTTTAAAAACCTACCATAGGGTCAAGAAGGTTTTTTTTGGGGATGGCCTTAAAATTGATGTTCAAAGGTTTGTGGCAGAATGTTTGGTTTTCCAACAAAATAAGGTGGAAACAATTAAGACCTCATGTCTTTTACAACCATTAGCCATCCCACGTCAGCGCTGGGAGGAGGTTTCCATGGATTTCATCACACGGTTACCGAAGTTTGAAGGAAAGAGTGTCATCATAGTGATTGTTGATAGACTGACCAAGTATGCACACTTTTGTGCACTCTCTCATCCCTTCAAAGCTAGTACAGTTGCCACCACATTCATGGAGACATTTCAAAATCTACATGGAATCCCAAAGATTATTTTAAGTGATAGAGATCCCATCTTCACTCGACATTTTTGGACATAATTATTTTCTTGTTTGGGTACTCAATTGGCTCATAGATCATCCTATCATCCTCAATCTGATGGAAAAATCGAGATAGTGAATAAATGTCTGGAAGGATACCTTCGTTGCTTTGTCTCTGATAAACAAACACAATGGTTCAAATGGTTACCCTTGGGAGAATGGTGGTATAACACTTCCTTTCATACTGCAACAAAAATGACACCATTTATTGCATTCTATGGATACCACCCTCCTTCCATCACTTCTTCTCTAAAAGAAAAATCAAAGGTTCATGCAATAGAAGATCACATCAAGCATCAACAACAAGTTCTCCAAATATTAAAGGACAACCTGACCATAGCACATAATCACATGAAGCAACAAACAAATCAACATCGTAGTGAAAGAAATTTTGAAGTAGGGGATGGGTGTTTTTAAGACTACAACCATACAAACAGATGTCCCTCAAGAAATCCAAGAAGGATAATAAATTATCACCAAAGTACTATGGCCCTTATAAGGTGTTGCAAAAGATTGGTACTATGGCATACAAATTGGAGTTGCCTGCATCTTCACGAGTACACCCAGTTTTCCATGTTTCATGCTTAAAGAAGGTTATAGGGGACAAGATCCCAGTTCAAACTATATTGCCAGAACTTGACAAGGAAGGAAAAATCATATTGGAGCCTGAAGCCATCACTCACACAAGAATTCGTCCGTCGATGAATAGATGCATTTCAGAGTATCTCATTAAATGGAGGAAACTACTGGCTGAAGATTCCACTTGGGAAGATGAATCTTTTATACAGAAGCATCCAAAGTTACTCAAGCACTGCGGACACCAATTATCTCAAGGGGAGGAGCATGTTAAGCCATAAATAGTGGTTCATTATCCCTTAATTGGGGCATATTAAATTAGTAATGTTATTTTATTTATGTCAACTTTATTCCATTAGCTGTAATTATACCTCCTAGTCTCCTATATATATAACAAGGAGACATTTTCATTTTGAATTATCTTGTAATTGAACATTTATGTGGGCATAAGGAGGTTTCCCCCTCGAAGAGGCTTATTATCTGAATTTCTCTCTTTTTTAAGGTGTTGAGTACTTATTATGAGGTTTTTCTATGCTATATTGATATTTGGTTCCTAACATAATAAACGAAATAGGGTGGTTACAGTTGCGCCTATGTCAAAGAATAGGATATTCCCATTGATGTTTGGAGAACATAACAACCATATTGACATAGGCATAATTGTAACCAACCTATTTCCTTTATTCTTATCATAAATTGTACATTGTTGATTTTCAAACAGCACCTTACACACACACACATATATATATATATATATATATATATATATATATATATATATATATATATATATATATATATATATATATATATATATATATATATATATATATATTAGAAAAAAGTTGGTTGTGGCATCTCAGTTATGGACATTTGAATTTTCATAGGGTGAATCTTCTAACATCTAAAGAATTAGTTTATGGTTTTCCTAAGGTTCGATAACAGAAGGATATTTGTGATGGATGTGCTAAAGGAAAACATGCAAGAGAGAAATTTTCAAAAGGAAATGCATGGAGAGCCCATTATCCGCTTCAGTTAGTTCACTGAGACATTTGTGGTCCTATGTAGACAAAGAGTTTGGATAAGTTATCATATTTTATTAATTTTATTGATGATTACTCACGAAAGTGTTGGGTTTATTTTTTGAAGACTAAGGATGAAACATTTGATACATTCAAGAGGCTTAAATCCCTTATGGAAAATGAAAGAGGTTGTAAAATCAAGTGCTTAAGGACTGATCGTGGAGGATAATTTTGGTCAAAATATTTTAAGAATTATTGTGATATGAATGGCATCAAAAGACAACTCACCATTGCTTACACACCTCAACAAAATGGAGTAACAGAGAGGAAAAATCATACAGTGGTCGAAATGGAAAGAAGTATGTTACAAACCAAGGGATTAAGCAATTCTTTTTAGGGTGATGCAGTTGCTACATCTGTATATATTCTCAATAGATGTCCCACAAGTGAACTTGATATGATGACTCCATATGAATCCTGGTATGAAAAAAAGTCTAATGTTAATCATTTTTTCAGAGTCTTTGGTTGTGTAGCCTATGTCCATGTAGTTGATCAAAAGAGACAAAAGTTAGACCCAAAAAGTGAGTCATGCATTTTTGTTGGATATAGTGAACAAAGTAAGGCTTACAGGTTGTATAATCCCCTCACTAATAGAACTCTTGTGTCAAGAGATGTAATTTTTGATGAAGGGGGAGTTTATGGTCATCAAAAATGCCTTGATGATATGTCTAAATCTATCTTGGATAGAGATATTATTGATGGTATTGATAATGAGTAGCTCCAAGTGCTACAAATACACCAAGTAGCCCCTCATCTAATTCTCCAGTTCCAAGTGAAAGCCCAACATCAAATTCAAGTTCTACAAGGAAGGTAAGAAGAATAAGTGACATTTATCAAAGGAGTAAAAGTCCAGCACATGAAGAAAATCCAGTAGGTGAGAGAGTAAATTTTTCTTTACTTTCCAAGGTTGATTTTTAACCATGATGTTTTGAAGATGCATGTACTACTGAGGTTTGGGTGCAAGCAATGCAAGAAGAGATAGATTATATTCACAGAAATGATACTTGGGAGCTTACAAAACTTTCATAGGACAAGAAAAAGATTGGTTCTAAATGGGTCTACAAGACTAAGTACAATAGTGATGGGAGTGTTGAAAGATACAAGGAAAGATTAGTTGCTAAATGATTCACATAGAGGTATGTAATTGATTGTGAAGAAACATTTTCACCAATAGCAAGAAAAGACACTGTAAGAATGATGATTTCATTAGCAACTCAGAAGAAATGGAGCATTCATCACATGGATGTGACAAAGTGCCTTTTAGAATGGGTACTCAAAAGAAGGAAGTAGAAGTAAGATATATAAATACTCAAGAACAAATTGTAGACATTTTCACTAAGGGAGTTGCTAAATTCTAGTGTTTGAAACTTCGATATCAGATTGTGAGCCTTCTCAACATCAAGGGGGAGTATGTTGGTAATTGATGGAATCTTGTCAATCATATGACATGATGCAATCTATTTGCAGTTTTCTTTTATGTCGGTTAGTATTCAGATATAGATTGTGTGACTAAATAATGCATGCAAAATGCATGAGTAGTTTTCTAAATTCTATGGGTTAGTATTCAGATATAGATTGTGTGACTAAATAATGCATGCAAAATGCATGAGCAGTTTTCTAAAATAAATTATTGTTTAGTGTTCAATCAAGAGCACCTAACTGTTTGTTCTATTAGGCTATGTATTGTTATAAAGATCAAGGTTGATCACAGTTGAACGAAACCTTTTCATGCAATAACCTGAATAATAATTCTTTCTTCTTTCTATGATATTGTGATTTAATCATTTAGTGTTTAGTATATTTTTATGCTATTCAATTAAATGATCATCTAGTCCATAGATAGACCTACATAGATCCTTCATTTAGAGATTGGAGGCTCAAAATAATCGACTAGCAAGTGAGTGGAGGCATCCAAATAAAAGGAAAATGTGTCAATAGGTTGTAGAGTGTTGTAAACGACTCATGGGAAAGGGAAGGTCGCCTAGCCCGTGGGAAAAGGAAAAATGCCCTTCAATTAACAAAATGTTGTGGATGGCCCATAGGAAATGGAAAAATTCCCATGAAGCAATAGATGGTTGTGGATGGCCTTTGGGCAAAGGAAAAATTTCCCAACAATGAAGAAAACGCGTAAGTGAGTCGACCAATGATCCGTGACAAAGGGAAAATGCCCATGGAAGTGAAAAATCATCCTAGTTATGAGAAATTCATCCGAAAATAAGATAAGTTATGTTGTGGCATTTAGTTTCAACAACGAGTGCAAGCATTCAAGCTACCATTAACAAAGTTATACAACCATTAAAAAATATTGCACATGGCCATGGCTCATAAGCACCTTCACTCATGAGGATGCTCCAATGCTTAGATGTGCCTTACACTACAAATTCTAAACTGAGTACCACTCAAAGAGGTTCTTTTTCTATAGAACATAAGATGAGGCCATAGTGTTTCCTTTAACTCCTTCGCCCATCTCTAACTCCTTTGTCCATGGATTTTCAGATAGATTGCCCTCTTCTAGTTCTCATTTCTGCTACTATCTTCCCCATCTACCATTGAAAAACAACCATCACAATGGTTCATTTCCACTTCCAATTTTACCAAAACAAACCAAATAAATAAATAAACATATTTACAAAATTCACAAAAGTGATTATTACAATGTTTTGCCAATAATGGGAACAGGATGCCACGGTGGATTTTTAACGAGTTATAGAATGCAAAATGTTTTGGTATAATGGCATTAGGAATGCTGCTGTGGATTTCCAGCAAGTTAATGTAGATCGAATATAGTGCCCCCTCATGGAAGCTATGCCTCTCTCGATTTGTGCAACGTAATAAGTGAGAGTATTCTCTGAATTTATTTTGAATTGAGTTAAGTTTAGATTCTTATTATAATATTGTATATTTTCCATATATTTGACTGACATGTATTCTGTTTTTTTAATTATCTTTGAATCGATATTGTTAGCTTGAAATGAATATGATTCCTCCTCCACGCACGGTAATGAACCTTTCCGTTTTTTTCTTACTCTCTTCCCTCCATAACTGACGTTTGCGTTCCTCTTCTTGCTCTCCTCCCTCAATACGTGACGTTTCTGTTCCCTCTTCGGAAGATCTTCTTCCATCCATCGTTTTTTTCTATATCAGCCAGATTAAAATCTGGTTGTGCTCGTCTTTTCTATATCGGCCCGATTAAAATCTGGTTGTGCTAGTTATAAGAATTCGAGATATTCGTTAAAATAACGTTTCACTGATGAAAGAAGTAGGCCACTTTTTGGATCAGTGAATTACTTGGAGTATCTTGAATTTTTATTGAAAACTTCAGAGAAGATGACTGAAGAGCTTGTGAAACCCCACCATGAAAATCCACTTCCTCAAAGGATGAAGGGAGATTCATCATCTGTTAATTATTTCCACATCCTACGACTCAGAGAAATAGGCCAGAAGGGAACCGGGGAGTTTCCTTTTATTTTTCGGGATAATTATCACGTGCAAGCCTCCGAATATTTGGTGGAATTAGATATCATCGACATGGTCTTAGCGGGTGACAAACTGTTGCTCATTGACGACTGTTATAATGGATACAATGTTATTCCATACAGTACACGAGATGGAGAAATCCAACCTGTTCTAAACCAGCTTGGATGGCCAGCAGGAATATTCTCGAGGAGGAAACTCGAGTACGTGTGTTACAATAGCAACAATGATTCACTGATAATCGTGGACGAGTCCGGGCACCATTCTCGAAAGATTGTGAGCTTCAAAATTTCACAAATAATAGCTAGAAAAATTTCAGACTCGCCAGAATTGTCAGAATATAGAGACCTATTTCCAGGAGAGTCTGACATATCTCGTTGGAATTTTGATATCTCAAATTGCAGAGGTATAATTCACAATATCAATGAGAAAGTGTTCAAAGTTTTGGAATTGAAGGAGTATGAGTTGTTGTTTACCATACGAGATTTGGATTTGGGGTTTCTAGGTCCAAGAAATATGGAAATTCTGATACCTTATAAGAGAAACACTTCGGGACCAATGGTAGAAATCCCCGTAAGAATTTATTCCAAACGCGATGGACGGCTGCTTAAGGAAACTTGGCTCCCTATCGACCCTGGACGTTACATGGAATTCCTTGTACTTTGTGGAACAACAGAGAGAATACTCGTCCAACAATCTCAAGCTCCGATGAAAATAATAGATATAGGTTCTGATGTCCCTAAAATAATAAAAATAACTGATATTCATGCAGCATGCCACCCTTACTATTTGGACAAAAGAAGGAAGTTCGTCTGTTACACCCGAACCAAGAATCTTTATGTTTGTAATTTACAAGGTGAGATCTTGGTGACATTTGAAGACCACCTACTCTGTGAGCCAAATTTATTCAAGAATTCTTACGTTACAAATGCCCAAAATATTCTCATTTCTGTTTGCTCAAGTGGATCCCCACATTTCTGTACCATCAATGCGAGCAGCATTTTTACTGGCAAATGCTTGGCAAAGATTACAACGCAGGATTTTCCGAATTCTGAAGAAAAAGAAATCAGAAAGGCCGCCCTCGATTTTCCAATCATAAGATTTCTCTTCGATGAAAAGAGAGACGAATTTTTCACCATAAATGATGTGACAATTTGTAGATGGTCTCATGAATTGTGCAGAGATACCTACAGCAAACACATTCCTGACAATACGAGTAGTGAGGAAGATGGATGATAACCCATGTCATCACCTTTTACATACAGTTTTCATTATGCAACTGTGCATTCCAATTGGCCTGAAACAATAAATGGATTTTTTTTTCGAAGTTTCAGTTTTCATTGCAGGGGCATTTGGGGCAGCTTTTAAAGTGAATGCGTGGGTGTAGTTTGTATATTATAGGTTATATTTCTTATTTACTCCTCGTCCAAAGAACTAAGTTTGCATTTCAATTGACCCTGTAACGAGAATTCAGTTAGTTTGTTGATATAAAAGCCCTGTAACGAGAATTCAGTGAGTTTGCATTTCAATTGGCCCTGTAACAAATGTCATATAACAGAAATATCTCATACTTTTCCTGAATTTCTTCTTCATGTGTGATTGAAGAATCGCTTCATTTCCACCATAAACCATAATGCAACCATAATGTTGAGACGATACCAACTGTTTACACTATTCAATCCATATGAATTTTTAAAATAAATCAAGATAGTTAACATAAATCACAGTGAGTTGCTGAGATGGTGTACTTTCAAAGAATGATGTCTTCATTTAACATTCGAGACTTTATTAGAGAATGTATGCGATTGTTCTTCTTTCCCTGCAATTAGTTGTAAAGAGTGATGATCGTTTTTAATTTTATTGCATCAATTTTTATCATTAAGTTTTGATTATAAAACGTTTCAAATTTCTATTAAGATATAGAAAACTTATATTAGAAAAAGCTAGAAATTTAGCTGAAATATATAAAATTTAACTAATTTAAAATGGTTACGCATTTTGTTATTTAAAAATAAATTGACATATAGCATTTTAATGCAAAAAGTAGTGAGTGCATAAACATTAGGCTAATTGGATAGAGTTAGTGGAAAGATCAAAACTCTTGAGGAGGCTCGCCCTCCATCTTTCAATTCCATCCTTAAGTGCAAGCTCAATCAATCACGATGAGCTTCCATTGTTATTGTTTTACTTTGATTTTATATGATACTTTGGTTTACATATGGCAAAACGACCAATAGGAAATTTGCCAAAATGTGGGAACTTTGGGTTTCTTGTTACATGCTAGTTTCTTTATCTCTCTCAATGCTTCCTTACAATTCGACCAACTATGCAATAGCACCAATGGTCATTGGAGTTCTAAGACTAGGCATATTGTATGGGATAGTGCTTTATAGGTGGCACCTTAGGCTCATGGAACATGGCATGCTAGTACATTAATCTATTCTCTCCTATGGGTGGGATACTTAAATCTTCACCTTTCGAGTCTACACTCGGATATGCAACAATGTAGATGGGCACCTACCCTTCTTGTTGGGTAAACTTGTGTTGTTCTATGAGTTAGTGAAAGGATATTCATTTCTTATTTTCCAAGGATGTATCATCTCTAATCGAGTGCCATAGTACATGTGAAAGTCAGTTGTCCAAGGAAGAGAATCCCCAATAGCACAACCTTCTAGTTAATATTATTTAGAATCAAGGAATCACATAACATGAATTCCTAATCCCACACCCATTAGGAATATTTACATAACACTCCAAAAAAATCAAAGGTAGAGAAAAAAGTCATGACAGCAAGCAAAACCCTCCAAAAGTTCATGAAGGTGTCGAGAAGCGTGATGCAACAGGCCTCAGTGGCTCGAGATGAGCTGCATGTGAGTGTTAGGGTCATGTTGGACATGCATTTCAAAGAACTAATTGTTGAGGGTGATTTCAAAAGAAGGAAGGAAAACAGTTTGACGTGCAAAATAAGATAAACTTGAAAAAGCAGGAAGAAGAACAATCAGGAAAGGAAAGACAACATGTATGCATGAAAGAAGGAAAAACACACACAAACCATGAGTTGTAATGAGTCATCATGAGTTTTCATATGGTTTTTGGATAACCAAGTAGGATTTTGAGCTACAACATGTCCCCAAGATATCCATTTGTTGGATGACTTCACAAAAAATGCATCCAAGGCATGTGGGTAGCTCTCAAATAGCTACAAGATGTCCCCAAGACATCCACTAACCCACAATGCATATGTAACTTGTCACTCTCTCTGAAGAGGGACCATGCCAAGCTTGTCCCGAAAGTGATCGAACTTCATCCTCGATAGTGGCTTGGTCAACACCTCCACAACCTACTCCTCGATAGTCACATACTGGATCCTCACTTCTCCCCTCTGCACCATATCCTTGATATAGTGATATTTGATCTTGATATCCTTCGACCTGTCATGGAAGACTGGATTCTCTCACAACTTCATGCAACTCTGGTTGTCACACCAAATGTAGGTCACCTCTAGTTTGAGACCAAATAACCCAGATATAAGCTTTCGAATTCACATTGATTCTCTACATGTTGCACATGCTCCCACATATTCATCCCCATCCATATTGAGTGCTACACATGGTTTCTTCATGCTACTCCAAAAAAACCATATTGGAGCCTAGACTGAAGAAATATGTCGAAGTACTCTTCCGACTAGGAATACTGCTAGACTAATCTAAATCTGAATATCCATGTAACCTGAACTCATGGTCTATCACATACTTGAGACCATAATCCAATGTACCCTTAATGTACCTCATCACATGCTTTGTTGCGACCAAATGAACCTACCTAGGTTGCTCCATATACTGAATTAGGGTGTTCACAACAAAATATATATCCGGTCTCATGTTCATCAAGTACATCAAAGAACCCACCATATTCTTGTATAAAGTAACATGAATAGTCTCTCAAGTTGTACCATGCAACAACTTTAGATTTGATACAATAGGTGTAGCCATTTCCTTGCAATCCAATATCCCGAACCTCTTCAAGATTTCCACTGCATACTTCCCTTTATTCAAAAAGATCTCATCCTATCTCTGCCATACCTCGAGACCCAAAAAGTAATACATCATCCTATTGACGAGCGTTTATGATACACCATCAACTCGAAGGGAATATCTAGTCCGAGATTGTCTATTTAACCCAGGCAGTTTGGTATAATCTACCCTGACGGGTTTTATGGCTTCATTAGCCAACTAAGATCATAAAACAACTAAAAGATGTGGACTAACTTATGATACAAATCTAAAAATCAACACTTTAATTACAAATTCTTAACTAACAATGTTCATGTACAATAGCTATATACAATTTACAAGGTTTGAGCAAAGTCTTCTGAAAATAATTGGTTTAAGGTAATGGAGCTAAACAAGATTATATATAAACAAAATTATTCTATTATTCTAAATACCAAATAAAAAATGAATGAGTAAGATTGTAAATGATATAACGAAAATAGACAAAACAAATTAACGTTTAAATGATGCAATCATTATTCATTCACAAATAAACAAATTAAATAAATTATAAACTAATTAACCTGATGTTGATCAATGATACTAAGCTAGATTCGTCTCTCTGTATTTGTATAAGCTCCTCTTAACCCTTTTCAACTGTAAACCTATGATAAAAGAAAGCATAATACTTCCTGAAGAAACTCAAAGAAGTCTTTTATATTCCGAAACGAGTTTATGATGAGAGAAAGACAAACGATTATATATCATGTGACTTTACAATGTCCAAATAACTGAAAATCAAAGAAATTCCAATCCTCGGTAAATGGTGTTACCAACTATCTAGTATTAGATGTAAACTCAAAATACTTCAATAGATGATCAACCACATATATTTAAGGAACCAAAATATAATGAACCATATAAATGAAAACATAACATGAAAATTTATATCCAGAACAATCTAAAGCTAGTTCAATACAAATAAAGTTTCATATTCAGAAATTATATGAGAAACAATATTAACATCGCACAATCTAGAAAAGGATAAAATCCAAAGAGTAAATTCTATCCCATATAGCTTCAGTATAATAAGTTCATCATAAGGTCCAAAATGAATTTTTGGAATAATAGACTCTTAAAGATTGAAAAAATTAATACATAAATGATAGCAATTAACCATGTATTTATAAAACATTTATGTAATATCTTAAATTGGATGAATTCTCATTTATGTTTTGAGTTGTAATTCATATCTTGAGAAGTTGCTCTCATCTATTGTTTAAGAAGACATTTATTGTAATGAATGTATGGTAGTTGTAGCTTTTAATTTTGATAAGATATCTTAGGAAAGAGAGAGGGAAAACTCATAAAAACCCTCGTCGTATGTATTGTATGTTAATTATTCTCATTAGTAGGAAGAATTAGAGCTATAGAACCGAGGAGAAGAACATATATTGTAGAATTGGTATGAGCGGACAACTTTTCCTATTGAACCCACGTACAAATGCACTTGTATTAATATAAGGAATTTTTGATCCAACTTCATGGTTGTTAATGATTGGTCAGAATAGCCACAGTTTGGTCAATAGAGTGTCGACGTTTTGGTTGTTTTTATGAATTCTGTTTACATCTTTTGAATGGTATGTTTATAGTCAATTTCAGTCTCTGTTATGCATTTTATTTCAATGTTATGTACCCTATTGATTTCATGTTGAATGTATGAAGTCTTTGAGAGGAGGAGGAGTATAAGATTCAATTGTTTCTCTTCCTGAGAAATCCTACAAAAGCTTGCAGTGAAAGTTCGCAAGGAGTGCATGACAAGTTTTATGAGTTTCATCTGAGAAAAGCTCAGGAGGGATACAATTGATCTTATACCCATAGAGTCATGCAAGGTGCGCATAGGTCGGGAAAAGTCTTAGACTTTACCAACCCAACTTTGAGGCTGAAGAACTCTGTCGCAAGGAGTGCACATAGTATCGAAGTTTTGATAACCAGAGAGTATCGTGAGTGTCACAAGGAGTGTGTGCAAAGAACCCTTGGAATTCTCAAGTTTGTAATAGAATACAAGATCAGAAGGGATAGAGATCTAGAGGAATTCGAAGAATAGAAAAAGGATGAAGCAAGGATGATTTTAAGGATGGAAATTTGTTTTGAAATGTAGAAACCTCGCCGAATCTTACTAATCCTTCATATGCCAACTATAAATGTTTGGCGATATTTTTGTAAAAATATTCAAATTTATAAGGATTTTATATAGTTTTTATAAAATTTTGACGATTTTTATGGTAAAATAATTTTATCCTATAGAATTTGGGCGAATCAGTTTTAAAATAGTGAATCTCGTTTTTTGGAAAAACCATGGAAAATTAGCCCATGGGAAAAATTTGGCCCCTAAAATCATCCATGGGATGAAGTCACCTCACAGAGGTCGACCCCAGAAGAATTGATGCCAAGTCTTTGTCTTGGAGCCATCGTAAATATGAAATAGACAGTGGAATTTCTTGGAGGGAGGAATCTTGAAATCTCGTGAGCCATTGGATCTAGCATATCGGAAGAGGGGATAAGGTTGATAACCTTTTAGCGTTCACAAGCCCAGGAGCAACAATATATGTTGGATCTGGATCAATGAGAGTCATTGATCTCTGGATTTTGGATCTCGACATTTTGGGGATCGAAGCCTAGAGAGAATCGTGACTTGGAGGTCTCTAGTTGCTAAATCCCGAAACACGAGATTCTGACACAATCTGGACTGTCATATTGCAGGAATATCAGAATTGTAGATCTAAGGAGTGGAAGTCATGGTTTCGGCTACCAGGAGAAGAGGGGTGAAGACCCTCCTAAAATTGCAAAAGGAAGTTCGTCGATTCAATCCGGATAGTTAGTCAATGGAGGACCTGAACCGTAGATCTAGCTTAGTTGGATTTTGGGAGTCGGGAGTTGGAGCATTGGGGTTGTGTTACACAATATTCCTGAACTCACAAAACATGAATTCATGATGTGATCATGGTCGTCGATCGAGGAAGGCACAAGATCATTAGATATGGCCCTGGGGAGAGGCCTCATATTGGATTTGGGGATATCTTGGATGTGAAGTGTTGGGATTCTATCACACCAACACTCCCAAAATCACAATTAGAAAAATTTCTTGTTGTGTGACCTGCGATTGTAGCATCGTGGTTACATGGGAGAGGGGACTCATGCCTGGTGCTGGTTTGCGCACGTGGGGTTTTCGTAGGAGGACCTGTAGTCATATGGTTTGAAGGTTCCAGTGGGAACTAAAAGATCCACTCTGGCTCAAGGGAAATATAGATCCAAAGGCTGGGAGGTCAGGAGATCCATGCTGAGGTGGGGGTTTTGTGTTAGGTGGTATCAGAGCCTACAATCATTGTTTTATGTAGGCAAGAGAAGATATAAGGCAATTTGTGAATTAATATTATGCATGAAACAGATTTAAACAATGTCACCTAGAAGAGGTCAAGATAGGACAATGCCTGATGCAGCCGTGGAAATGGAAATGAGGGAACTTCGTGCTTGATTAGATGCTATGGAGATAGAATAGAGACCAACTACTGATACAGGAGATGTCAGTGAAGTCGAAAGTGAAAATGAGGCTAGAGACGAAAAAAAATTTGTAGCTGAAGACATTGCAGAGGAACGTCTATTCAGAGTTGTTGCAAGAATAGGTGTTAGAGAAAAGATGGATATTCTGATGTATGAAGGAAACTTAGATGTCGAAGAGATGCTAGATTGGTTTAGAGATCTGGATAAATACTTCGATTATGAAGATATAGAAGAATATAGGAAAGTAAAACATGTTGTCACTATATTGAAAGGGCATGCAACACTATGGT
>ML782318.1:31489-54589 GCA_009831015.1 Picea engelmannii | reverse complement strand
TATCCTTCCATTACAAGCTTGATTTGTGCATTGCTTCAATATTCTTTGTTGCTGCTTGATTACATGTGTTTTGATTGCTTATACTGGATTGTATGTGCTTCACTGACATTAATTGTGGGCTTATTTCATTTACCTTCTTTGTATTCCGTGTATGTGGGATAACGTCAAAACTAGACGTAAACTAACTCATAAGAGAACCATGAAAAAATCACCAACACACACTACACAAGGTGTACCTAAGATCCCCTTATTCAATTTCGGGCAGATCTAGGACACAAAAAAAACTTCAATTTTATTATAATATCCTTCTCATGACAAATCCCAAATACAATTAGCTCGATACTCTTGCGACAAAAAACTTTCACCAAACTCTCATCAAGGCTTCAACCCCTTTTACAATCAATATTTCTCAATTTTTCAATCTCTCTTACACATCAAGGCTTTCAACTCACTCTTCTTTGACTTCTTTGTACCATGTTAAAATGGAAGAGTAAAGTGATATAAACAAATCTTCATAATTTATAATTGTATATAGACTCACAAACACACATCTCAATCTGCTCACTAAATAAAACAACTCATTTGACAAGAGGTCCCAGATTTTAACAAAGAAAACATTATGCCAAAAATCATTGATCATAAATATTGATACCAAGAAGACCATCAATCATCGCCCTCCAGTACTGTGGCAGAGAAAAACAATAGCAATCACACGCACACAGTTCCATTCCTCTAACCTCGTCAGCTGCCCTGCGCTTGTCTGGATCTGATACATATGCTTGCAATGGCACACAAAACAATCGCTGAGAGTCAAACTAGAATTTCACTAGTCTAGAAAATCTCTATGAACGCCTTGATCTATCTTCAACAACAACCAATTCAAAAGTATAGGACAAGTGTGTGTTATAAATCTGTTCAATAACTGGTTCTTCATTATTATATTTTTACAGAAAAAAAATAAACAAATTTCACACACCAACTTTCAACAAAAACAAGCACAATCACCGAGGAAGAACAACTTCATGTGCCAACTAGTATATCCGTCTGCCATTTGCAATTTGCCTTTTACAAAATTTTTCTTTCAGGTTTCCTTGCTACAATGATTGACTACTTCAAATAAGACCAGTGATCTCGTTTCGAGCTCACAGATCTAGAATTTTTATTTTTCGCTTTTCCATTCACTTAGACCCCTTCCCTTCCACGACAGCATTTTCTGACAGATGTTGATACTGTGAGCACGCGGATCTCTGGATACGTTAATACATTGAAAACAACAGTCCCGTTTGATTAGGTTTAACACAGCAACAACATGATGTTTCTCTTGCTCATTAATCCGGTCAATCAGTCAATGAATATCTGGCAGCGATTTAGCTATGCAGCACCTCTCTGTCTAAGGTGATGAATAGTCACGGGATTCACTCGATTCGGTGGTGGATCCAAATCATTTTACATCTTTGACATCTATGGCTTCTTCTTTTAAAAAAAACAGCGGCTACTTCTTTCCACCTCCTAGTGATTGAATGCAACTCTTCCTCTCTCACGACTTTCTCTATGGCTCCTTCCTGCTTCCTGAATCAATGACAACTGCTATCATTATGTCTCTTTGTTTCGTGTTCTCTTTATGCTAAGCAACATCCAAACAACAGCGAAAAATTCCAGCGAACGGCTGAAAAACAAATGCAATGTAGCAATAACATCCGCGGCTAAAGCCAACAATCACACAGAAAATTAATTCTCACACACAGTCACGCACACTAATTAATCACATAGGCATCACAATCTACTCTTTTACATATGTATAGAAATTTAGATCCCAATCTATTTCATCTTCCTGGGCACTCCCATGAGGGATTAAGCCCAACCAATCTCTGATACCAATTGAAGAAATTAAACACAATAAATTAGAGACAATAATAGCGACATGGCGGAAAAGGCATAACAACCAACATATGTTTTATTCATTCCAATGCTACATATTTATAGTACAATGGGTGATGCCACATCATAGAGAGATTTGCTCTAGATCATAAAATCATGCAAGATGACTAGGCTAGGCAATCTTAACTAACTCATTAGTCATCATTTGAGGATATATTACTAATATCCTAAATGAATAATACAAATATAGGTGACAATTTAGACTTAGTGATTGGTAAAGGTAAGCCATAGGCTAACAGAAACCTCATAACCACCCAGAAAGAGGAGGAAGTTAACAGGGAAGACAATATGTCGATAAGAACACTTTTCCTCGAGCTAGAGGAAGAGGAAGAGGTAGAGGTGGTGAGATAAAGTGTTTTGTATATGGAAATATCAGACATAAGTCTTTTGAATGTCCTGATAGAAAAAGAGATGGAGGAGGCGAAGCTCACATTTCAGAAGTGCAAAGCCAAAATGTTGAGGTAGAAGATGTAGAAGGCAAAATATCCTTAATGATGAGGAAAATTTTCTTGAAGTCAGAGAAAGAGGTGGAGAATCCAGTCCAAAGAAACATTTTGTTTAAAACTGATTGACAGACCAAGGATAGGGTATGAAAGGTAATTGTGGACAACAGAAGCACATATAATCTAGTCTCCACAGAGATGGTGGAAAATATGGAATTGGGGACAGTTTCACATCCGAGCCCATACAAAGTCTCGTGGTTGCAAAAAGGACATCAGGTAACTATTACTAAAAAATCTTTAGTTGAGCTTAAGATGAGGGGATACAAGATGAGATTTTATGTGACGTTATTCCCATGGATGTCTTTCATCATTTATTGGGGAGACTGTGGAAATATGACAAAAAATTTATTCATTATGGGATAAAGAACACCTATACCTTGGAGAAGAACGGTAGAATGCATACGTTGCTGCCAATTGAAGGCAAGAAGGTGAAAGAAGAAACAAGACACACTATACTTCTCATGAGTGGGAAGAAACTTCTTAATGAAGTCAAGAAAAATAAGGAAATGCAGTTCACTGTGGTAAGAAAATCGAGAGTCATTTTGACCAATACCACCATAGATGATCTAACTGAGGAAATTCAGGAACTGCTGGAGAATTTCGCTGATATAGTGGTGGATGAATTACCTTGTTCATTTCCACCCATCATGAGTATAATCCATCACATCGACCTTATACTAAGGGCGAGTTTACCAAACAAAGCAGTGTACAAATTGATGCCGCAGGAGAATCAAGAGGTCAAGAAGCAAGTCTAGGATTTGATGGACAAAGGATTGATTAGGGAAATATTGAGTCCATGTGTTGTACCAACAGTGCTAAGTAAAAAAATCCCGATACATTCACTATACGATACCTTTTTAGGTTCTCTCCTCTGCTTGTGAGGATCTAAACCTCCTTCTCCTTTCCTTAGATACGACGGATATCGATTGTCTGAGCTAGATCCAATGGTCTAGATCTTTTTCTCACCTGATCCGATGGTAGCTGTGCTCCTTGTTGATCTTGTGCTTTCTTCCCAAATCTTACGAGATTTCCAAAGTTCCAAAGGCCCCGATCTTTTCTCCTGCTATGAACCCTGTAAGTTCTCTCCTGTCTGCGTTCTTTGAAAACACTTTCCCTCTTGGGTTTCCTCAGATTCAAACCCTCCAAAGAGTCTTCTCTCTACCTTCTTCTCTTCTCATCTTACGACATGTGCCTGAAAGCACTCCCCCTCCTGAAATTTTTTCTCTCTGAACCTTGAAGGTTCCTTCGACTTTTGCGCTCCTTGCAAAGTCTCTCTCAGGCACAAAGGCACTTTTCCTCTTGAGCTTCTCCCTCTTCTGAAACCTTGAAAGGTTTCCATGACCTCTATGATTCCTATAGGGTCTCTACACACATGAAGGTGTTATCTATCTTGAGCTTATCTACTACTCAGACCTCTAAGTGACTTCACCCTTTTCTCTTCCTCAGATGGAGAACCTGATGCCCTCCTGGAAATCTCATTTTCAAACAACTCCTTGTTGAGTCTACAGCGTATTCAACAACCCTGTGAATATCCTTCCCTGGACTCTTCTTCTATTCCAGAACTCAAAAGAGTTCATTCCTGTTATCTCTGCACATCAACCCAATTCCCTCCTGGTAGAGTTTCCAGAATCCTCAGTGATTCTGATTTCTTCTTGAACCCACAATAGAATTCCTCCTCTGCAATCTGTGCTTGTGCTCAATTCCCTCCTGGTAGAGATTCTACAGAACTCCTCAGAGATTCTATCCTCTATTGTGTTCTCCTCTACATAGCCTGACCTCCAAGGTCTTTAGCAACCTTGTGATCTTTTCCCTGAGTTTAAGACTTCATCTTGTGTGCCCTCTTAGCACGTCTTTGTCCAAATTCTACAGAACTGGAAGTGCACTCTATGCATTGGCTCTCAGAACCCGTAGTGTTCTGTCACGCCCTCTTGGTATGAAGCCTCAAAGAACCCAAAACCTAAAATAAAATAACTCCCACAAATGCACACACACAACATACATCTACAGCATATAAAGAACACATAAAACCATTCACACAACACAAAGAACATGCAGGAAAAATTGTTGTTTATATCAATATGAAATGTCTCTCTTTACAAGGTGTTCTTGAGCTTAGACTATAATAGAGTCTCGGCTCCTTCTCTAATCTCTCTTTTCTTGCAGAGCTCCTATCTCTCCACACTACTTCCTTTTCACTCTCTACTAACTCAAAACAAGATACAAAAGATATTTTACATGAGGTGGCTCTTCGAGCTCTTCCCTCCATCCTCACCTACTCTATTCAATTCACATTCATTTACATTGAATGAGCCATCTAGTCCAAATCACAGCTAGATCTCAACCTTACAACCATTAAGGGATATCTACATATAAATCCTACATATAGGCATAACTTCATGGATCCACGGCCTTACAACATTTAATTACATTTTTTTCAAATTCAAAATTTGAAATGAGATGGCTATGCCTCTCTCCATCCCATTGAATGCGCGCGTGTGCTGAGATGGCTGGCGCGTGTGCTGAGCTGGATGGCACATGGATAGCTTGGGATTGATACTCCTACATCATTTATATTAGTGGCTAGGGATGAAGATAGATGCGAATAAGTTTGTGAACAAATGTATAATTTTCCAGCATGCAAAAGGGAAAATACATAATACAGGATTGTATCAACCATTTCTGGTACCAGAGAGGCCTTGGGAAGTGGTAAGCATGGATTTTGTGTTCGAACTACCGAGGACTGAGAGGGTTTGTGATTTGATATTTGTGTTAGTCAATTGATTCTAAAAAATGGAACATTTTGTTCCATGTCAGAAGACCAGTGATGCAACACATGTTGCAAACCTATTTTTCAAAGAGGTTGTTCGACTTCATGGTTTACCTAGGAGTATTGTTTCAGACAGGGATACCAAGTTTGTTGGTCATTTCTGGAGGACACTATGGAAGAAGCTGGGAAAGGACTTATCTTTTAGCTCAACATATAACCCTTAGACAGATGGACAAACTGAGGTAGTGAATCAGAGTTTGGGGGACTTATTAAGAAGCTTGGTAACTGAACACCATACACAGTGGGATCAGATTCTGCCGCATGCAGAATTTTCATATAATGACTCAACGAATAGGAGCACAGGAAAAATCCCATTATAGATAATGTATGGAATGCATCCAAGGGGAGTATCTGAGTTGAGATATTTAGAGAAGAATGAGTTCAGAAGTGCTAGACCGGAAGACTTTGCAGTGGAGATGCAAGAGCTCCACAACAAAATCAGAGAATGGTTAAATAATTCTAACTAGGAATACAAGTGTAGAGCAGATCAACATAGAAGAGAACTTTAGTTTGAAGTGGGATATTTTTTCTTAGCACACCTGAGGAGAGAAAGATTCCCAAGGGGAACATATAATAATCTGAAGATAAAAAAGATAGGGCCATGCAAAATCATAAGGAAATTTGAAAAAAAATCTTATGCGATAGAGTTGCCAGATGGCGTGGGCATATCACCCATATTCAACATAGAATATCTGTATGCTTACATAGAAGATGAATGAGATGGGGCAGAGAGTCAGAAACACATTCAATAGGTTAAACAAATTCCTATAGCTGAAAATCCATAGATGGAAAGGATCATTGATCAGAGACTTAGAAGGAAGACCCGAAAGAAGAAATATTTTGAGTATTTGATAAAATGGAAGGGACACCCAATTGAATATGCCAGTTGGGAAAGTGAAGCGAAGATCCAAAAAAAAGTACAGACCTTGCAGGAGCTCGTGAACAGGAGTTCATGAATTTTTTCATGCAAGGGAGTATGATGCAGGAGCACCGTAAGCGCGCAAAAAAAAAAGACAACTGGATATGAACCAATGCATATTTTGAGAATGTTTTTAATTTTAAAGGTGAAAACATTTATGTAATACCTTAAATTGGATGCATTCGCATTTATGTTTTGAGTTCTAATACTGATATTGAACAGTTGCTCTCATATGTCGCTTAAGGACGCATTTATTGTAATGAATGTAAGGAAGTTGTATCTTTTAATTCTGATAAGATAGCTTAGGAAAGAGAGAGGGAAAACTCATAAAAACTCCTGTCGTATGTATTGTATGGTAATTATTCCCATTAGCAAGAAGAATTAGAGTTGTAGAGCCGAGGAGAACAACATAGATTGTAGAATTCGTATGAGTGGATATCTTTTTCTATTGAACCCATGTACATATGCACTTGGATTAATATAAGGAATATTTGATCCAACTTCATGGCTGTTTTTATGAATTCTTTCTACATATTTTGAATGGTATGTTTACAGTCAATTTCAGTCTCTGTTATACACTTTATTTCAATGATATGTATGATCTTGATTTCATTTTGAGTGTATGAATTCTGTGAGAGGAAGATAATTATAAGCTTCAATTGCTTCTCTTAGTTTCAAGTTTTCTGAGTTTCATCTTAGAAAAACTCAAGATGGATAGAGTTTTTCTTATACCCACAGAGTCGTGCAAGGTGTGTGCAGGACGGGCAAAGCCTTAGACTTTACCAACCCAAGTTTAAGGCTTAAGAACTCTATCACAAGGAGTGTGTAGAGTATCAAAGTTCATATAACCAGAGGTTATCGTGAATGCCGCAAGGAGTGCACACAAAAAACCCTTGGAATTCTCAATTTTGTAGCAAAATACAAGCTCAGAAGGGATAGAGACTTTGAGGCATTCGAGGAAAATCAGAAGGATGAATTCACCTCAAAAAGGTCGACCCCAGAATAATTTACGCCAAGTATTTGGCTTGGAGCCATCGTAAATCTAAAACAGATGGTGGAATTTCTCGGAGGGAGGAATCTCAAAATCCCGTGAGCCATTGGATCTAACAGGTCGACGGAGGGGATAAGGTTGATAACCTTTCAATGTTCACAAGCCCAGTAGGAACAATATCCATTGGATCTAGATAAATGAGTGATCCATATGGATATTGGTGGCCACCCACCTTTTCCAATTGGCTCAAAACAGTTTTTTGACATTTTTGGCAATTTACTATTTTTAGCAGTTTTTACTTCTCGGGCCATTTTGAGGGCCTAAATGAAGGTTTTTCAGTATTGATCTCCTTAATGATATTAGAAGTCATGATTATCATTGATGCAGAACCCAATGCCACCATTGCTACCACCAAGCTCCAGCCTGGTGAACCAGATGAGCCAGAAGAAGGAGAGTGCCTCTTCCATTCATAGATGTGGGTAAAAGGCACCCCGTTGCACTTCATCATTGATAGCGGTAGCCAGAAGAACCTCATATCAATAGAGGTCATCAAGTGGCTCGACCTGACAACAACGTCGCACCCACAACCCTACACCATTGGATGGCTATGCCAAGGAAGCAATCTCTGCGCCAACCAACAATGTCGACTATCATACGACATCAAGCCCTTTAAAGACAAGGTATTGTGTGATGTTGCTTCTCTCGAAGTTTGTGATGTTCTTTTGGGCCAAGATTATTTATGGAAACGTCATGATGTATATGAGTCTAGGCCTCGTAGTGTTATTATTACTTTGAATAGGAAATTGTATAGGATACCCGAGGCAGTCCCACCTAGTGATATTTCCTTGATCTCTGCGAAGCAATGCAAGAAGGTCATCTCTCAGATGGGGAAGTTTGTATTCTTCATGATTCGCTCTCAGAATAAGCAAAATATTGCAGCCACATCCAGAGTCTCTACGGCCGACCTCTCCACATAGCAGAATAAAGTAGATAAGGTCATGGAAGAATACTCGGATATCTTCTCCTCACCTATAGGGGTACCTTTACATTGCCAGGTCGAGAACCCCATCGATCTGACCCCCGACGAACTGTTGCCTAATGGGCCAGTCTATCATCGCTCTTTGTTAGAGAATGAGGAGATCAAGCGATAGATCCAAGAACTTCTCCACAAGGGGAACATCCTCCCCATCTCATCACCTTGCGGGAGCCCAATCGTGCTAGTATTAGAAAGATGGAACTTGGCGACTCTTTATTGATTACTGAGCTATGAATAAAATCACTGTCAAAAAATGATACTTGATTCCCTGAATCGATGACCTCCTTTATCAACTCATGGGGGCCAAATACTTCAGTAAGATTGATATGAAGTCTGGATACCACCAAGTCCCAATAGAACATACACACGTATGGAAGACTCCCTTCAAGTCAAAGGAAGGACTTTTTGAATGGTTGGTCATGCCCTTTGGTTTGACAAATTCTCCAGCCACTTTCATGAGGGTGATGGATGATATCCTGTGACCATTCACCAATAATTTTGTAGTGGTGTATCTGGATGACATTCTAATTTACAACAAGACATGGGTTGAACACTTGTAGCATATTCAGTAGGTTCTGCACACCCTGTGGTAGCACAAGCTATACGCCAACCTGGAAAAATGATCCTTCGGCATGGACAAGTTCCATTACCTGGGATACATCATTGATCAGCATGGTGTACATGTGGATCTATCCAAGATCCAAGTCATCCATTACTAACCAGCCCCAACAACACTCACTGAGCTTCAAAGCTTCTTGGGACTTGCTAATTTCTACCACAGGTTCATGTTGGGTTTCTCCCATATTGCATGGGCCCTTAACCAAATAAACAGGGGTGGTGGTAAGGCAAAATTTGCATGGGGAAGGTCCCAACAACAAGCGTTGGATGATTTGAAGAAGCGCTTGTTCTCAGCCCTAGTACTTTCACTGCCAGACCTGCAGCATCCCTTTGAGATCGAGACATATGCTTCAAACTATCCCGTGGGTGTCGTTCTCACTCAGCACGGTGACCCCATGGCATATCATAGTAAGAAACTGTCAAATATTGTCTGTAAGTACCCTACTTATGACAAAGAAATGTATTCCATTGTGCAAGCATGCTACCAATGGAGACATTACAGTCTTGGGAAGGACACAATCATCCACACTGATCATAATCCACTGCAGTTCATGCAAACACAAGGAAAATTGCAAAATGACCACCATCAAAAGTGGTCCACGTACTTGCAACAATTCCACCTCAACATCAAGTATAAAATAGGAAGCACCATTCACGTCGTTGATTGCCTCAGCATACCGCCAATCGTGACACTCAGCTCGGTTCTAGACTCTTGCGGCCATGAGACATCTGGATGGCCCCAACTCTATAAGACAGACCCCAACTTCTCCACCACCTACCAAATGTTGGGTGCAAATGTAGTTGTCGTTAATTTCCATCTTCAGGATGGGTTGTTGTGTCGTCTGGGTCATATCTATGTTCCATAAAGTGAGTGAGCGAAGATGATATGGGAAACCCACTACAATTGGGTGGCAGGACACTTCAGCATCGAAAAGAGAGTGGCGATGCTATAGAAACATTTCTACCGGCTGAAACTTCGACAAGAGGTCGGCAAGTATATTAGGTACTACACTGCGTACTCTATTGCCAAACCGACCACTAAGAAATAGAGCCTGTACATCCCTCTTCCTACTCTTGACAGGCCATGGGAATCCATCTCAATGGACTACATGTCGGGCCTCCCATCCACCAAGTGGGGAAATGAATTTGTTTTTGTGGTTGTTGATCACTTTTCTAAGATGGTGGTTCTAGTTGCCTACAAGAAGAGCATCACAACAGAGGCCACTGCCAAGCTCTTCATTGAATGATTCTGGGTACATTTTGGAATCCCACAAACTATTGTCTCAGATTGGGATAGTCAATTCCTCAACACATTATGGTCGATCCTCTGGTCACTGCTGGACACCAAGCTCACCAAATCCATGGCCTTCCACCCCCAGACAGATGGCCAAACCGAGGTTGTAAATCGAATGATTATGCATATCCTTCGCATGTATAATTGAAAGAACCCTCACACATGGGATGAGATCCTTCCCTATGTCCAACATAGCTACAACCGAGCCTTGCATAGCTCAACCGGCCACAACCCCTTTCAAGTGGGGTTAGGATTCCAACCATTGGGTCCCATAGATGTTGCACTTCCCCTTCCGGTCACCTCTAATGACTCATCTCCTGCTCCAACTGAAGCTGACAAATCCATCCGGTTCATTGAGTGGATCCAGTACATCCCCCAATAGGTTCAGGATATCCTACATAAGTCCAATGACAAGTACAAACAATGCCATGATCAACATCTAGTGTCGCATAAGTTTCAAGTGGGTGATAAAGTTTGGTTTCACTTGCAGAAATAATGCCTTACAGGACCCCATTGGAAGCTTTTCCCACTCCGTTATGGACCATACACTATTACCAAGGTCGTGGGGGATAATGATTTTGAGCTCAACATTCCCCCTTTCCTTGGCCTACACCTAGTGTTCAACATGGATCTCCTTCGCCCTTATTTCCCACCATTATTGGACACCTCAAAAGTAGAAGAACAGATGACACCAACAGAGCTCAACCCCGACTACATAAAATAGGCATCCAATGATCATATTCTGGACAGACATATCAAGGGCACTTGACAACAAAGGATCTGGCTTTATCGAGTCATCAAAGCAAGGAAACTCCTACACCAAGGCAAGTGGCTCACTCGGGGACAAATTCAACATAAATTTTCTCATCTAATGGGGGAACTCAACTCAATGGATACCATTGCTTCCTAAGGAAGGAGGATTGATCCAGATGGATATCGGTGGCCACCCACCTTTTCCAACTGGCTCAAAACAGTTTTCTGACATTTTTGGCAATTTACTATTTTTAGAAGTTTTTACTTCTGGGGCCATTTTGAGGGCCTAAATGAAGGTTTTTCGGTATTGAGATCCCCAATGAATCTCCTCGACAATACCTTTCCAACGGGCTATCACACAACTAAAACGGAGATCGTATGCAAAAGTTACGACCCCGACAAGTTGATGTACTAACTTACACAAATGGGGCCCACATGACTTTTGGCGCTTCATCTCCTAAGGTTAGGTTTTTGGATGTCTAGGGTTTTGGGCATTCCTATTTATTGTAAAAATGCCTTTAGAGCCTCATTGTAATCATCTTCTTGCGAATGCACATTTTCATCACATCTCTTCTCAGATAAGTTGCCACCATTCCAACAAGCTTGTTTCCGCTGCATTTTACAGTTTCAACTTATTTCGTTATTGAATAGAAAACCAATTTTACTGTATCTATGTTATTTTTTGTTAAGCACCTACTAATAATCTGTATTCATTTCATTCTTCTCATAAAATCTGGATCAACGAGAGTCGTTGATCTCTGGATTTCAGATATTGGTGTTTTGGGGATCCAAGCTTGGAGAGAATCATGACTTGGAGGTCTCGAGTTATGAAATCCTAAGATGCGAGATTCCGACACAATTTACACCATCAAATTGCGGGAGGATCAAAACTGTAGATTTGAGGAGTGGAAGTCATGGTTTCTTCTGTCGGGAGAACAAGGGTGAAGACTCTCCTAAAATTGCAAAACGAGGATCGCCGATTCAATCTGGACCATTGGTCAGCGGAGGACCTGAACTGTAGATATATCTTAGCTGGACTCTGGGAGTCAACATTTTGAGCATTGGGGTTGTTTTAGACAATATTCTCGACCTCATGAAATGTGAAGTCACGACGCGATCATGGTCATCAATCGAGGAATACATAGGATTGTTATATCTGGTCATGGGGAGAGACCCCATATCGGGTTTTAGGATTTCATGGATGTGAATTGTTGGAATTATATCACACCAACACTCCCGAAATCATGATTTGAAAAATTTCTTGTTGTGTGACCCGCGATCGTAGTGGCGTGGTCATGTGGGAGAGGGAACTCATGTCTAGTGTTGGTTCACGCAGGTAGGGTTTTCGTAGGAGGACCTATGGTCATATGCTTTGAAGGTTCCAGTGGGAACTAAAGGAGCCATTCCAACTCAAGGGAAGTGAAGATCCAAATATCAGGAGGTCAGCATATCCCTACCGAGGTGGGGGTGATGCGTCACTTCTCTCTTGAAAAAATCTCATATGGTGTCTTTTTTTCAAGTATTTTGTGGGGTTTCTTGTTTTGTACATGCACTGTAGTATTTTCTTCTTCTGCCCACATATGCATAGGTAGATATTGATAATGGATCATAGCCTTCACTACTTCCATGAACATATGATTCTTCCTTTCTACTACTCCATTCTACTGAGTATTGTAGGGAGTAGAAAGCTCCTTCTTAATATGAGATTCCTTGAAATATTACTTGAATTTCTTTGAAGTGAATTATCCTCTATTATCTGATCACAAGGTCTTGACCTTTCTCTCTATCAATTTTTCTACCAGTTCTTAATTTATTTGAATTTTGCAAACACTTTATTCTTTTCCTTCAACAAATAGATCCAAGTTTTACGTGAGTAATCATGAATAAAATACACATAATATACATACCCACTTAGTGCAGTTGTTGACATCAATCCACAAACATCTGAGTGTAGGAAATGAGTGTTTCACACTCTTGCCTTGTATGAAACCTTTCCACAAACCGTTTGGTTTTTCCCAGATATCTTATAGTCCCATCACCATCTTTCTCACACTCGATAGGGACTTGTAATGTAGGTGAGAAAATATCCTATGCCATAATTCATTGGGATTCAAAGTGTCATGAATTAATGCTAAATATCATCACCCTTTCAATTTGTAGAGTCCTCCCTCTTGAGCTCCAATCATCACATCATGAAAATTATTCCCTCTAGGCCACATAAGAAATTTTCCATCAACAAATGAAACTATGTAACCCTTCTCATCCAATGCTGAAATCGAAAGAAGGTTCTTCTTCAATCAATGAACATAGAGGACTTCCTTCATCTTCATTGGCTTTCCTCAATCTAACTTGTAGGAGGATTCTCCTACTCCTTTGATCATATATTGATAGTCATCTCCCAATTTCACCTTGTGTAGTGAATCCTTATGATTAAGGTTAGACAAGGGGTCTTTATAATCTATCATGTGCTTGGAAGCACCCCTGTCCACCATCCAAATGTCACTTCCATGAGTGATAGTTCTTGTAAGGGATGAGATAAGAACATACTCGTCATCACTTGATTCATCTTCCTTTGCAACCTAATTGGGTGGCTGATCATCTTTAGTTGTATGAGCATGATTCCTTTTCACTCCTTACTTTTCCCTTGGTATTTGAATGAGGGAACAATTCATAGAAATGTGTCCCATTTTATGACAAGTGAAGAATTTCTTATTTGGGTTATTTCTTTGGCCCTTATGAAACTTCTTGGGTGAGGAGTGTTCTTTATTGATCTCTCCTTTCCTGGTCTCGGAGGCTAGGTATTGATCATCATCTGTCATCTTCTCTTATCTTGATTCCATCCTTGCTTCTTCTTGGTTGCAATATTTGCGTAGCCTATTGAACAAGTGAAGCTTCCTTCTTGAGCATATCCCTTAAATAGATTCATCCCATGACCTTTGGATTCCATTCAATATGGTCACCACCATTTATTCTCCATTCATTGTACACCAATGGCTTCTATATTCTCCTTGATCTGGTTCAATCTTGAGAAGAAAGAATGGATGGTTTCTAAATTTTGCATCCTCACATTCTTTAAATGTCTTCTCAAGGTTATTCTTTGGTTGTTGTTGTTTCCTTCAAACAGTCTAGTTAATGCATCCATAATTTATTTTGGAGTGGATAATGAAGATATCTGATGAATAATATGGTCCTTAAAAGATTCTACAACAAACCTCTTTTCTTTTACCATATCCTTCTTGTGATTTTATTTAGATTCATCTCCCTCTGGTTATCAAACCTCTTTGTTGATGAACTTCTATAGATCATGTTATTCTAGGAGGAGGTATTTTGTGTACCTCCTGGCTTTGAAGTTGTGAGATCCCTCCATATTCTCATCAATATTGGTTTTGGTAGTCATCCTTCCCATAAATCACAAATTATGAATTCTGAAGATCTGATCTAGGGAAAAGATGTGGTCCACTGGGGTGCACTTGTTGGTGGAATTTTCTTGTCCGGAAACCACTCCTAGCAAGAAAAACGACTCCCTCTTTCTTCTTTATATGTTAACTATCTTCTATTCAGGCATCCTCTATTACTATGTAAAAAATTTATAAGTTATAGTTATCTTCTTTAACATTCATTAGCAATTGCATGTAATAGGATCACTGAAAGAAAAACAATCATAGACAAAAGATATATCCTGGGAAACCCTTGTGAGGGAGAAAACCCAACAGCCGATTCTTCAATATAGATTCCTTCAACCAATACAATGTCATGTTATATACCTTCACAAATATACCAAGACCAAGATACCAAAGACCAAGAAACCAAGACCTCCTATGCTATAATTCCTTTTCTATGCTCCAAATACACAAGAGAAGGTGAGTTGTGTGTGTGTACAAATGAGAGGAACTCGACCTCTATTTATAAACTTAACCGACTCTCGAAAAGACCCAACCCTAAGAGGGGTCGTTTTGACTTTTACAATAAGGATAATGATAAAATAATAATTTCTTTTGAGCTAATTTATACAATAAGATTGCAATAACCTTATCGAGGTTTGACCAATACAAGCACAAAAGAATATATTTCGTAGTTACATAAAAATATCAATATGCATATTGCATGGGATAGTGCCATGTAGGTGGCACCGTAGGCTCATGGCACATGGCATGCTAGTACAATAATCTATTCTCTCCTACAGATGGGATACTTAAATCTCCATCTTTCAAGTTTACATCCAGATATCCAACAATGTAGATGGGAACCTTCCCTTCTTGCTGGGTAAAAATTGTGTTGTGCTATGAGTTATTTAAAATATATTCATTTATTATTTTCCAAGGATGTATCATTTCTAATCTAGTGCCATGATACATGTGAAATTCAACCTTCCAATGAAGAGAATCCCCAATAGCACAACCTTCTAGTCGATATTCTTTAGAATCAAGGAATCGCATAACATGAATGCCTAATCCCAAACTAATTAGAAATATTTGCATAACCAAAAGAATTGTTTTTTAGTTTCATTCTTGACACACAACATGCATTTGGGTTGCAAAATTCCCAAGTATTTTAGGCATGACCCTATAGTTAAACCTCCATGCAAAAATGAATAGACAAAACATGATTTTTGGGTTGAAGGGTCCACTCCCATATGGAATTTAGTCTATATGGATATACTTTTTCTTTCAATTTGGTTCTCCATAGTTTATTGAACTTTTATTGAAGCCTACGCCTTCAAAAAACTATTTGTTCCCACAAACTGGATTTTTTTGCAAACATCTTTATGTGATTTCATCTCTAGTTTTTCCACTAGGTCCAAGGTCTTTGAAGGACTAGCTTAAGGAAGAGGTTATTGGGGATCAACCCCTACACTTTATCTAAATAATGTTATCTAAATATCAAAGATATAGTTCATTGTTTAAATCATCCTAGGTCATGTATGCTCTAGCTTTCATGTCATAGAGGCATGTAGGGGCTATAATACCTTTTTTATACAATCTCTTGGTTAAGAGTCAAATTATTTTCCTAGATCCATCCCTAACTAAAGGGATGAAATTGGGGAATACCATATGTTACAATGGTCATTATAATAAATCTCAGACCTAAGTGAGTCATTCTTGTAAACCAACTTATGCTTGATGACTATCCTTGATTCCAAGATACATTTGGAAATGAAAGTCCCCAAAATATTAATCATAAATGGGGTATTCAATAGGATATGAGAGTTAAGGTTCTTCCATACTTTTTCCATATGGGGCTCTAGAAGTAATACAATTTTGAAGTAGGAACTTCCATAGTTTAGTTTCTATCATTCTTAGAATGTAATTACATTTGCATGTTCCCTTGTCCCAATACTATTTCTTGACATGCATCACTTATTTGTTGATTTCCTAACATCATACTAATCCATGGGGAACCCCTTGTGGATCATAGTGGGCTCTGAAATTAAAATAGGATTATTGAACTCCTCGGATTAACTTTAAATGTAAGTCTAGGGTTCATGAAAAATTATGAGGTGTTATACACTATATGTGCAACCACGGGGTATTAAATGACTAGGATGTATCCTATGAATGATATGCAACTAATTAAATATAATTCACACTAACAAAAAAATGATTAACTTCCACAGTTCATCCCCTTAACTCTTAATTGAAGTGAATTCATGATATTCAATATTAAATCCCTTTACAATATGAAAGGGAATATGGAGGTCTTGGATCACTATAGTTGGGTGAAAAGTTTAGGTGAATGGACAATGAAACTAGGATCCCAAGGATGCTACTAGATGATGGAATCCTTACAACCTTAGAAATCATATTGGACTACATTAAACATACATCAATGTATTCAACATCATAAAGTAATAGCAGTAAAGAAAATACATGAAAGAAAATGAATGTTGGAACTAACTAAGAAAATGCTCAACTTTGATATCTCATTCTAATATACATGTTGTGTGCTTGGGTTCATGAATTCCACTCCGACATCCTCTGACAATATGTAGACTTAGTAGATGAAGGTATATTGTCACTTCTTATTTGATGATAGATTGATCAAATGAGGAGGTGTCTTTGAATTGATGATCCTTGGGCTCCTACTAGATCTTTGAATTCTTACAACACTCATGAGCATATACTATATTCATAAACTCACTTCAATGTAATGAACATCGTAAATTAAAAGCAATGACGATAATGAAACTGATGCTAAAATAAATACATGAAATGGAAATAGTATTATAAATGAAAGTACAAAGATAAAGGGAATAAAAAGAATGTAAATGAATGGAATTGCAGAAAGAAAATTACATAAAAGAAAATAAAACAACAACCATATAATCTATGTTTAGAGGGAATTCAACTGTTATACTTGTGTTTTCCACCGTAGGTTTTGCAAGCATAGAATTACATTATTAAGTAAAATTCTCATAATTATTTCAAAAGGAAATAATTATTTTCTCACAATTTCAATTACAAAATAGGAATTATTTTAGAATTGAAAGGAAAGTTCATAGTGAGTTGGATAAAGCTCATAGTTGAGTATGGAACATGAGAAACATTCTAATAGTAGAGAATTTTTTTATAATAGATTGACAAAAGATCATAATTGAGCATGAAATTTATGCATGACTTGTAATTTCTTAGTTCACATCCCATAAATTCTATCCATGACTTCTATCCACCTAAATCACATCTCATGGATCCTCTCTCCAATCTCTTCTAAATTCCTATAAGAAGAGACCAAATAATTGAGATGAGGGAGCTAGAGTTTGATATTGGTTACACTAGAAAAATAGAGAGGGAAGCTCACGTGGCTAAGGAGGAGAATTGGGAACCTAGAACCAAGAGGAATGCATCAAGACTCAAGGTAAACAACTATTGCAGGGGCTAGTCGGCTCTGCCGAATAGACCCACTAGTCGAGTCGAGTGTAGTAGTCAGTTAGGGAAGTCAATCGAATAGCTAGTTAGAGTCAACCAATGTGCAAATTAAGGAATGTAACCAACTAGTAATTGTACATCACACACACACACACACACACACACACACACATATCATCATGTAATGGAGAGACAAAAATTGTTTTGGATATATCTAATAAAATGATTTGATGGTTCTCCCACTATTGTGTATGTCTATCTATATGCTTGTGTGCTTCTATATATGATTCTATATGTGTATTTAACTATGTAAGGATCTACTAGCAACCTTCTCATACATTCTCCCTCACTACAACACCAGTTTTGTTGCCAATAGTTTTAAAATTGGGCATGCATTAAAGAAAAGAGAAAATAGATTTTAACTCTAACACACATACGTGAATGGTGGAAGAGAAAAATAAAAAATTATAATAGAAACTTTGCATGAAGAGACCGACTTACTCTAGGAAAATCCCACACACACTTCTATTCATAAATACACGAAATATTCTTGGAGGCCATAGAAGAAGCATTGTATGAATACATCACTCAATGTAATGTTCAGACTCACTCTTGATGAACACTTGATACATAAGATCATAAAAAAGGGAGAAAATATATAAATGAATGGTTTGATATTATTGTAAAAGACTATATTGAATACTAAGTGGTTGAATACATAATCAGTCCAGACTATCAAGAATAAATTTTATACTGAGTTACGGGACGGGTTCCTCTGTACCAACCCCTCTTAGTTACATAAATTACTCCTAGACAAGGGAGCTAACGACATTGTTGAGTATCGACCTCCATTGAAATATTCTCCTTCAAACTTCAATTGGTGATAAATACAAGAAGCATGAGAAGAAGTTTTGGAAGCTAATTGGGAAGATACCAAAGAAGCTTGTGATTACTTCTTAAAGAAATGAAATTCGTTAAAATGATAAATGTCATCGAACATGAGTAAGTAGGTCTAAAATCAAGGGGATGGATGATCTGTGAGATAAGATAATTAAAATTCAAAGTTAAAATAAAATTCAAAGAAAAATTCAGACCACACCCAAGTCGAAAATGACGGGAGTCGAGAAAAATATAACTTAATTGAAAGTGAGAAATCTGCATGACAAACACAGATTCACAAACCCTTAGCTGAAATCCAAAATATAGATTATGATAGAAGGAAAAGGAAGAAAGAAGAGTTGTGGAAGGAAAAGTATCCCAAAAAACCTCATAGAAAACATACCCAGGCATGACGGTTTGTTGGAGCATCCCTTGAGAGCACCTTGATGGCTCCTAGGAGGAGTGAAAGCTTGTGATTGAGTATGGAAGTCAATGGATAATAGCAAGCCAATGATGAATTTGATATGGAAATCGATGATTTGAGAACTGCAATAAAAATTTCTCCTATAATAAGTCCTATTTCATGCATTACATACTGATCTAGGAGGATCCTCAAGTCTAGAAAGTGATGAAAATGGAAGTTCTCGGAATTGGATGAAACCAATTTCATTACATCTGGCTCGTCGCGTTAATTCCAACCATATATTTACTTCCTCAAACAGATACTGTATGTAAGAGTTATCACATTCTTATTGATTTCCCAAATAGGTAAAATGTCAATGGTCAATACATAAAAAGTCAATGTTGATGTCAACATGATGTCATGATGACATCATCATGATGACGTGGGATCGTGATAAGTGGAAAATCAGCAACATGTTGACTGGTAAGGTGGAAGACGTGGTCCAATTCGGTTTTGACAAGTGGCACATTCGAGGGAAAGTTAAACGATGCCACATGGCCCAAACATGGGCTGCCACATGGCATCCCATCATTTGTTGGAAATCGAAAAAGGAATGTTGGAATCCATTGGAGTCGAACTTAGGACCTCTATAATGGGGAGTTATTTGGGGTAGGTCGGGTACCAACCCGCCTACAATGTGACTTGTTAAGCTAAGTCTGCATTAGAATATTTAAAGTGTGAGTATGTTGTGAGTGAACGCGGAAAGGGCTGTGGCCTAGTACTAGCCCACGATTATGTGTGATACCTCATACAACCACACCCCGATGCTCTACCATGAGATACAGGATTAACAACTGGCGTCAACCTATACCATATGAGTTGGGGGTAAAGACCAGAGGCTAGGCACATCATTCGAGAAACGGTTCTATTACATATTGACATGTGACCGGTGGAAGCAGAGGTAAGGGACAGCGCGCAACTCCTAGGGGGCTTGATCTTAGCCATATTAAGCCATATGACCTTGTATAAGGTGGGCGTGTCTAGGTCAGAGGGGATAGTTTTGATTTTTTCAACAAAGTGGATCTTTTTTCTATAGTTTTGGCCCAGATTGGGCGTTTTTGGAGATTTATTGGCCATTTGGAGGGGTATTTGATCCCAAAAAGAGGACAAATCTTTGTGGAAAGTTGGGCTTCTCCGAATGAGCCTAAACACTATATAAATAAGGATTATTGAGCTTTAGAGGGTACTTTGTATGCATGGAATGTAAATAAGAGTTTGAGTTAATGGCCCATTTCTCATGTTTTGAGGGGCATTTAGTCATGTTTTGAGAGGAGATTGTTGAGGCATGTGTGCATATGCACAAGGATTTATTGTACAACAAATCAGAAGCCTGTTTGTAATAGCAAGATCCATTGTAAGGAGAAATTGAGAAATGAGCATTTAAAGATCAATAAAGGGATCCTCCACTTGGAAGCGGGCCCAGAGACATAGCCACACATTGGTGAACTCCGTTAACAAATTCTTGTTGTCTATTTCTATTTATTATTGTTCTTATATTCTCTTATTTCCAGCATGGTCTATGATGAATTAACTCTTTAATCATTCATGAGCATCTTGTTAATGTCAATTTGTTATTAATTCCTTCCATTTTTTGATCAAGTATTTTGGTATTAGAGATTTTGGTTGTTTTGGAAGGTTTAGCAAGTGTAGGATTGGATGCTCACAAGATACAAATCTCGAAGAGGAGAAGGATCATTGGATGAATTCATTTCTTAGATAGAACGAGTTTTGAGGAAGAAAATAATGGCTCCAGAAGGAGAAACTTCTCTAGGAACTAAGAAGTTCAAAGAAGCATTTTTATCCATGTCAGAAATGGTCAAAGTGTTATATGATGATTTCTTGGAGAGAAATAAAATCGTTCTAGGAGAACTTTTAACGAAGGTAAAAAGTGAAGGGAAAGGAGAATCTTCAAAGCCTCCTCCTTCACCACCCTCACCACCATATTCTCCTTCTTCTTCAAGTTCTACATCAAATGCTAGTTCTCATTCTACAACATCTACCATAGAAAAAAAAAACACATAAGCATAAGTCTAACATGCCTTTGTTAAATCTTGATGTTAAGTTTGAGTTTCCTTTGTATGATGGAGAAATAAATGTGGAAAAGTTAGATAATTGGATAAGACAAATTGATGTATATTACAGAATACAAAAAATCATAGATGAGGAGACTATGATCCACCTTGCTAGTCTCAAGATGGGAGGAACCGCCTTTGTGTGGTGGGAAAGAAGGACAAAAAATAATCTTAAAAAGTTCAGTAAGACTCTCTCTTCATGACTTGATTTTACATCTTCTTTACGAAATAAATTTTATCCTATATCTTACATGAAACAAGATATTATGTCATGGAAGAAATTTAGACAATTAAAAGGACGATTGTTTCAAAGTTATACACAAGAGTTTCGAAAAAGAGATTTATTGTTGGGAATACAATTGGATACTCAAGAGACATTGATTTAGTATATAGGTGGTTTTCATAGTTATTTACGGTATACCATTCTTATGTTTAATCCAGCCAGTTTAGATGAGGTGTGTGTGCAAGCGACTCTTCTTGAATCTAGAGGCAAGAATGTAAATGTTGATTTTGTAAGACCATTTAAACTTGCTAAAGGAAAATTCAAAGGCAAGGGTAAAGAGAATTTCAAAGGGAAGAAAACTAATACAATGAAGGAGGAAAATCCTACATGCACTCATTGTAAGAAAGAAGGCCATAGTGAGGATCATTGTTGGATCCTTCACCCATAATTGAAACTGACAAAGTTCGGAAATAAAGGGAAGCCAAAGATGATTGAAGCAACTCAAACAGATTTGGGGTTTGATTCAGGAGATGAGACCAAGGTCACAATCATGGGAATCAAATGTAAAAATTCTATATCTAGTACAAGTTCTTCAGTTCAGTCTGTAAAAGTTGATAATGAAGTTGATGAGGTCAAACAAACATCACTTTTTCACATAAGAGTAATTTATAAACATACAAAAATTGATACTCTATTTGATAGTGGGTCACAAGTAATTTGATATCGGAGACAATTGTTAAAAATTTGGGATTAATCACTAAACCTCATAAGAAACCATATCCTTTAGGATGAATTCATAATGATAATTAGTTGCAAGTTAATAGACAATGTGTCCTAAAGTTTGCAATCAATTCAAAATTTATAGATGAGGTTGAGTTAGATGTGGTTCCACTAGATACATGTGGTATTGTACTTGGGAGTCCATATATGTATGATAGAAAATAAATATTCTATTGTGAATACAATAAGTATCAATGAACTAAACATGGAAAAGAGTATGTTGTAAGGGATCATCAGAAGAAATAGAATCTATCACTAATCAACTCAGGGCAAATGAAGAGAATTGTAAATGTTAGTAAGAGATATTTACTAATAGTTGTAAAAGCTAAAGACATTGTCGGAATTGATAATTTCAAAGATTGTGATACAAATTTGAAAGATGACTTAGTTAAAATTGTTTCTGAATATGATGATATATTTCAAGTCCTGAAAGGATTACCTCCAAAGAGACAAGTTGAACATGAGATACAGTTGCAGCAGGATATTCCTCTTCCTAACATTGGAATGTACAGGTTATCAGTTTCGGAAAATGCAGAGATAAAGAAACAGGTACAAGAGTTGGTTGAACAATGGCTCATAAAACCAAGCGCTTCTCCATGTGGGTCACCTGTCATCCTGGTGCCAAAGAAATATGGCACATGTCCCATTTTGTGGACTTCCGAGCTTTGAACAAGATAACGGTAAAAAATCATTACACTTTGCCTCACATTGATGATTTATTAGATCAATTGAAACATGTGTTATATTTTAATAAGTTAGACTTAAGAAGTGGGTACCATCAAATCCGAGTTGTTCAATAGGGTATATGGAAAACTAGTTTTAAAACAAAACATGGATTATTTGAATGGTTAGTGATGCAATTTGGGCTTACTAATGCACCTGCTACTTTTATGAGGGTAATGAAAAATGTTTTCAGGCCATTCATTGATGAGCTTGTAATA
>ML782318.1:19219-31389 GCA_009831015.1 Picea engelmannii | reverse complement strand
AGGGTATATGGAAAACTAGTTTTAAAACAAAACATGGATTATTTGAATGGTTAGTGATGCAATTTGGGCTTACTAATGCACCTGCTACTTTTATGAGGGTAATGAAAAATGTTTTCAGGCCATTCATTGATGAGCTTGTAATAGTCTACTCAGATGATATTCTTATTTTCAGTAGGACCAAGGAAGAGCATGTCCAACATGTTAAGCAGGTACTTTCAGTGTTACAGAGAGAGAAAATTTTTGTAAAGTTGTCAAAATGTGAATTTGGAAAAACATCTCTTGTATATTTCGGTTACGTTGTAAGGGGAAGAGAGCTTAAGATTGATCCCTCTAAAATTGAGGTCATTGTAAATTGGCCAAAGCATACAAATGTAAATGAAGTAATAAGCTTCATGGGGGAAACATAGTATTGGAGGAAGTTTATTGCAGACTTCTCTCTAGTAGAAACACCTTTACATGCATTGGCAAGTGTGAAAAGGGGATTCCAGTGGGGAGGAAGCCATCAAAAGGCTCTTGATACTTTGAAAGAAAAGATTAGTCTAGCTCCTATTCTGGCATTGCCAGATCTCCAACAGTCTTTTGAAATTGAAATCGATGCAAGTGACTATACCATGGGGGTAATGTTGATGCAGCACATAAATCCCATATGATATCATTCTGAGACCTTTACTACAATAGTAATTAACTATCCAACCTATGATAAATAATTGTATGATTTAGTACAAAGTGTTAAAAAGTGGAAACATTACTTAATGGGAAAAGAAACAATAATGCATACTGATCATCAACCATTATAGTATCTACAATCACAAACTAAGATACAACAATCAAGGCATTTTAGATGGATGGGGATTCTGCAGCAATTTAATTCGGTCATCAGATATAAAAAGGGCATTCATAATAAAGTTGTTGATATGTTATCAAGACCTCTTAGTACAATTGCTACAATCCTTAAGCAAAATTCAATTACTCATGAAAGTTACATTGAAAAATATGTTGAGGACAAAGATTTTAAGGAATTCTATGCAACTTTAAGTCATGGTAAAAGAGAAGAAGAATTGAATTATTATATTAAAGACAAAATTTTGTATCATTTGGGAGAATTATGTATTCCAGAAAGGGAAAGAGTTCATGTAATAAGGGAGACACATACTTCTCTTATAGGAGGACATTTTGGTGTAGAAAAAACAGTTGCTCTGTTAAAAAGATTTTTTTATTGACCTCGAATGCATGAAAATGTGTCTAAGTATGTAAAAGGATGTACTATGTGTTCAGTAAGAAAACCAAGTAACAAAAACCTAGGATTCTACACTCCACTTCCTATTCCTTCTATACCATGGGAAAGTGTATCTATAGATTTTGTGGGGGGATTTCCTATGTCTAGAAAATGTCATGATTACTTGTATGTAGTTGTGGATAGGTTCAACAAGATGTTTGTTCTAATTCCTTGTAAAAAGAAAGTCACAGTTGAACAAACAACTCAAATGTTCTTTGAAAATGTATGGGTTCATTTTTCCTTACTTACTTCTATTGTATATGATTGAGACTCCAGATTCATGGGGAAATTTTGGTCAAGCTTGTGGGAACTTATGGACACCAGGCTAAAGAAGATCCCAACATTTCATCCACAGATGGATGGGTAGATAGAGGTGGTGAAAAAAACAATAGTGTGTCTACTTTGGGAATATTGCAACAAAAATCCTAAGCTTTGGGATGGACATTTGTGTTATGTGCAACATGTATATAATCGAGCCAAAAATTATTCTACTCAGAGATATCCATTTGAAAAATGTTTGGGGTACTTTCCAAAATATCCTTTGGATTTTTTCTTTGTGAAAGACATTAGATTATAAAGACATAGTGATGTGGACATGGCTACAAATTTCATTGAACAAATCCAGTTGATTCATCAGGCAGTACAGGAACAATTGGAGAAAATCCAAGCCAAGTAAAAGAAAAGCCATGATATGCATCAAGTTGATCATTAGTTCAAAGAAGGAGATCAAGTATCATTGTACATCAAAAAGGAAAGGATGCAAGGAGAAGGTAAAAAGACAAAACCAATTCGTTATGTTCCTTTCAAAATTTTAGACAAGATTGGTACTAATGCTTTCCAATTAGAATTGCCTCCATATATGAAAATTTATTCAGTTGTAAATGTGGAAAACTTGAGATTGTATGAGCCTCCTACTATAGAGGATCAAGGAGAGAATGTTCACATTCCTACCATAGAAGATTTTTCTCCTGAGTATATGAATGAGTTGCAGTAAGACACCATTTTGGACAAAAGAGTATGTACTTCTCACAGGGGGCGATGTGGAGTATCTTCGAGTGGGATTGAAGGGAACAAATCCAAGTTAGTCCAAGTGGATGGAGACTGGAAAAGTGATGACATAATATCCTCACTTATTTACCAACTGATATGAGACTTTTGGTGTTCCAAAATCTTCCAAGTGGGGAGGAATGATCCAAGAGGCTCCTCAAGTCCAGAAACTGCTCAAAAATGAAAGTTGTCGAAATTGGATGAAACCAACTCCATTGAGTCTGGAACGTCATGTTGATTCTGGCCATATATTTACTTCCTCAAACAGACACTGTATGCGAGAGTTATCACACTCTAATTGATATCCCAAACAAGCAAAAAGTCAATAGTCAACATGAAAAATGTCAATGATGACATGGCATCATGAAACGTGGTAGAGAAGAAAGATGTTGACTAGGAAGGTGGAAGACGTGGTCCAATTAGGTTTTGACAAGTGGCACATTCAAGTCTAAGTTAAAATGGTGCCACGTCGCCTAGACATGGGCTGCCATGTGGCACCTCGTCATTCGTTGAAAATGGAAAAAGAAATGTTGGAATTCATTGGATTCAACCTCAGGAGCTCTAGAATTGGGAGAGCTTTGCGGTAGGCTGGGTACCAACCCGCCTACAATCTGACTTATTAAGCTAATTCTGCATTATAATATTTAAAGTGTGAGTATGTTGTGAACGGAGGCAGAAAGTGTTGGGGCCTAGCCCCAGCCTGCAGTTACGTGTGCTACCTCATACAACCACACCCTGGTGCTCCACTATACAGAAGAAAGATGACGTGGCATCGTGAAATGTGGTATAGAAGAAAGATGTTGACTAGGAAGGTGGAAGACATGGTCCAATCAGGTTTTGACAAGTGGCACATTCAAAGCTAAGTTAAAATGATGCCAGATCGCCCAGACATGGGCTTCCATGTGGCATCTCGTGATTTGTTGAAAATGGAAAAAGGAATGTTGGACTTCATTGGATTCAACCTCAGGACCTCTAGAATTGGGAGAGCTTTGGGGTAGGTTGGGTACCAACCCACCTAGAATGTAACTTGTTAAGCTAATTCTGCATTATAATATTTAAAGTCTGAGTATGTTGTGAGCAGAGGCGGAAAGTGTTGGGGCCTAGCCCCAGCCCGTAGTTACGTGTACTACCTCATACAACCACACCCCGGTGCTGAACTATACGGATTAGCTACGAGCGCGGTGGCCATAGAATATAGGCTTAAGCACCGGCAAGAGCCTATACCATATGACTCGGGGGTAAAGACCAGAGGCCATTTGCATCGTTTGGGACTTGGTTCTATTACATATTGACATGTGACTGGTGCTAGCGGAGGTAAAGGACAACGCGTAACCCCTAAGGGGATGGTGCTTGGCCATATTAATCCATATCACCCTGTATAAGGTGCACACGCCTAGGCCAGAGGGGCTAGTTTTGATTTTTTCAACAAAGTGGATCTTTTTGCTATAGTTTTTCCCAGATTGGGCGTTTTTGGAGATTTCTTGGCCATTTGGAGGCGGATTTGATCCCAAAAGGAGGCCATATATTTGTGGGAAGTTGGGATTCTCCAACTGAGCCTAAACACTATATAAAACGAGCTTATTGAGCTTGAGAGAGTACTTTGTATTCAGGGAATGCAAAGAAGAGTATGAGTTAATGGCCCATTTCTCATGTTTTGAGGGGCATTTAGTCATGTTTTGAGAGGAGATTGTTGAGGCATGTGTGTATCTACTCAAGGATATCTTGTACAACATATCATAATCCTATTTGTAATAGAAAGAACCATTGTAAAGAGAACTTGAACATTGAAAGATCAATAAAGAGGTCCTCCACATGGAAGCATACCCGAAGACGTAGCCACACATTGGTGAACTCTGTTAACAAGTTCTTGTTGTTTATTTCTCTTTCTTATTGTTTTTATATTCTCTTATTTTCAGCATGGTCTATTATGTGTGGAATCTTTAATCATTCATGAGCATCTTGTTAATGTCAATTTGTTATTAATTCCTTCCATTTTTGGATCACATACTTTCTCCAACAATGACTTCATATAGATACACAATAACCATGGGTGTGGTGTCAAACTCATAATACTGGCCAAATAAGAAATGCAACGCTAATTATTGAATAGAAGATATAATAATTCATGTAATATATCTCATGCACATCTCATGCCTTTCAAAATTGCTTCTAGAAGATTCAAATTTGACACATAGTGAAAGATAATCAATATGACCCTGTAGAGGATAGTTCTTCAAGTATATAGATAAACCTTGTCAGATAGATGACTCAATCTTAAAGATAGAATGAGTAAAGTTAGAAATTGAATATATCCCAACTAAAGAACAACCATAGATTACATTGATTGAGTCAAATAACTCGACCTTGACTCAAGAAAATATTTCTCCATTAACTTCCAAGTCTGCTTCAACTAAAGATCTTGCAATAATTCCATTTTATAAAAAGAAACCAACAACCGAAATTAACCACATCCCTATTTATGAATTCAATGAAGATCCTAAATTATATTGGTTCATTTGTGAGAAATTATGGGATGTTGTAGATATAATCGATGAAGAAAAACAAATGGCTTAGTTTGGAGCCGTGCTTCGAGCTAGGGATCTACCTGGTTTATGAATTTCACTGAAAATAAAACACATATGAAAAATGAAATAAAATATAATTTCCTGTCATTTTTAAGACATGAGATATAAGCCATTTAGTAGCATAAAAGCATAAGGAAATCAACCAAAATCCCTATGAAACTCTGCATGGATACAAAAAAAGATTCAAATATTTGCTGAGTCAAATACCATATGCAATCGATGAAAATCTACTAGTACAATGGTACCTAGTGGGACTATTACAAAATATAAGAGCTTCATTATGGATGTATGACCTTTTGACATGTGAATAAATCCTCAAAGTTGTTAGGATATTTAGAAACTTAGGAGTTAGATAAGATCTACTTGCTCTAATGTCGTTAGGTAAAAGTGTGTTTGTTAGTGTGTTCTTTAGTATGCATTAATATGCATTTGTGGTTAGGAAATTCAACCATCATGATATGTTCCCAACATAGAGTAATCCAATGGTTTATATTATTCTCGATATTAATAGCCATTGATCCATGATTGGTCCATAATATCTATTTAAATAACATGGAGAAATCAAACTTGTTCTAAACCAGCTTGGATGGCCAACATCAATAGTCTTTAGGAGGAAACTTGAGTACGTGTGTTACAATAGCAACAATGATTCACTAATAATCATGGATGAGTCTGGGTACCATTCTCGAAAGATTGTGAGCTTCAAAATTTCACAAATAACAGACTCGCCAGAATTGTCAGAATGTACAGATATATTTCCAGGCGAGTCTGACATATCTAGTTGGGATTTTGATATCTCAAATTGCAGAGGTATAATTCATAATATCAATGAGAAAGTGTTCAAAGTTTGAAATTGAAGGAGTATGAATTGTTGTTTACCATACGAGATGAAGGCAACGATGATTATTTGGATTTGGGGTTTCTAGGTCCAAGAAATATGGAAATTTTGATACCTTATAAGAAAAAAATATAAGAAATAGTCTTTGGGACCAAAGGTAGAAATACCCATAAGAATTTATTCCAAACATGATGGACAACTGAGTAAGGAAACTTGGATCCCTATCAACCCTAGATGTGACATGGAATTCGTTGTACTTTGTGGAACAATAGAGAGAATACTTGTCCAACAATCTCAAGCGTCGATGGAAATAATAGATATAGGTTCTGATGTCCTAAAATAATAAAAATAACTGATATTCATGCAGCTTTCTGCCCTTACTATTTGGACAAAAGAAGGAAGTTCATTTGTTACACCCGAAGGAAGAATCTTTATGTTTGTAATTTACAAGGTGATATTTTGGTGACATTTGAAGACCACCGACTGTCAGCCAAATTTATTCAACCCAAGGAAAGTAAAATATGTTGTGTCATTTACTTTCAATAATTAAAGAAAACATTTAATAAGTAACCATTAGCAAAGTCATATAGTCATTAACATAGAGATAAAACCCACCTCTAACACACATATTTTACCTTGGAAAATCAACATGTAATGGGAATTTAAATAGGCTTAGGAGATAAATACAGAGGGGTATGCTATAGCTATATAGAAATGTGTATTGCTACTCACTGATTAAAAAAAAAAAAATGCACCTGTCCATGGCTCAATGGCACCTTCACTCATTGTGGACAAGCTCCTTAACTCCTTTGTCCATTGATATTCAAATAGGTTGTCCTTTTCTAGTTCTTATTTCTTCTATTGTCTTCCTTATTTTTCCTTTCTTCTCCCTTGTTCACGTTCTCATTACAACGTTCACTATTTTAAAAGGATACCTTTGGAAGGCCAACCATCATAATGGTTGGTTTCCACTTCCAATTTTTCCAAAAGAAAAGACAAAATAAAATAAAGAAGGACATGTTTGAAAATTTTCTAAGAGGTAAAGGAACTAGATGCTTATTATAATGTTTGGTGAGTATCCAATTCAGATCACACCTCCCCATTTGCAATCTTTTGGTCCCCACAATCTTCAAATCCCTTCAATATTCTTCTCCGATCATCAAGCAGACTCTGAAAAATATCTAGGAAAGGGCTCTTCCACTATAGGATGGAAGATAAGAGTAGAGTAGGGGTTTCCTTTGGCATAACATTATTTTCCATCTCATGGTTGGAGATAATGTTTTTTGTTGTAATATGTTATTGGAAAACTGATACTCCTTGAGATGCATGTACAAGTAGCTCCTCTTTACCCTTGACCTTCACTCTCCAAGAATGTTTTTTGGTTGTTAGGTTTTGGGGATGGATTTATAGGAAATGCTATATAGATCTCCCTCACTGGATGGAAAACTCAGAGAAAGGTTTTATTGAGGACATCAAGCAGCATTTCACTCATTCACAATCTAAAGCATTTGTATCTAGATTACAAAATGAATGTTGAACATAATATTCAGTGGATCTTGACTTGCTTTAGTGCTTATCAAAGGAAAGACACTCATGCAGAAATTAAATCTATGGTATGTTTTCTAACTGCAGTGTCAACATAGAGCCCCTTCACTATAGGCTACAATCATTCACAATGAATTAATAAAGTGGTCATGCAACCACACATAGTTGCAATGTGTATCCACACCTTTCAATAGTGATCTCCCTTCTACCAAACAAGCAATGTAAATGCAAGAGAGAAAGAAAGTGTATGTGATATGGTGATCATTGGGGTGTCTTTTTTCTCTGCACCAATAGTAGCAAGGCTTCTCCAAGGGCGACAATCCCAATATTTCACCTACTCTAATGGTTAGTCAAGGAATTCAAAAGAGGTGTTTCACTCATGAACTATGGCCTTTAGTGGGGGACTTTCCCTAATGGACAAGAAAATAAAAGCATGTATATGGAAAAATAAATAATGAACAACAACTATAGAAAAAGAACTTGAAATTACTAATCAATTGAATATATATACAATCTTGCAAATAAATGAAGAATATAAACAAATATACTTAACCCATACACTATGAAAATAAAAACCAACATGGACCAAATTTGCGGGACCTCCTGTTAGGATCTGTCCCTAACCCCTCATAGTTAGTCCTTTGTTAGTTTTCACCGAGAACAACACTTGGGAAGATACTCTCTATTACCTGGGTAATCAAGTATTACTTGAACCTCCTTAGTTGGTGCCCTGCGATATTGGGCTGAGTAATATTGTTGACCTCGCATGTATATCAAAGAGCTATAACACAGGGAAAAACCTTGTCTATAGGTACCCTGAAACATACCATAACACTGGGGAAAGACACAGAATAGAAAAATAACAGCATTGAAAGAGAACATACAAGATCCATTTCCACGCAACCTGGCTTGCTGCATTTTGGTTGCAAAATTCCTACATATTTTTCCCTGTTAAGAATTTGGACATTTTGACACTACATAATTATTCAGATCGGAGTATAACTCTGCAAGAGTTAAACAAAAAGTATGTGGACTAACAACACCATTATTTGATATATATCCCATTGAATTCCTCTTTTCTCTCTAATTGTAGTGATACCTATCATTTTTAAGCCTTTTTTGGACCCAACCCCCTTACACCATTATTTGAGACCTATCCCACTGGCTTCCTCTTTTCTCCCTGATCACAGTGATACCTATCCTTTTTAAGACTTTTTGTGGAACCAATATCCTTCCCGACACCATTATTTGGCACCTAGCACTCTCCCTAAGCCTCCACAATGGGACCTACCAGTCACTCTCAGACTAGAGATGAGTGGGACCCTAAGGTAACCCAACTATATGAATATTTATTTGATCTCAAACAAGATATGGGGGACCTTAACCAACTCAAGAAGTGATTTGAAGACATGGATGACATAAAGAAAAACGTGCAATCCATTTCCCAATACGTTGGATTACTTGACAAGGGTAAGAAACCCAAGTACCACTCTGAAGCTCCTCATTCTTCTCATTATGAGAATACTCATGATTCCCAATTCCCTTGGGGTCCTCCAAACCCCAGGAATAAGTTGCCAAAAGTGGATATGCATAAATTTGATGGATTTTACCCAATTGGGTGGGTTTCCCAAATGGAACACTACTTCTCCCTCCATGATATTAAGGATGATGATACCAAACTCCATGTAGGAGTTATGTACTTAGATCAAGAATTTTGGAAATGGTGGCAATGACATAAGAAATGTTATCTCGGACATCCCAATTGGAACATGTTCACCAAAGTTGTTTGTGCACATTTTGATAAGGAATATCCTTATTTGGAGCGCCTCACCAAGATGAAACAAACAAGGTCATATGCCTATTTCATCACATCATTTGAACAATTAGCTATCGGAACTGAGGGATTATCTGATGAATTTTATCTTCAATGTTTCATAAGTGGCTTAAAGGAGGAAATTTGTGCTCATGTTTGCATGCATCATCCTATTACTTGGTTACAGGTGTGCAAATTAGCATTGGAACCTGAGACCATTCTTTAGGCACAACCCCTTTGTTCTTCAGTCCCCAATCATCCTTGTCCAAGAGCTACCACTGCTCCCACTCAAACCTTCAAGATTCAAAAGGTGTATCCAATAGAAATGGCAAAAGGTAGGAAACAAGGGATTTGCTATAACTATGATGAAAAATATGCACCAGGACATAAATTTTGTGAATATAAGTTCTTCCATATTGATGGCTTTGAGGATTAAATGTTAGATGAGGCCCTTCAGCTAGAGGATATTGATCCCACCCTACCCCTCTTAGAAGCCATTGAACCTCTTGAGGTATCGAAAGAACATGCCATCTCTCTCCATGCCCTTGCTATTATTTATTCTTCGCAGACATTAAATATCAAAGGATACATCAAACAATGTCTGGTAGTAGTGTTGTTTGATAGTGACATCACCCATATTTTTATTCATTGTAGGGTCCTCAAGGATGTCAATTGTTTTATTAGACCAATTTCAAATTTTAAAATTCTCATAGCTAATGGTGGTACAATGAAATGTGGGGGATTTTGTTGAGAATTTTAAACTCCAAATGGGAGATTATGCCCTGAAAACTCACATGTTGTCAGCTCGATAAAAAAATAAGTGGTTGACCAAAATTTTGGACTATGATTATGAGATCATCTATAAGAAAGGAAAGGACAATGTCGCGGAAGATGTGTTGTCCATACAATATGAAGATGGAAGTGTTGGCAATTTCAGTTAACAGAAAGAAAATCAGCGTATACTTGTCATTGATGGCAAGTACAGTTGTGGTTGTTGATGGCATGTACAGTTGTCCTTGCAGTGATGACAATAGCAATGAATAGCCGCGCAACAATTATCGGGAGGAGAAGAGTCAGTGACCATAGGATCCCATTCAATTTTCTCGAAAGAACGAGGGTCGTCGGATCTGTAGAAGTTGCGAGAGAGATAAGCCATCGAAGAATCGGGGATCGGGACTTTGAAATGTCCAGTTCACTCGACAAAAACTCCGAAATCGCGATATGCGATTTTGCGATGTAATCTGAGCCGTCGAGCTAGAAGTGATCTGGACCGTTGAATCTCTGCATGGAGTATCGGGGATCGAGAATCGACACTTTGCAATGTCAAAATCTCTTGACATCAAGAACTCCGAAATCGCGAAATGTGATTTCGCGATTTAATCACAGTCGTTGAATCCAGAATGAATCTGAACCGTCAGATCCAGAAATGACCAGGAGTCAGTGAAGGACAGGTGTAAGGAGTATAGAGGAAGTCGGGGATCAGCATATCGCGGGTCCAAAGGGCGTAGGTACATTATCATTGTAAACCCCGTAGCCCCGACAGGATAAAGCTGGGGTCACGGATAACGGTCACGTGGACCAGGGCTCAGCTAGGAGGGCTGAAGCGCATCGTGAATCGAGAAATCGTGAATCACGTGGACATAAACATTATGTCATCGCAAATGCCGAAACCCCGATTCGAGGTTTGACCGAGGTCATGTGTTGACGGTCTTATGGGCCAAGGGCTATAGCCAGCAGGTCTAGCATGTGGAAAGGGGTGCATCGGTAATCGAGGATTGGAGAGGTGAGAAACTGGTCACATGAATCATTGTGTAGCCGGAAGGGGCTAAAGCTCGGGAAAGGCCAAAACCCCGATAGAGAGACACAAGGCTGTGGTCACAGCATTTGGTCAGGGGATTTGTAAGTGACTAAAACTGTGAATGCCAAAAGTGTCGAAATCACGATGAGTAAAATCCTGATGGGATCTGAACCATTGGATCAAGCATTAATCGAAGGGTCACTGTTCTCTTTCTGAGTTAACGACTGAGTATGATTTCTGTTAATGAAACAGACTCATCATGAAGAATTACTTAGCGTTTCAGATGATGATTCAGTTGCTTAGATAGTTGTCGTTGTTCTTGCCGAAGGAGAGGGGAAGTGGAACCGTCAAGACAGGATGTATAAAAGAAAACGAGTGACACTGTATGCGGGTGGTTGTTCTGCGTGGAAAAAGCATGAAATAGTAATAAAAGGAGAAAGGAGAAGGAGTTAAGAATGAATCGAATTGATATACAAAATGAAATGAACAGTATATGAGGATTGGAGAAAAGGAAAGGCAGAGCAGATGAAATATAGAGCAGAAGAACAGAACGAGTTGAAGAAGAGTAGAATGGCAAAAACGAGAAGATGTTGAGCATAAAATTTTGATGGAGCAGAGCAGAAGAAGAACAGAACGATAGAGCAGAGCAGATGCAAAGCAAAACGATAGAGCAAGCAAAATAAGACAAGATGTACAAAACAAAGTAAAATTGGTATGAACTGACTTATCTGTAAAGTTGAATGTTTATTTAGTCATTGATATCCTAGGGAGGTTGGGAGGTGCTCGGGAGGACTGTTGTCCTCAGAAGTTCAAGTGGATGCTTGAACACAGGAAGTTGTAGCTTCCATCTGGTTGCAGCCAGAGAAACGAGGGTGGCAGGGTGGTGCTAGGGAGAACAGATGTTCTCTGTTATGCAGGTTGGAGCCTGTGTAATTGGATGTTGGTGCTTCCATCCAGTTGGTGCTAGAACTTTCAGGAAGTTGGTGCTTCCATCTAGTTGGTGCTGGAGTACTCAAGGAGTTGGTGCTTCCTTCTAGTGGGTGCTAGAGAAATCAGAGAGTTGGAGCTCTCAAACAAGTTGCAGCTTGTAAAACAAAGGTAGCAGCCTCACATTGAGTTGGTGCCCAATTGTAAATGATGTACAGAACAGAAAAAGACTGCCTATCATTTCGAAGAAGAAGAGGTTTTCTCCCTTTATGGGTTTCCTCGTGAAAATCTGTCTCTGTGTGTATTTTATGTGTGACTGATGATCTTTACTCTTACTGTCC
>ML782317.1:772735-808079 GCA_009831015.1 Picea engelmannii | reverse complement strand
CCAAATTTCAAAGGGTTTAGAGTGGAGATGCAAAAACAAACCAAAATCCACTATTCCAAGAGACTTTTTGGTGATTTTTGAAATATTCAATGGAGGAAAAGGAACCTAATCTCACCAATATGGAAGAATCCCCCCATTGACATTTGATGTCCTTAATGATCTAGACAATCTTGTCTTATTGGAGTTTTTCTAGTCTTGCTCTATTTGAAAGATATCAGTTTTTACCAAAAATACGAATTATGGAGAAAGTGCAAAAAGGACAAAGTTGACAATTCCATATTAATGTAGAGAATGATTGGAGCATAAGGTCATTAATCTAAAAATTTCTAAGTACTCACAATCATAAGTATTATCTACGCCCGATACAAAACAATTCTTGGTTCTCACTAGATTTTTTTCTACAGATGGCATAAATTGGTTTTCGACCTTGATTGTACCAGTGGAAAAAGTGATCAAATTGTGTTGAAATGGAAAATTCAAATAGCCATAACTTTCGTCTCAAAGTCCAAAATTAGCATGGTTATATCCTTGGGAAATGTAATTAATAGGAGAAAAGGATAGAAGATTTAAGTTCTCAAAAGAAACATCTAGTTGTTTTAGAAAATTGTAAGAACATGACCACTGAGCTTGGATGAATAATGCAACTGTCAGATGTGGAAGAATTCCAAAGAAATTTTACTTTTTGAAAAAGAGTTTAGGATGATAGAGGTACACACAATATGTGAAAATAGAGGTAGTGTTGTGGATGAGTAGGGAAAATCAAGGAGAGAGTGTTATTGAAAGGTTTGTTAACAAGGTGGTCAAATGCCAATCATCAAGAATAAAGGAACCCAATTGGCATCTTGAATAAGAATTTGTTGTAAATAATAAATGCAATTCAAATTATAGAAAAAGATCTAGGGAAGGACCTAGTTATGATAATTAGATACTATACGAATGATCCAGGAGGATCTACAACACTAAAAAAATGATAATCTCCAATGATTTTGAAAATGATTTCATTATGTAGAGCTTGACGAGAGATTTCCAATGACGCATGAATCTCCTCAAACATACGTCGTATGAGAAAGTTATGTCCTTTCAAATTTTCGACAGAAACATGGTAAAATGATGACATGGAAGTTTGTACAGATGATGTCAGCAAGATGATGTGCCAACACCACAGACTGACACGTGGCATCCGTTCCACTGATTTGGATGAATTAGAGGATGACACATGTCCTTCCATATAGACGACATGGAAAAATGACGTTAACATTCATTTGATAAGTGGCAAGCTCAGGAGAGGGATACGTGGACATATGACTCACCATGTTGATGTGGCAGCACTAGAGGCTACCACTTGTCCCCTGGATTTTGCACATTTGGCATCTAGTTGGAAAAGTTGAAAAATACCGCATGTCATCCGTACAGTCCATGTTGCACCACTGCTAGGGTGACACGTGGCCTATCGTACGATGACAAGGCAGACAGGTGGCATGTACGTCAATAGTGATGTGGCAGGTCGTACAACACGTAGCCCAATCTGACAATGCCATGTGGTAGGGTGTACGATAACCATTAAGAGTCTGCCACATGGAGCAACCAGGAGGCACCACGTGGCACCTTCTAGAAGACCAAGTTGGCCCGGGGATAAAAAATTATGCCCCCACAGGGCGACTGAATCTCAAACGTTTATGCTATCTATATATATGTATGTATGTATGTATTAGTTATAAAAACAAAGGCTCGATAGGTTTTGAACCCCCAACCTTCCACCAAATATGCCAACGAATTTATACCAAGCTTAAACCAATGCACCACATGTATTATTGGTTAAAACAAACCAACAAAATTGTATTTATGTTGATGCCTATGTCATCGGGAAGGTTGGGCCATGGTTTTTTCTGACCTAGAATATTTAAACTGAGCATGAATCCCGAGACATGTACATGGAATTCAGTGCATGGTACAGTAGAGTGCATTGGAATGCATGCCAAGATGATCCTAGTTATGGTGTTTCATTGTTTTGCGTGCCATTGAGCCCTTTGTCCAAACATAATCATGCTTATACTCATTCTTATTAGTTTTTTGAGAGGAGGATGATGGTGATGTTTGTTTTGTGCTAAGATGTTGTTTATGAAGATCTTAGTTCAGATTGTCATGTATGAGAGTTTTAGCACATTGTTTTGCATGAAGAAGAGGGTCATTTTGAGCTTGTTCAGAGTATATTCAAGTTTATACTCAATTTTTTGGTAATTTTGAGAGGAATTCAATGGTAACCTCTATTTCTGAGGTTGAGCAACATAATTGAAGAGTGACTTCAAGATTGGATTTGTAAGTCCATTTCATTGTAATTTTGACATTTGAGATTAATGAAGACTAGTCTCACTGTTGGAAAGGGACCCAGAGATGTAGTCTAGGAGAGGTGGACTTCATCATCAAATATTGTCTTATTAGTTCTTTTATTTTATGCTGTGTTATCTCTCATTATTCTTCAAGATATTCATCATTTTATGAAGTTTTGGATAAGTAAGGGATTCACATGTGTTATGCAAATATGTCAAAGATGATCAAAAATAATTTTGAATCAGGTTAGACGTTGATGTGTGTTAAAGAGTAATTTGACATCTAAGGATTTTTGGATCAAGTGGTATCAGAGCTAGTTTTGACAAGTATTTGCAAGTGGATGTGATGAGGTCCAAGACTCAAGATTGGTGAAGGCGTGTTTGAAGACTCCTTTGAGATTATAGATCTCTTGGTTGCAAAGGACACCATGAGTAAAGCTCTTGTGAAATTAAGACTACATAAGGACATGGACGGATAGATTCAGAAGGAGAATTCTGAATTGAGGATGCAACTACAATATCTCGAGGAGGAGAAGCAGAGGCTTCAAGATCAATTGATATGTCATGAAGAATTCCTTAGAGGTATTAATCATGAATTGGAAAGAGAGTTGCAGGATAAGGACCAGATATTGGCACAATTCCATGAAGCTGGGAAAGTGGAGAAGGAAAGGTCTCCTATGCAAGAGAGACTATCTCCTACAAAATGTTTACAGATAGTAACCGAGGAAGATGATTCATCATATTCTTCTTCTGCTTGTCAAGATGGAGAATGCTCTAGGATGGATAAAGTAAGGATAACTTCAAATGAAGAGGTCCTTCATAAGCAATTGGTCTTACCTTCCATCCCATGGAAAGGTATCCAATGCAAAGCATCTCCAGGAAGAGACGAGCATTCTAGTGAAGGAATGAAGACATTTCCCACCAGTAAGACCGGTATGAATTTATGGTCTATGTATCCATGTGTTTTTTATGGAACTAATAACCATTGTACGATGAAATGTGGGAAAAGAAAATCCTTGCAGGAGAAGCCATCTAAGAAAGAGGCTAGAAGCAAAGGTCATTTTCCAGGACAGAAGAATAGGGAAAGTGACAAGAAATGATTACGGTTCCAAGAAAGGAACAAGAACTTCTGCTCTCATTATGGTAAGAGTGGACATCAAATTGAGAAGTGTTGGACACTTCATCCAGATTTATATTCGAAGCAGAACCAGGAATATGTAAAGGCACTTACAAGAAGATAGTTAGTAGCCTCAATGAAAGTTGATAGTATTGCAGATAAATTTGAGAAAGAATTATTTCTGATGGTTGGTCTTAACAATATAGTGTATGAAGACATCGAGGTATGGTTCATGGACAATGGATCATCTCACCACATGACAAGAATAAGATCAATATTCCTTACTTTCTCAAAAATTGACAGAGACTGCTATGTGGGATCTGGGACTAACAACAAACAAACAAAAGAGGAGTTGGATATGTGAGATTCTAGCTCGAGTCAGAAGGATTTCTGGGGATAGAAGATATGTTATATGTTCCAGAGTTGAAAGTAAACTTACTCTCGGTTTCATCTTTCGAAGATGAAGGATATGCAATTACGTTCTAAGATGGACATGTACTAGTGTATTCAAAGAAAGCTACTCAGGACACAACAATGGTGCTTGGTGTTAGAAAGGAGAGACTATATAGGTTACTTGGACGACCTATAATTGGATCTAATGGCTATTTGGATTCAGTGTTAGATTCAATTTTAGATTCAAATTCATTCTCAGAGGCATTGTCAGAGACATGAATATGTGAGACTCCTTCCAACACTATGGAAGAATGAGTCCATGAAGAAGCCGCCTATCCCGTCCCTAGATAGGTATCAAGAAAATATTCCATTTTAGAAAAAATAGTTTGTAAATATGTATATTTGCAAATAAAAAAGTTAGTATGCATATTTAAATACCTTTTAAAATTTTTGTTTCCATTGTTGTAATAGAAGGCTTATTAGCCGCTCTTAGTGAATTTCAAGAGTGAGAGGAATCTTGTAGGGATATCTAAGGCCTTAGATTTTATTAGCCGCTCTTGGAGAGAATTTTGAGAGTGAGAGGGATCTTGTAAGGATTTCTAAAGCCTTTCGACAACAATGAAGACAATTATGGTTGTTTTATTATCAACTAATGAAACACTTATGGATTGAATTGCATAAATTATATCATTCTTATTTTGAAGTACAAAGGTGGAAGAACAGAAGAATGTAGGGGTTGGAACATGTAGATTGGGAGCAGGAACAACATCATAGCTATGCATATCTTCCTAGAGCTGGTAAAGAAATGGTCTTTGAATAAATACATAAGGTGAAAAAAGTATGATTTATGCTATAAATATCTACAGGATGTTATACCATGTTCATGTAAGATGTATACCTTGTACAAAAGCAAGTCAAATGATATAGATGTTTGTGGAAAACATATTTAGATTTTTCTTTCAAGTAAGGAGAGAGGAAATGAACAGAAAGTTCATTGAAAGACTCCAACAGATACATCAAAGCAGTACATGAACTATTAAGCCAAGATGGGCGAGGCATAGATCAACATTCAACTTGGCTTCATGATTATCGAGATGGATTGTCTTCAGGAAAAAGAGGATATGGGAGTGAATGTTGAGTTTAGGATTCAGATCTGGATGTTGAAGAGCAGAAAGTCAGTGAACAAACTTTTGTAATGAAGGAATCAATGAGCCAAAACTAGAGCTAGATATATAGCCATAAACTAGCACCAATAGCCATGAGCAATGAGCCAGAGTCAAAGCTATTGCCAACAACCAAAGTCAGAGCCATGTTTTAGAGAAACAAACAAAATGACATTGATCTAGATTGATTTCCTTGAGATTTTGGAAGTTCAAGAAGGAGATCAAATCTGTATCCAAGATGAAGATCCAGGGAAAAGATCAAGGCCAAAATGGAAATCAGTCCAAGTGCATTTCAACAAGGTGGAAGAGTGAAGAAGCTTTATCATCACTAAGTTGTTGAATAATCCATGAAGATAAATCCAGTAAGGTGGAAGAGTGAAGAAGAGTTATCATCACTAAGTTGTTGAAATATCCATATTTTTGGAGGTCCAAAAGCTCTTCAGTGGCAAGATGTGATCCAGGAGGGTCTAGAACACTAAAAAATTGATCATCTCAAATTCTTTTGAAAATGAATTCATTTCATAGAGATCGACAAGAGATTTCCAACGATGCATGAATCGCCTCAAATAGACATCGTATGAGAAAGTTATGGCAGAAACATGGAAAATTGATGACAATGAAGTCCATACAGATGGCACCAACAAGCTGATGTGTCATCACCATAGATTGAAACATGACATCCGTATGAATGAGTGTGATGAATCAGAGGATGACACTTATCCTTCCATACAATCGACATGGAAGGATGACATCATCATCCGTACAACAAGTGGCAAGCTCAGGATAGTGACACCTAGAAAGATGACGTCAACATGTTATCAACATGCTAAAGTGGTAGCACCAAAGGATTCCACATGTCACCCAGATTTGGCACATTTGGAATCCAGTTGGACTAGTTGAAAAATTCCACGTGTGATTCGTACGAATGACATGACAGGTCGTACGGTCCACATGGCACCACTGGTAGGGTGACATGTGGCCTACCATACAATGACATGGTAGACAGGTGGAAGGTACATCAATAACATGATCAACAATGACGTGGTAGGATGTATAGCATGTATCCCAATTCGACAGTGCCATGTGGCAGGGTATACAACAACAATAAGAGGCTGCCATGTGGACCAACTAGGAGGCACCACGTGGCACCTTCCAGAAGACCAAGTTGGCATGGGGATAAAAAATCATGCCCCCACAGGGCAGATGAATCTCCAATGTTTATGCTATATATATATATTAGTTATAAAAACAAAGGATCAGTGGGTTTTGAACCCCGAACCTTCCACCAAATATGACAATGAATTTATACCAAGCTACAACCAATGCGCCACACGTATTGTTGGTTAAAACAAACCAACACAATTGTATTTATGTTGATGCCTACATCAGTGGAAAGGTCGGGCCACGGTTTTGGCCGACCTAGGATATTTAAACTAGGAACGAATCTCGAGACAAGTACATGGAATTCCATGCATGGTACAATATGATGCATTAGAATGTGTGCCAAGAGGTGCCTAGTTATGGTGTTGCATTGTTTTGCATGCCATTGAGCCCTTTGTCTAAACATAGTCATGTTTATACTCATTCTTCTCTATTTTTTGAGATGAGCATGATGGTGATGTATGCTTGTGCTAAGATGTTGTTTATGAAGATCTTAGTTCAGATTTCCTTGTATGAGAGTTTTAGTGTATTGTTTTGTGTGAAGAAGAGGGTCATTTAGAGCTTGTTCAAAATATAGTTGAGCTTATACTCATTTTTCTCAGAATTTTGAGAGGAATTTAGTGGTAAACTATGTTTCTAAGGTTGAGCAACATAATTGAATATTGAATTCAATATTGGCTTTGTAATTCCATTTCATTGTAATTTTGAGATTTGAGATGAATGAAGAGCAGACTCACTGTTGGAAAGGGACCTATAGATGTAGCCTAGGAGAGGTGAACTCCGTCATCAAATCTTGTCTTATTAATTGTTTTATTTTCTGTTGTGTTATCTCTCATTATTTTGCAAGATATTCATATTTTTATTAAGTTTTGTATAAGTAAGGGATTCACACGTGTTATGCAATTTTTTCAAAGACGATAAAAAAAAATTATGAATCAGGTTAGATGTTGATGTGTGTTAAAGAGTAATTTGATATCCAAGGATTTTCGGATCAATGAAGCATAGGAGCAGTGGAAAATATAATATCCATAGGAGCTCTTGGTTATTGAATTTGAATATTCTATGCCACAAGAGAATATTTAGCAAGGTTATGGAAGATACCCGCATGTAGAGAAGAGCTATGAGAGTCATGACCATTATATTTGGTTTTTGCGTATTTCCAAGTAACAATGATAGAAATAAGAAGCATAAAGAAAGATAGTGGATAAGAATGATATCAATATGCATAGGAAGCTAAGATAAGTTTCTTAATGTTGATTATAGAGAAAGGAAATTAAGTAATAATGGTTGTAAAGTATGTTTGCAAAGAAGAAAGTGATGGAGGTTGGTGTGGTAGAGAAAACTTGCCAAGGAAAAAGAGAATGAGGACTTCAAGAGGTGACGTATGGCTCATGGGATGGACAAATCATCTCTATGGGCAAGTGTGTGAATGCTTGAAAGAGTTGAAAGCTATGAACTAACAACTTATGTCTAAAGAATTCAGTGAAAGAAATAATGAAGGTTCATTCACTTTAAAGGTTCCAACAAAGGAATAAAGAACTCCATTGTGTATGGATTGGTCCCGAAGGGTAAAATCATACTTCAAAGGGAGTTATCCAATGAAGTGAAGATAATATTATAATTAAATAAGTCCATATACAACTAGATATAATGACATGGGATGCAATAATATGGATGCTTAAGCTTGTTGAAAGATATTGCAACATTAAGGGAATGAATCTAGCATTAAATGAGCATGATTGGTGAGATGAAGGTACATAATTTTGAGTGCCTTCCAAGTGTATAAATGGGTGACAAAACAAAGAAGAACATAAGAAGTGCAATGATTTCTTGAATGGAAGTATCCAAAAGGCATATTAAAGGGGAAGAGATATATATGCTTGATAGTGGATGTGAAATAGAGTGGACTATAAAAGAGTCTATATGGAGTCGAAAAGACATAAATGCAACATTACAATGTGCCAGAATGTTGATTGTTGAAGTCAAGGACAAGGTCATGTTGGCTAAAGAAGAAGAAAGTGGTTAATAAGATTGTAATATCACTATAAATATTGAGTGATAAAAATTACATCATCATAAGTGATGAAAAGTTCAGGCAAAGTAGAGTTGGTCAAGATTGACCCAGAAAAGGGAATTGGATGTTGAAAATGCAATACTAATATGATATATGGGCTAGAAATGTAGAGTGGTCAAGTTGGAATTGGTTGGAAAGTTCTTAGACAAAGGAGTACTAATGCACAAACGACCAGAGTGAGAGTATAGATAACTACAAGAATCCAGTGGGATTTGAGGACAACCAAAGATAGCAAAGGAAGCTGAAAAATGATACATAAAGCTATAGGATGTTGGGAAATTGTTGTAGCAACTGTTAGAAAAACAGGACCGCGGAACAATTAAATAAAACAAATGCGGAAATTAAACACATAAGATACACAATAGAATAGAAACACATATATACGTGATTCACCCAGTGTGGGCTACGTCCACCATATAAATTGCAAGGTCCTTCCTTTTTATTATCCAACAAAATGAAGGGATACAACCTACAACACACCCACTGTAACTTTGTCTTCTTTCTCTCACAGTCTCCTCTCTTAGAATACAATATTATCAATAATACACAACCGCAATACAATTCCCTCATAAAAGAGGGTTGCCTTCTAGTGAAAAAACCCCTAACATAATCTCTACTGTAAGATATAACTAAATGATGAATGGTCAAGATTCACTATGAAATTACAATATACATTTAGAAGGTAATTTTTCCTTTGGGAGCTTCGCCCCAGAACCCCCATCGGGGGATGCTACCCCTTAACCCCCGTCGTGGGCCCGTTGGCCCCCGAACCTTGAAGGGGGGGGGAAATCCCCTTGCAACCCCCCCATGTGGAGGGGTGTACAATATTCCGGGGTGTATAGTTCATCGAGTATAAACACAACTAGAAACAAAGACCTCTGAATTAGGAAGATAATCAGGCTCCACAACCAACAATATCCCACTTGGAGACCGATCACAACAACTCCATTGCTATTGTACCTGCTGGAATATGATACACCTTGGACCTAGAAAATTTCTCATCTTCACCTTCATGCTCAAAGGCCAACTAAAACTAAGCAAGAACTCAATTTCTCCCTAGTTTATCCCTTTGTTAACATGTCTGCAGAATTCTGGCTAGTATGTATCTTTTCCAACTTCAAATGTTCATCTTCTAAGACAGATCATATGAAATAGTACATGAGTTGTATATGCTTAGTATTTGAAAGGAAGACATAGTTCTATTGGCGACATAAGTCACCCCCAGATTGCTTGCAGGAGCAGAGCCTGACGCCCATCAGTTTTTATGTCACGGTTTAATAAATGGGGTGATCAAATGGGTAAAGACTCAAGAAGATAAAACTTTGACTCAGTAGACCGGGCCTGGTATGTATGCAGCAAGGGAGGTCTTGATCCAACTTCTGTCAGTAAATGGATTAAAGGGTGGTAGATGGAAGACTTGTGAGAAGGGTGAGCAAGACTGCCTCGGGCAACAGGCCTTCGGAAGATTGAAGAAGAAAAACTCAGAAGCCAAGATCCTCTTGGTCTATAGTTTCAAGGAGCTGAAGGGTGACTCGAATGGATCCTCCAATTCCAAGCCATTCCAGTGCTTTGAAAACACAAGAACCGATTAGAAACGCTGCGACTGCTGCAGTGATCCAACCTACATCATCCTACAACAACACAACTCGACTGGATCCTCCAATTCCAAGCTGTTCTAACATAGTAAACAAAGAGATGGAAAAAGAGGCTGACATACATAAAGTAAGAAGTCTCAAATGCCTTATACATTAACCAGAGCGACCAGCGCTTCATCAAAACTTTACAATCGGGAGCTTTGCTGAACCATCGATCCTTTACAAAAACTAAAACTGAGTCTATATACTCAGGAAAATTCACCTCACAGAGGCATGTCCAGTCACCCAAAGCTTGGTGTCCCTTCAGTCAAACTCGTACTGATATCTTTCTTTAAGTGCCACCCTAACTACGCATGGCTCCTGTAAGGAGGGTAGCTGAGCCATTAAGTGCTGGGCTAGCGTGCGCAGACTTCTCTGTCGAGTCGAGGACTTCGGCATGGCTTCTTTTAAAAATTCGATACACAGGGCCTCTTCGAGCAGACTGCTTTCCAGACCCTCCATTCCCTATACTTAATGAATGAAAGGAGGTTTCAACCACCCGCTCCTGCCATCATTTACTCCAAGCGAGAAACAATTTTGAGATCGGACCCGATGGCGCTTGGACATCGCGATAATCCCCTCTGTAACTGAACTCGGCGCCTTTGTCCTTCTTTACATAGCTCCTTTCTTTCCCCAAGTAACCACGGGCTATGACCACGTTCTTATTCCCAAGGTGCTTTCGACGTTCGCGAATGGGAAGGAGCTATTCCTGCAATTTGAAATCGTGATGGGCGAAACGCCGAGATGGCTCAGTTTGCCGCCATGTGTCCCCTTTGGATGGACGGTTGAAAAGGTTTCATGATACCGTGAGCCCTGCTTTCAGTGCTTTCGGTGCTATCGGGGTTCGGGGTTTCGATATGTAGAACAACATGAAACTCTCACCCCTCGAACACCCGAATGCCGAAACACTGACACGACTAGATCTCGCGCCACGCGTCCTCTGGATGGACGGCTGCTAGTCTCCCCTGCGCACAATATGGGCATGATTTATGGTATTAACTTCAGCGTGACTTCTGATTCACGATTTCCCGCCAACCACTGATCTGCTTATATGGATGGATCCTGACCGTTGACACTATAATCCTGCCCTCTCGCTTGATTTTAAGTCCGAAAAGGACTTTTTCTGTGCACTGCACTTGGGCACTCCTCGTGCAACCTGCAGACCTCGATGTCCTGATGCCGAAGACAAGTAATGTCGCTAACATTAGGCTCCATGGGGGATAGAGTTGTCCCTGTGATGCTCTAAGAATTCATTCTGCAGCTTCAGTGCCTTGCTGTTGGGCTATGGAGTCAGGCTCAAAACATCCCGCTCCTGAAAATACAGGCCGAAAAATAAAAGTAACAAAATAAACATACATGCTCAAAGGAGCTTATTTATATATAGTCCTAATGCTAATAAAATATTTTACATGGGCTAGGTGAAAGAAAACTTCCACCATAGCCATTCAAGCAACTTCCTGGATAGAAGCTCCTTCCTTCTGTCGATGATCACCAACAGATAGTGTAATCGTGACAGCAAAACGACTACACTCTTCAACTTCTCTTCACAGGGTGAAGTTGATATGGAATAGGGCAGCTCCAAGGCATAAAGGACATGCCACTCCATGTATTCGCTGATAGGGTCATAGAATGAGCGGCGAATTTCAGAAAATTGGCGACAGACAGCCTCTTCTGCTACATAGTTGTTCACATGCGGCCGAATATCTATGATAAGCACATGCGGGTGAATAACTGAAGTGGGCTCGCTGATCTCAGGTGGTGGATGCTCACTGACTGGTTCTGAATAAAGGGCAGAGTTCTCCTCTGGTTCTTTTTCTTCTTTTTGGCTCTCTTCCGGGTCAGATTCATAATCGTTATAAACATGACCTGTGGGAAAACTCTTCTCTTGGAAGTCCTGCGTTTCTAGCTCAGAACATGATTCATAGCTGTCATAAAAAGGCTGTCCGTTCTGATCAGCAAAAGGTGATGTGGGGTTCTGCTGCTCTTCTCCCAGATAATCATCAAAGTCGGGGGGGAAATGAGCTTCTCTAATTTGCAGAAATGGAACTATCCCCCGCTCCTCCGTTTCGACCCCAAATGTAAACACATCATGGGAAATCTCGTGAAGGAAAAGAGAACAATCCTCTTCCACAACTACCTCTTCATCGTATTGATCTGAGACAACAAGCTCATCGGGGGCAGAAGTTAATGCGTTTACAAAATCTTCAATAATCTCCTTGAAAGAGCCATCTAGAACATCTGCCTCGAAGACTAGAAGATCCTCTGCACAGTCTTCAGATTTCAACCTTTCTAATTGAGCAGAGAGATACTTCACCTGTTCCCTCAGCTCGCTCAGGGTGTCTTCTTCCTCCCTGGGATTTTCATCACTTCCATAACACTCCTTTGATGCAGACGAATGGGGAGGAGAAAGGAATGATTTCCAATCCAGGTCATCAGGATCACCCTCACAACCTATGTCAGAAATAGCTTCATTTTGTACAGAGTTGTGGTATCCCTCACCACAGTTATGACAAATCAACTCAGAGGGATAAAACTTCTGACAATAGGCGATGAAAGCCGCATGAAACTCTGAGAGTGAAGAAATGATAGCAGGGGGTAAAGAATGATACCATTTACATGCATCCCCTGCTAACGAGAACATGAACATCTTCAGTAATACATCCTCATGATGTATCTCCCACTGACGCATGAGTTCATGAAACTCCTTGAGGTGTCGAGTAGGGTTGTCCTCTTCACATCTTCCAAATATGGGAAAATAATCACCCCACTCATTCGGAGAGGGGACAACATTAGGAAAATCAAGAATAACAGAAAAATTAAAAGGAGCGAACCTGCGAGCAAGGATTTTCTCCATATTGAACCTGTGCTATTCTAACCTGTGCATCTTTCACCTGGCGACTCCATGATTCAAGGATCAGGAGCAGTCGCCAATCAATCCTTAAATCCTGGAGTAAACAGGGGAAAGATACACAACTTCGAATGTGTCTGGTCCTTGTTCACCATCAAAGGCCAGATCCTAACGTTGTTGTTATCCCGGGAAGCTTCTTAGGCTGAGAAAGCAGCTGCTAAAACCTTCTCGAGAAAGCTCCTCTGGGTCAGCTTTCAGGTGTGCCGACAGTAGCCACAGCTGAAACAGTGAAGTGGAAACAATGGAGTTGCCACAGTGGAGTCACCAGGTGCACAGTAGCAATCTTGAAGGGCTCTGATGTCTGATGCACCTTCAGAATCAGAGGCTAAATGTCATTCTGCCCAGGGAAAATCTTCAACTTCATCCCCGGAAGCGGCGCCAGAGATGTTGGCGACGGAAGTCACCCCTGGATTGCTTGCAGGAGCAGAGCCCGACGCCCATCAGTTTTTATGTCACGGTTTAATAAATGGGGTGATCAAATGGGTAAAGAATCAAGAAGATAAAACTTTGACTCAGTAGACCGGGCCTGGTATGTATGCATCAAGGGAGGTCTTGATCCAACTTCTGTCAATAAATGGATTAAAGGGTGGTAGATGAAATACTTGTGAGAAGGGTGAGCAAGACTGCCTCGGGCAACAGGCCTTTGGAAGCTTGAAGAAGAAAAACTCAGAAGCCAAGATCCTCTTGGTCCAGAGTTTCAAGGAGCTGAAGGGTGACTCAACTGGATCCTCCAATTGCAAGCCATTCCAGTGCTGGGAAAACACAAGAACCGATTAGAAACGCTGCGACTGCTGTAGTGATCCAACCTACATCATCCTACAACAACGCAACTCGACTGGATCCTCCAATTCCGAGCTGTTCTAACACAGTAAACAAAGAGATGGAAAAAGAGGCTGACATCCATAAAGTAAGAAGTCTCAAATGCCTTATACATTAACCAGAGCGACCAACGCTTCATCAAAACTTTACAATCGGGAGCTTTGCTCAACCATCGATCCTTTACAAAAACTAAAACTGAGTCTATATACTCAGGAAAATTCACCTCACAGAGGCGTGTCCAGTCACCCAAAGCTTGGTGTCCCTTTAGTCAAACTCATACTGATATCTTTCTTTAAGCACCACCCTAACTACGTATGGCTCCTGTAAGGAGGGTAGCTGAGCCATTAAGTGCTGGGATAGCGTGCGCAGACTTCTCTGTCGAGTCGAGGACTTTGACATGGCTTCTTTGAAAAATTTGATACACAGGGCCTCTTCGAGCAGACCGCTTGCCAGACCCTCCATTCCCTATACTTAATGAATGAAAGGAGGTTTCAACCACCCGCTCCTGCCATCATTTACTCCAAGCGAGAAACAATTTTGAGATCGGACCCGATGGCGGTTGGACATCATGATAATCCCCTCTGTAACTGAACTTGACGCCTTTGGCCTTCTTTACACATATCCTTTCTTTCCCCAGGTAACCACGGGCTATGACCACGTGCTTATTCCCAAGGCGCTTTCGGCGTTCGCGAATGGGAAGGAGCTATTCCTGCAATTTGAAATCGCGATGGGCAAAACGCCGAGATGGCTCAGTTTTCCACCATGTGTCCCCTTTGGATGGATGGTTGAAAAGGTTTCATGATACCGTGAGCCCTACTTTTGGTGATTTCGGCGCTATCGGGGTTCGAGGTTTCGAGATGTAGAACAACATGAAACTCTCACCCCTCGAACACCCGAATGCCGAAACGTCGACACGATTAGATCTTGCGCCACACATCCTCTGGATGAATGGCTGCTAGTCTCCCCTGCGCATAATATGGGCATGATCTATGGTATTAACTTCGACGCGACTTCCGATTCGCGATTTCCCGCCAACCACTGATCTGCTTATATGGATGGATCCGGACCGTTGACACTATAACCCTGCCCACTCGCTTGATTTTAAGTCCGAAAAGGACTTTTTCTATGCGCTGCACTTGGGCGCTCCTCGTGCAACCTGCAGACCTGGATTTCCTGATGCCGAAGACAAGTAATGTCGCTAACAATTTCTTTGAAAGATGAATGACACTCTCACTGTCAAAATACAACCTGTTATTCTCCTGCTTCTTTCCCAATTCCTTCATAAACCTCTGTAACCAAATCATTTCTTTACTAGCCTCTGTAGCAACAACATACTATGCTTCTGTTGTTGAAAGTGCAACAACCTTTTGTAGTTTTTAAATCCAACTTACTGTTGTTCCACCTATAGTAAAAACATACCCTGTGGTGCTCCTCCTGCTATCTTTATCACCTTCCATATATGAATCAACATATCCCTATAGAACAATGTCTGAACGTCCAAAACATAATGCATGAGTAGAAGTACCTCTCAAATACCTGAGAATCCACTTTACTACCTCCCATTGTTCTTTACCTGGATTGTTCATATTTCTCACAACTCCCACTGCATGTGCAATATCTGGTCTTGTGCAAACCATTGCATACATCAAGCTGCCAACTGCTGATGAATAAGGGACCCTGGACATGTATTCTATTTCCTCTTGTGTCTTGGGATGCATTTCCTTATTTAATTTGAAATGGTTGGCCAAAGGTGTACTAACTGGTTTTTCATTCTGCATTCAAAACCTCTCCAACACCATCTCTATGTACTCAGCTTGAGACAATGTCAATTTGTGATTTTTCCTATCTATTGTTATTCTCATACCAAGGATTTTCTTTGCAGCACCCAAATCCTTCATCACAAATGAATTAGATAATTTCATCTTGAACACATTTATATCTTGCATGTTAGACCCTACAATAAGCATGTCATCTACATACAATAGAAAAATAATAGAGCTTCCATTTTCTAGCCTTTTAAAATAAACACAGTGTTCATAATAACATCTACTATAACCTTGTTCTATCATAAACTTGTCAAACTTCAAATACCACTTCCTTGGAGCTTGCTTTAATCCATACAAGATCTTCTTCAACCCGCATACCAAATTTTCCTTCCCTTTGACCTCATATCCCTGCGGCTACTGCATATAAATCTCTTCATCCAAATCCCCATGGAGAAAAGCTATTTTTACATCTAACTCTTCAAGATGAAAATATTCTACTACCCTGAGACTTAAAATAGTTCTAATTGAAGTCATTTTAACAATAGGAGAAAATATTTCATCAAACTCTATATCTTTCTTTTGTGCAAACCCCTTTACAACAAGTCTAACCTTGTACCACTTTTTGCCTCCATATTCTTCCTTCAACCTGTGACTCCATTTATTCTGAAATAATATTTTTCCCACAGACAAATAAACCAAGTCCCAAGTTTGGTTATTTAGCAAGGAATCCATTTCCTCTTTCATGCCTTGCTCCTACTTCCTTTTAGTGTCTACCTTCATTGCCTCTTCATAACTTTATGGTTCACTAGAATTAATCAACAATAAATAATACAATGAAGAAGAGTATCATTCAGGGGGTCTACTTAACCTGGTTGATCTTCTAACAACACTTGTAGGAATTTGAGGTACTTGTTGCTCCTGTTGTTGTACATTTTGATTTTTTGGTACCTTTGGAATTTATTTTTCAGTGATCTCATCAAACACTATGTATTCTGGTTTTTCTTCTTCCTATTTCCTTCCTTGCAATTGATATTTATACATGACCTTCTCATTGAATATGACATCTCTACTCCTAATGATTTTGTGATTTTCATAATCCCATAAGCGATAACCAAAATCATTAACACCATATCCAATAAAGGTACACTTCTTGCATTTTTCTTCAAGCTTTGTTCTATTTTCTTTATCAATATGGACAAATGCTTCATAACCGAATGTGTTCAGAAATGAATAGTTTAACTTTTTACATGTCCATGCCTCCTTTGTAATGCCACCATCCAAAGAACTTGATGGTCCTCTGTTTATCAAGTAAACAAAAATATCTACAACATCTTCCCAAAACTGTAAGGGCAACCCAACATGCAATCTCATACTCCTTGCACGCTCCATGTTTATCATGTTCATCCTTTTTGACACACCATTTTCTTGTGGTGTTCCTGGAACTGTCTTCTATACACGAATCCAATGGTATTAACAATAATCATCAAAATCCTTGCTGCAATATTCACTTTCATTGTCTGATCTGAGACACTTCAACCTTTTTCTTGTCTCATTCTCAACCAAAGCTTTCCATTTTTTAAAAGTATGAAAAAATCAGATTTTTATCAAATGCAATAAACCCAAGTTTTTCTAGTTGCATCATCAATAAAAGTGGCATAATAACGAGAACCACCAAGGGATGATACCCAAGATGGTCCCCATACATCTGTATGCACACACTAACCTTTCACTCTTCTTTTCTTTTTTGACTATGAGAAATCTAACTCTCTTTTGTTTTCCATAAACATAGTTCTCATAGAAATCCAAATCAATTTGTTTAATATTTGGAAACAATTTCTTTTGTGAAGTATTTGCATCCCCTTCTCACTCATGTGTCCAAGCATATGATGCCACAATGTTGTATCCACTCCTGTAGAATATAAAGAGATAGAAGAGTCAGTATTACCAGTACATAAATACAATGTACCTACCTTCTCTCCTTTTTCTATCACCAATGATCCTTTGGTGACCTTCCACGCCTTATATGTAAATATATATATACAACATTCACTTTCCAGCTACCCAGTTGAAATTAGATTTTTACTTAGATTTGGAACATGTCTAACCTCTTTCAGCAACCATTGGTTTCCATTCTTTGCTTTATTTGTACCTTTCCCATTCTAACAATTTTACATGGTGCATCATCACCCAAATGAACCTGTCCAAAATCACCTTGAACATAATATATAAAATGTTTCCTATGGGGTGTGGCATAAAATGAATCTCCTGAATCTACTACCCAAGACTCATAAATATTATCTACAACAAGAATCAAAGCATCTTGTAACACATCACATGTTACATTTGCTTCTTGATTTTTCTCTTATTGTCCATCTCTTTGTTTCTTTGGAGCTCTGCAGTCTTTCTTCAGATGTCCTTTCTTCCAACAATTCCAGTACTCTATCTTTCCCAGTCTAGATTTAGATCCGCCCTTCCTAGAATTCCCACGGTTCTCTGAGCCCTTTCTTCTATCCTTTTGTCTTCCTCTATTTTCTCCACAGTCAACGCATTACATGATGTCTCACCTATACTTTTCCATCACATTTCCTCACTAAGGGCAACACCAAAAACACCATCAAATTTTAGAGTGTTTGAACCAGAGACATAGTTACTTACAACCATGACCAATCCATTCGAGCTTTCTGGCAATGAGCACAAGATTAGAAGAGCCCCAAAAACATCATCAAAGTCCACTTTTATAGAACTTAGCTGATTAATAACCGTATTAAATTCATTTAAATGATCTGCAACATACCCACCTTTTGACATTTTCATATTAAATAATCTCTTCATTAGAAATACCTTATTGGATGTCGAGGGTTTTTCATACAATTTAGCCAATGCGTCCATCAACTCCTTCGTTGTATTTTTTTTTTAAATATTGAAAGCCATTGATGCTGTCAGGCTCAGCCGTATAGTTCCTAGTGCCTTTCTGTCAAGAACCTCCCATTCTTCATCCTTCATGGCCGTTGGATTCTTTGCTATTCTGCCCAATTGTAGGAATAGATCCTTCTGATATAAATAATCTTCCATCTACATCTTCCAAAACTGGTAGTTTTGGCCGTAAAATTTCTCGACCCTAAACTTTCCATCTTCCGCCGTTGCTCCCACTCGAACCAAGAACCCTCTTTATTTCCCGCGAGTTACCTTTTGCTCTAATACCAGTTGTTAAAAAAATAGGACCGCAGATCAATAAAATAAAACAAATGCAAAAATAAAACATAGGAGATACACAATACAATAGAGACACAAATATACATGGTTCACCTAGTGTGGGCTACGTTTACCAGAGAAATTGCCAGGTCCTTCCTTTTTATTATCCATAAAAATGAAGGGATACAACCTACAACACACTTGCTATAACTTCATCTTTTTTCTCTCACAATATCCTCTCTCAGAACACAATATTCACAATAATATATAATTGCAATACAATTCCCTCATAAAAGAGGGTTGCCTTCTAGGGAAAAAAGTAACATAATCTCTACCATCATATTTGTGACTTAATGATGAATGGTCAAGATTGACTATGAAATTACAATACACATTTAAGAGGCAATTTTTCCTTTGGGGGCTTTGCCCATGAACCCCCATCTGGGGACGTTGCCCCTGAACCCTCGTCGGGGGCCCACTTACCCCTGGACTCTGCATGGGGGGAAGCCCCCCTTGCAACCACCCGCATGGAGGGATGTACAGTCTTCCAGGATGTATAGTCTTCATGGGGTATAAACAAGACTGAAAACAAATACCTATGAATCAGGAAGTTAATTAGGCTCCACAACCAACAATCTCCCACTTGGAGACTGATCACAACAACTCCGCTAATGTTGTACCTGCTAGACTATGATCCACCTTGGACCTAACAAATATTTCATCTTCACCTTCATGTTTGAAATCCAACTGAAACTCAGAAGGAACTTAATTTCTCCCTAGTTAATCCCTTTGTTAACATGTTTGCAGGATTCTGGCTAGTATGCATCTTTTCCAACTTTAAATGTCCATCTTCCAAGATGGATCGTATAAAATGGTACCTGAGATGTATATGATTAGTATTTGAATGGAAGGCTGAGTTCTTTGCAAGATGAATGACACTCTCACTCTCACAATACAACCTGCTATTCTCCTACTTCTTTCCTAATTCCTCCATAAACCTTTATGACCAAATCATTTCTTTACTAGCCTCTGTAGCAATAACATACTCTTCTTCTGTTGTTGAAAGTGCAACAACCTTTTGTAGTTTATGAATACTACTTACTGTTGTTCCACCTACAGTAAAAACATACCCTATGGTTCTCCTCCTGCTATCTTTATCACCTGCCATATCTAAATCAACATATCCCTGTAGAATAGTGTCTGAACCTCCAAAACATAATGTATGAGTAGAAGTACCTCTCAAATACCTGAGAATCCACTTTACTATCTCCCAATTTTCTTTACTTGGATAGTTCATATACCTGCTCACATCTCCCACTGCATGTGAAATATCTGATCTTGTGCAAACCATCTCATACATCAAGCTGCCAACTACGGATGAATAAGGGACCCTGGATACGTATTCTATCTCCTTCTGTGTCTTGGGAAACATTTCCTTAGTTAATTTGAAATGACTAGACAAAGGTGTACTAACTGGTTTTTCATTTTTCATTCTAAATCTATCCAACACCTTTTCTATGTACTCACCCTGAGACAATGTCAATTTGCGATTTTTCCTGTCTCTTGTTAGTCTCATACCAAGGATTTTCTTTGCGGCATTCAAATCCTTCATCGCAAATGAATTAGCTAATTTCTTCTTGAACACATTTATATCCTGCATGTTAGACCCTGCAACAAGCATGTCATCGACATACAATAGAAAGATAATATAGCTTCCATTTTGTAGCCTTTTAAAATAAAGACAATGATTAGAATGACATGTACTATAACCTTGTTCTATCATAAACCCGTCAAAATTCAAATACCACTGCCTTGGAGCTTGCTTTAATCCATACAAGCTCTTCTTCAACCTGCATACCAATATTTCCTTCCCTTTGACCTCATACCCCTATGACTATTGCATATAAATTTCTTCATCCAAATCCCAATGGAGAAAAAATGTTTTTACATCTAACTGTTCAATATGCAAATCGATTACTGCCACAAGACTTAAAATAGTCCTAATTGAAGTCATTTTAAAAACAAGAGAAAAAATTTCATCAAAATCTATTCCTTTCTTTTTTGCAAACCCCTTTACAACAAGTCTAGCATTGCACTGCTTTTTGCCTCCATCTTCTTCCTTCAACCGGTAAAGCCATTTATTATGCAATTCTCTTTTTCCTATAGGCAACTGAACCAAGTCCCAAGTTTGGTTATTTACCAAGGAATCCATTTCCTCTTTCATGCCTTGCTCCCACTTCCTTTTACTGTCTACCTGCATTGCCTCTTCATAACTTTCTGGTTCACCAAAATCAATGAACAATAGATAGTACAATGAAGGAGAGTATCATTCAAGGGGTCTACTTAACCTGGTAGATCTTCTAACAACACTTGCAGGATTTTGAGGTACCTGTTGCTCCTGTTGTTGTATATTTTTATTTTTTGGTACCTTTGGAATTTATTTTTCAATGATCTCATCAAAAGCACTGTGTATTCTTGTTTTTCTTCTTCATGTTTCTTTCCCCACAAATGATCTTTACACATGACCTTCTCATTGAATATGAAATATACACTCCTAATGATTTCGTGATTTTCATAATCCCATAAGTGATAACCAAAACCATTAACACCCTATCCAATAAAGGTACACTTCTTGGATTTTTCTTCAAGCTTTGTTCTATTTTCTTTATCAATATGGACAAATGCTTCACAACCAAAAGTCTTCAATAATGAATAATTTACCTTTTTACCTGTCCATGCCTCATATGGAATGCCACCATCCAAAGAACTTGAAGGTCTTCTGTTTATCAAGTAATCAACAATATCTACAACATATGCCCATAACTGTAAGGGCAACCCAACCTGCAATCTCATACTCCTTCCATGCTCCATGATTGTCCTGTTCATCATTTTCGACACACCATTTTCTTGTGCTGTTTCTGGAACTGTCTTCTCTCTATGAATCCCATGGTATGAATAGTAATTATCAAACTCCTTGTTGAAATATTCACCTCCATTGTATGATCTGAGTCACTTCAACCTTTTTCCTGTCTTATTCTCAACCAAATCTTTCCATTTCTTAAAAGTATAAAAAACATCAGATTTTGTCGAATGCAATAAAACCAAGTTTTTCTAGTTGCATCACCAATAAAAGTAACATAATAATCAGAGACACCAAGAGATGATACCTGAGCTGGTCCCCATAAATCTGTATGCACAAGCTCTAACCTTTCACTCTTCTTTTCTTTTCCGACACTGAGAAATCTAACTCTCTTATGTTTTCCATAAACACAGTGCTCACAAAAATCCAAATCATTTTTTTTAATATCTTTCAACAAATTTCTTTTGTGAAGTATCTTCATCCCATTATCACTCGTGTCCAAGCCTATGATGGAACAATGCTTTACCCACTCTTGTAGAATATAAAGAGATAGAAGAGTCAGTATTTCCAGTACATAAATACAATGTACCTACCTTCTCTTCTTTTTCTATCACCAATGATCCTTTGGTGACCTTCCATGCATTATCTGTAAATATAGATATACAACCTTCACTTTCCAACTGCTCATTTGAAATTAGATTTTTCCTTAGATCTCAAACATGTATTAACTCTTTCAACAACCTTTGGTTTCCATTCTTTTTCTTTATTTTTACCTTTCCCATTCCAACAATTTTTCATGGTGCATCATCACCCAAATGAACTTGTCCAAAATCGACTTGAACATAATCTAGAAAATGTTTCCTATGGGGCGTGGCATGAAATGAAGCCCCTGAATCTACTACACAAGACTCAAAAATATTATCTACACAAAGAATCAAAGCATCTTGTAACACATCACCTGTTACATTTGCTAATATATTTTTCTCTTGTTGTCCATCTCTTTGTTTCTCTAGATCTCTGTAGTCTTTCTTCAGATGTCCTTTCTTCCCACAATTTCAACACTCTTTCTTTCCCAGTTTGGATTTAGATCTTCCCTTCTTAGAATTCCCACAGTTCTCTGAGGCCTTTCCTCTGTTCTCCACAGTCAACACATTAATTGATGTTAAACCTGTGATTTTCCGACGCATTTCCTCACTAAGGATAACACCAACAACATCATGAAATTTTAGATTGTTTGAACCAGAGACAGAGTTACTTACAACCATGACCAAGGCATTCCAACTTTCTAGAAATGAGCACATGATTAGAAGAGCCCTGGCCTCATAATCAAAGTCCACTTTTACAGAACTTAGCTGATTAGTAACCGTATTAAATTCATTTAAATGATCTGCAATAGACCCACCTTCTGACATCATCATATTAAATAATATCTTCATTAGAAACACCTTATTGAACGTTGAGGGTTTTTCATACATTTTAGCCAATGTGTCTATCAACTCCTTGGTTTTCTTTTCTTTTGAAATATTGAAAGCCACCGATGTTTCCACGCTCAACCATATCGATCCTAGTGCCTTTCTGTCAATAACCTCCCATTCTTCGTCCTTCATGGTTGTTGGATTCTTTTCTATTCCACCCATTGGTAGTAATATATCATTCTGATATAAATAATCTTCCATATGCATCTTCCATAATTGGTAGTTTTGGCCGTTAAATTTATCGACTCTAAACTTTCCATCTTCCGCCATTGCTCCCACTCGAACCAGGAACCCTCTTTATTTCTTGCAAGTTACCTTTCACTTTGATACTAGTTGTTAGAAAAATAGGATCGCTGAGCAATAAAATAAAACAAATGCGGAAATAAAACACATAAGATACGCAATACAATAGAGACACAGATATATGTGTCTCACCCAGTGTGGGTTATGTCCACCAGAGAATTGCTAGGTCCTTCCTTTTTATTATCTAACAAAATTAAGGAATACAACCTACAAAATGCCTTCTGTAACTTCCACTTATTTCTCTCACAATATCCTCTCTCAGAAATCAATATTCATAGTAAAACATAGCTGCAATACAATTTCCTCATAAAGAGGGTTTCCTTCTAGGGAAAAAAACCCTAACATAATCTCTATTGTCAGATTTGTGACTTAATGATGAACGGTCATGATTGACTATGAAATTACAATACACATTTACAAGGCAATTTCTCCTTTGGGGGCTTTGCCCCTGAATCCTTGTCGAAGGCCCGCTGGCCCTCAGACCCCCCATTTGAGGGGTTGAATAATCCCCTCAGACCCCACAGGGGAGGCAAGCCCCCCCTCCAACCCCCTGCATGGAGGTGTGTATAGTCTTCCGGGGTGTACAATCTTCATGGGGTATAAACACAGCTAAAGCAAAGACCTCTAAATTAGGAAGATAATTAGGCTCCACAACCAACAATATCCCACTTGGAGACTGATCACAACAACTCCAATGCTGTTGTACCTGCTATACTATGATCCACTTTGGACTTGGAAAATTTCTCATCTTCACCTTCATGCTTGAAGGCCAACTAAAACTGAGTAGGAACTCAATTTCTCCATGGTTAATCTTTTTGATAACATGTCTACAGGATTTTGGCTAGTATGTATCTTTTCCAACTTCAAATGTCCATCTTCCAATATGGATCATATGAAATGGTACCTAAGATGTATATGCTTATTATTTGAATGGAAGGATGCAAGATGAATGGAACTCTCACTGTCACATTACAACCTTCCATTCTCTTTCTTCTTTCCCAATTCCTCCATAAAACTCTGTAACCAAATAATTTCATTACTAGCCTCTATAGCAACAACATACTCTGCTTCTGTTATTGAAAGTGAAACAACCTTTTGTAGTATTTAAATCCAACTTACTTTTGTTCCACCTACAACAAAAACATACCCTGTGGTGCTCCTCCTTCTATCTTTATCCCCTGCCATATTTGAATCAACATATCATTGTAGAACATTGTCTGATAATCCAAAACATAATGCATGAGTAGAAGTACCTCTCAAATACAAGAGAATCCACTTTACTACCTCCCAATGTTCTTTACCTGGATTGTTCATATACTTGCTCACAACTCCCACTGCATGTGCAATATCTGATCTTGTGCAAACCATCGCATACATCAAGTTGTCAACTGTTGATGAATAAGGAACCCTAGACATGTAGTTTATCTCCTCCTGTATCTTGAGACACATTTCCTTATTTAATTTGAAATGGCTAGCCAAAGGTGTACTAACTAGTTTTTCATTTTTCATTCTAAACCTCTCTAGCACCTTCTTTATGTACTCAATCTGAGACAATGTCAATTTGCAAATTTTCTTGTCTCTTGTTATTCTCATACCAAGGATTTTATTTGTAGCACCCAAATCCTTCATTGAAAATGAATTAGCTAATTTCTTCTTGAGCACGTTTATATCCTGCAGGTTAGACCCTGCAACAAGCATGTCATCTACATGCAATAACAAGATAATATAGCTTCCATTTTCTAGCCTTTTAAAATAAACATAGTGATCATAATGACATCTACTCTAACCTTGTTCTATCATAAACTTGTCAAACTTCAAGCCTTGGAGCTTGCTTTAAGCCATACAATCTCTTCTTCATCCTGCATACCAATATTTCCTTCCCTTTGACCTCATACCCATGTGGTTGTTGCATATAAATATCTCTATCCAAATCCCCATGGAGAAAAATTGTTTTTACATCTAAATATTCAAGATGCAAATCTTTTACTGCCAAGACTTAAAATAGTCCTAATTGAAGTCATTTTAACAACAAGAGAAAATATTTCATCAAAACCTATACCTTTCTTTTGTGCAAACCCATTTAGAACAAGTCTAGCCATGTATCACTTTTTGTCTCCATCTTCTTCCTTCAACCTGTGAACACATTTATTCTACAATTCTCTTTTTCCTGCATAAAACTGAACCAAGTCCCAAGTCTAGTTATTTACAAAGGAATCCATTTCCTCTTTCATGCCTTTCTCCCACTTCCTTTCAGTGTCTACTTGCATTGCCTCTTCATAACTTTTTGGTTCACCAAAATCAATCAACAATAAATAATACAATGAAGGAGAGTATCGTTTAGGGGGTCTACTTAACCTGGTAGATATTCTAACAACACTTGCAGGAGTTTGATGTACCTATATCTCCTATTGTTGTACTTTTTGATTTTTTGGTACCTTTGGAATTTCTTTTTCAGTGATCTCATCAAGAAATGTGTATTCTGGTTTTTCTTCTTCCTGTTTCTTTCCCTGCGACTGAAATTTATACATGACCTTCTCATTGAATATGAAATCTCTACTCCTAATATTTTGTGATTTTCATAATCCCATAAGATATAACCAAAATCATTAACACCATATCCAATAAAGGTACACTTCTTGTATTTTGCTTCAAGCTTTGTTCTATTTTCTTTATCAATATGGACAAATGCTTCACAACCGAAAGTTTTCAAAAATGAATAGTTTACCTTTTTACCTATCCATGCCTCCTATGGAATGCCACCATCCAAAGAACTTGAAGGTTCTCTGTTTATCAAGTAAACAACAATATCTACAACATCTGCCCAAAACTATAAGGGCAATCCATCATGCAATCCCATACTCCTTGCATGCTCCATGATTGTCCTGTTCATCCTTTCTCACACACCATTTTCTTATGGTGTTCATGGACCTAATTTCTCTCTATGAATCCCATGGTATGAATAGTAATCATTAAAATCTTTGTTGAAAAATTCACCTCCATTGTATGATCTGAGTCACTTCAACCTTTTTCCTGTCTCATTCTCAACCAAATCTTTCCATTAATTAAAAGTATAAAAAACATTAGATTTTGTTGAATGCAATAAACCCAAGTTTTTCTAGTTGCATCACCAATAAAAGTAACATAATAACGAGAGACACCAAGAGATGATACCTGAGATGGTCCCCATAAATTTGTATGCATGAGCTCTAACCTTTCACTCTTCTTTTCTTTTCCGACTCTGGGAAATCTAACTCTTTTATGTTTTCCATAAACACATTTCTCATAGAAATCCAAATCAATTTGTTTAACATATGAAAACAAATTTATTTTGTGAAGTATCTGCATCCCCTTCTCACTCATGTGTCCAAGCCTATGATGCCACAATGTGTTGTATCCACTCCTGTATAATCTAAAGAGATAGAAGAGACAATATTACCAGTACATAAATACAATGTACCTACCTTCTCTTCTCTTTCTATCACCATTGATCCTCTCGTGACTTTCCATGCCTTATTTTTAAATATAGATATACAACCTTCACTTTCCAACTGCCTAGTTGAAATTAGGTTTTTCCTTAGATCTGGAACATGTCTTACCTCTTTTAGAAACCATTGGTTTCCATTCTTTTGCTTTATTTTCACCTTTCCCATTCCAACAATTTTTCATGGTGCATCATCACCCAAATGAACCTATCCAAAATCACCTTGAACATATCTAGAAAATATTTCCTATGGGGTGTGGAATGAAATGAAGCCCCTGAATCTACTACCCAAGAATCAAAAACATTATCTACATAAAGAATTAAAGCATCTTGTAACACATCACTTGTTACATTTGCTTCTTTATTTTTCTCTTGTTGTTCATCTCTTTGTTTCTTTGGAGCTCTACAGTCTTTCTTCAGATGTCCTTTCTTCCCAAAATTCCATCACTCTATCTTTCCCAGTATGGATTTGGATCTGCCCTTCCTAGAATTCCCATGGTTCCCTGATCCCTTTCTTCTATCCTTTTGTCTTCCTCTGTTCTCCACATTCAACACATTACTTGATGTCTCACCTGTGCTTTTCCGTTGCATTTCCTCACTAAGGATACCGCCAACAACATCATCAAATTTTAGAGTGTTTGAACCCAATACAGAGTTACTTATAGCCATGACCAAGCCATTCCATCTCTCTAGAAATGAGCACAATATTATAAGAGACCTAACCTCATCATCAAAGTCCACTTTTACAGAACTTTGCTGATTAGTAACCCTATTAAATTCATTTAAATGATTTGCAATAGACCCACCTTCTAACATCTCCATATTAAATAATATATTCATTAGAAATACCTTATTGGATGCCGAGGGGTTTTCATACAGTTTAGCCAATGCGTCCATCAGCTCCTCCATTGTCCTTTCTTTTGAAATATTGAAAATCACTGACACTGCCACGATCAACCGTTTCGTTCCTAGTGCCTTTCTGTCAAGAACCTCCCATTCTTCATCCTTCATGCTCGTTGGCTTCTTTTCTTTTCCACCCAATGGTAGGAATAGATCCACTTGATATAAATAATCTTCCATTTTCATCTTCCATAACTGGTAATTTTGGCCGTTAAATTTCTCGACCCTAAACTTTCCGTCTTCCGCCATTGCTCCCACTCAAACCAGGAACCCTCTTTCTTTCCTATGAGTTACCTTTCACTATGATACCGGTTTTTAGAAAAAAAGTATTGTGGAGCCATAAAATAAAACAAATGCGGAAATAAAACAAAAAATATACACAATACAATAGAGACTCAGATATACATGGTTTGCCCAGTGTGGGCTACATCCACCAGAGAAATTGCAAGGTCCTTCCCTTTTATTATCTAGCAAAATGAAGGGATACAACCTACAACACACTCGCTGCAACTTCCTCTTCTTTCTCTCACAATATCCTCTTTCAAAATAAAATATTCATAATAATACACATCCGCAATACAATGCCCTCATAAAAGAGGGTTGCCTTCTAGGGAAAAAACCCTAACATAATCTCTCCCGTCAGATCTGTGACTGTTGGCTTTTACCTATTTTACTTAGGATTCTTTGTCTTGTCTACTTAGGATGATTTATGGGTTATTCTGATCCTACCTTACTATCATAGATTGACCCTGGTTTAGATTTGATAAGCTCCCGAAAAAATCCCTATAAAACTATCGGCCCCTCTGGTAGACCAGAAGGCAACGCAACACACAAAGTGTACTGCACAGTCTCACCCGAGATAGCTCTATTGGTGGCTGCAATACTTAGGTGTTTGCAACCTGAGAATGAGTGGATATCTACGGTCATAACTTGTAATATTTATTCATTCAGTCTAACATCTAATTATAGTAGTCATTCTATTCATGCATGTGGAATACCATATCTAACTAATTAATTCATTCATCTAACATTCAACAATTAATCAACCATAAAGAGACATACATTCATTCACATAACATAGGTGTTACCGTGGTTCACTGATGTAGGAGCATCGTCAACACCAAGCGGGTGTGGGGGCAAGCACCACACATTTTGAGCATATGTTAAATTGTTTAAAAACTTTTGAAGTGTGGATGCACCAAACTTAAATGTGATAGTTAAGGAGAGGTGTACTTATGTATTGTAAAGGACCTTGAGCGATCCGCTCTCGTTCATAGTAGGTAGAAGACATTTATGTAAGTAGGTATAATTGAATATTAGCTTAGACAGTTTTAGAAGGAGTGGAGGGAAAACGGATATAGACACCCTCATTGTGTATTGTAACATAGTTAGAAGCATTGGAGCATAGAAGAGAAGCAGAGAGATGTGTAAGAACACCTATGTACTGATATTTGGATTAATAGAAAGAGGTTGGTTCAAATTCATGGCATTGTATTTATTCCCTGTGTATTGATGCTGAATGATATGCTCATGAATGTTTGCTTCCTGTTATACATTTGCTTTTATATGCCGTGTATGTGATTTCATGGTCTGAGTTTGAAGTCTGGAAGGAAGAAGGAATGAGTTTCAATTGTTTCTCTGTCTCAGCAAGATTATTGCAAGGGGTGCAGTTGAATTTTCCGTAAGGAGTGCGTCGACAAGGAGTTCAGAGGGTTGTCTCTGAAAGCTCAGGAGAGGTAGCGGTTGTTCTCATTTCCTCAGAGTGTAGTAGGGTACAAGTGCCGTGCAAGGAGTGCGCAGGCCAAGGAGAGTCTCAGGGTTGCAGACCTGAGCCAAATATCGAAGGACTACTACTGCAGGTGTGCACATAGTCGAAGTATTTGACATTTGAAGGAGTCTGAAGGTTGCGTAAGGAGTGCGTGCAAGGATCCTCTTTAAGGCTTGAAGTTGTGAGAAGCTCAGGAGGAGTAAAGTCTTTGAAACCATTGAAGGCAACATAGGAGAGGGATGTATTTGAGTGATTAGAAGGTATCTGGAATTCGTTTCACAAGTGGATAAGTCCAGGGAAGAGTCCTTGGTTTCATTCACAGGAATCGTCAAAGGGAAGGGGTCGACGGTCAAGAGTCTGTGGGGGGGATTAACAAAATCCCTCCAGCCGTTAGATCTGCCAGAGAAGCGAGGGGGTTACGGTTGTGTCCAGAGTTCAAGCTCCAGAGATTGTGGACCGTCAGATCTCATTCAAACACTCGTCAGCCGTTGGATTGACCAGGAGTTACACAGAGTTTAAGCTTCGTGAACAGGAGGAGGAAAGCTCTGACGAGAGGTGTGGCCATCGGAATTTCGACACTCGTGAAATCGGGAATCACGAGGACAAGTGATCGGGAATTTTCATAGTGAAAATCCCAGAATCAATTTGGGTCGTCCATCTTGAGGAGACAGGTGGCAATCATCGAGAGCCCATCGGTGTTTCAGCGACCGGGGTTTCAAGTTGACAAAGAAATTTGGTCATCGGGGCATCGATAGTCTCAAAATCCCGAGGTTGAATCAGGGCCATTCATCTTGAGGGGACGCATGGCAAAGATCTAAGATCTCGGGAAAAGTCCCGAAAGGGAAGACTCCATCAGAGTTTAGGGATTCAGAAAATCGAAAGTTCTGAGGGCAAGGGATCGAGAAAATCCATGTTGGAAACCCCGTAGACGATCGAAGCCGTCCATCAGTTGGGACACGTGGGCGAGATCGGAAGCCCATCGACATTTCGTTCATTGGGACTCGCACAAGAAAGTTCTTTGGTTTTGCAGTTGGCGAAACCCCCAGGGTCAATCTGAACCATCCATCCACTTGGGATGCATGTCAGAAATCCGAAGAAAGTCGGGGATCGACATTTCGTGAGTCCTGGAGACAAGGGGAACTTGCAGTTCAGAATCACGAATTTCGATTTCCTGAAAAAGAGGAAAGCTCCATGTGGGACCCTGCTGACATCACCTCAACATAACGAGGCATCGGGAATTTACACGGTGAAAATCTCGAAGTGGCGAGGACCATCCATCCTTGAGGATGCATGGCCGAGATCGAAGCCTTCGGGAAATTCACCGAAAGGAAAATTCAATTGTCGGGAAATCGAGAGTCAGGAAATCGGGGATCCCGTGGACAAGAGGCCCAATACATATTGACACTCGAAACCCCGAATCTCGATAAGAGATAGGATTGTGGTCATATAAGGTGGGGTTGTGTGGACTGGGAGCATAGCCAGGAGGGGCTGAAGCAAAAAGAAATTGCATCGGTATATCGAAGATCGGGTATTCGAGGAAGCAAGTGTTGGTGACATCGGGGATTTGAAAAACCCAAAGCCCGATTGTTATTTTCTGTTGAGAACGGAGAAGCGCTCAGGCCTAAGGGCTATAATGAGCAGGACAGACTTGTGGGTCAAGTCTTGATAAGGATTCCAGGGGAGAATCAAAGGAGCCACTCCGGCTCGAGGGTAATTTAGAATGATCCTTAAGACCGGGAGGTCAGCGCAGGGGCCTTTGCTGAGGTAGAGGGTGTGGTCTGCGATCATTCACCCCCTCCTGGGATACGTACACAAATATCTAGCTCTCAAGCTTTTATTATGGTTCAGTAATATATCACGTCGCACGTGTTTACAATCTTAGGTCTCATTCTCTTCTATAGGCTCCTCGATCCCTGTGAGGCTGACTAGATCGCACCAGGCTCCTCAGTCTGTGATCTAACCCTCGAGATCTAGTCACTCACTACTTCCCTAGCTCACCAACTTAATGAATTGTACAGTTCTTACAAATCTCTCTCTTCCTTTGTGTCCCTCTTTCGATCGGTCTCTCACTGTGTATTTCCCCGCATGTCCTCTAAGTACTACTTATTTATATCCTTGGCTCATCAACCAATACAATACATTACAAAAATGCTAACCCAAGTGTCATTAGATATTCCTTGCATGCATGCCTTGCCTGCTTCTCTTACACGTGCTACTTTTCCTTCCAGTTGTCCTTTCCTCCTTGCATGCCTCTCTTCCAAAAATAACCTTTTCTCCTGACTTGACTTGCATCCAACATGACCCCAACACTGACATGTGGCTCGTCCCGAGCCACCTAAACTTTGTGCACTTCTTCAATAGCTTGTACGAGAGCTTGGAACTTCTCTATGAGTTCCTTTTCTTGTGTTTGAGCCTGCACAGTATTTCCTCTGAGTGCGTCCAATACTTGTGCTACAATCACATCGCTGATTATCTCTGCACACTCTGCTTGATTTTGTGCCATGTTATTCTTTGCCTCTTCTGCCTGCACAATGACCTCCGCTGCCCACTCTTGGAGAGGTTCCATTTGAGCTTGTCGATCCTTCTTTTGTGTTTGTGCGGCCATGAGTTCTTATTGCAGCTTCTTCATATCCTGTACTCTTTTGAGGCGCTCAGTGATCTGCATCATCTTCTACCTCTACTTCAGGTTTTGGATAGCTATGCTTATCTTCTCCTCTTCCTGGTCCAATTGCTGGACATGTTGATCCTCCTCCAGCTTTTTCCATAGTTGTGTTGCTTTATCGAACATGTCCATAACTGCGCAGACTTGTCATTCCATCTCCTCCATTTGCTGTGACACACCCGCTACGGTATAATAAATTTTCACCTTTTCCCAAGGAACAAAATCCCCGAAATCCTATGGGGCTTAGCACAGGTTGTAGACACCACCTCTGCCTCGACAGAGTCTCTTCCCAACCTCCCAATATTAAGGATCGATCAGTTTCTTTTAGGAGCCGAAACGACTTCTTTTGATTCCCAGCTGGAATCTCTTTCCAATCGATCCATAGGTCCTTTCGGAAGCCCCCCTGTGCGAGAATCACTAGGCGCGAGCTCCACCCTCTCCGAGCGACAACAACGCTATGACCGAGGCTTAAACCCAAAAGGTACTTGTCGCAACTCACCATCTCGCGAGTTCATGAGTCAAAGCTCTCGACTCCTCCTTTCCATTCTTTTGATACCCGAGATCACGAGATGGGTATAGCTCCCTTCTGTCAGTGCCCTCCGCGCGTGACCACCGGCTAGACTAAACACTAGCTCCTGTCGCAACTCATGAATTTGCAAGTCAAAGGGTTGAATCTCCGAGATCTTCACATGCGAACCTCTGAAACTTGGATGTCAGCGAGGGTTGACCTTCCTTTCACACTTCTCACAACTCGCTAGTTCGCGAGTTGTAGTGTCAAGCTCCCATGCTCGTATCTCGTGGATCCACGAGACGTGAGAAGTCAACAGAGTGTTGAATCCTTTTTCCTAGGTGACGCGTGTCCGCCTATCAACCATGTGGGCCCCACTTTGTGGTTCTGCCACGTGTCCACACTCGTGCCTCGGCTCTCGGCACTTTGCAACTTCTTATGTCGAGAAGAGGTTCTCTCAACCTCCGAACCTCCGAAGGCGCGATGAAGCTCCTTATCCAATGATCCTCCCTTGACCTGGATCTAATGGCTATCCTTGCTCCTCATGATTTTTCCACTCACGACTTGGAGCACCCAACTCTTGGGCTCTCATCTTACGAACCTCCGAGTTCACGAGATCCCTCGATTTCTGCCACCTGTCCTCCTCAGATGGACGGTCCTGATCTTCTCGCGACTTTTCCACCCGCAAAGTCTAGGTGCCCAATCTTGGCCCCTTCCCTTCGTGAAACCCCGAGAAGCGAGGTTAGCTTTCCCTCTCGTGTTCTCGCTACTCGTGACTTCGCAAGTCGAAGGGTTGAACTCTTGTTCCCTTATCTCATGAATCCCTGAGAAGCGAGAGGTCAACAGGTGTTGACTCCTTTCACTAGGTGACACGTGTCTGCCTATCTATCGCACGGGCCCACCTTGCAGTTCTACCACATGTCCCTCGTCCCCAGCTTCGGCACTTTGCGACTTCGCTTCCCGAAGCGCTACCTCCTTTGTATCCCGACACCTAAAGTGATGAGATCCCGAACTCCTCGTTACTCCTTATCGCAACTCATGACTTCGGGACTTTCGGGACAAAAGTCTCGACCTCCTATCCGTCGATATGCCGAAATGATGAAATTTCGACACGTCTTCAACACGGGTCCCACAATGGAACTTCCTGCCTTTTGGAGTTTCAGACTTCGTGACTTTGCGAATCCTGATGCTAAGCTTTCGGTTCTTCAACCCACGAAACCCCGAAATACCGAGTTCTGATGCACTTCACTAATAACTGGCTCACACAAATCCTTTCGCCCCTTTGGGACTTCGCCTTTCGCAGCCTCGCGAATCTTGAGGCAAGGGTTTTAACCCTTCAACTCGCGAATCCACGAAATGAGATTTCGCAAGTGATCCAACGGTCCTTGTCGACCCAGATCCTACGGTCCGATTTCTCCCAAACTTAAAACTTGAAAAATAGGCTTACTGTAACTCCCCTGCTCCTCTGCAAGATCTGACGGCTCTCGGGACTTCGCGAATTCTCCAAGGAGAATTTCAATCGTCCAATGCCTCCTTGACAACTCTTGCGAAGTGAACACGGTATTCCTTCGCTGCTATTTCGGGATTTGAAGAGGATCATTCTTCCTCGTACAGGGTTACTAAGACTTGCACCTTCAAATCCTTTTCCAGGTTCTTGGTGAGCTTTCTAAGAAGGGTGTCTCTATGGGGAGATCTATCTAGGGTATTATCTAAGACGGTTAAGGGTATAGATTTCCCGAGAATAGAATTGAAGTCTGAATTAATTCAATATGTGTATAAATAGTTATTTATAAAACATAAGCCATCCGTAGTCTTTCCATTATAAGCGTGCAACCACCATTTCTAAATCAAAACACTACACATGCAGTCTTATACTCAAAACATTCATAAAACTGCACAGACAGTGAGCATACATGTCAGCATATAAATTTTAGGATGCAAAATGTATAACACTTATCAGAAATAACACCATATGTGATTGCAACTGCTGAGAGGGGTGCTCATTTCCACCCAACCGTAGGCTCATCGACTCCCAACGGATTTACCACTAGCCACCCCCGAGATGAGACCACAATGCTGTGAGACTGTGTCTCTATTTGCCAGTCACTGAGAATGAAGGTTACTCTCCTTATTCTCTGCTATCACTCACTCAGTGTTTTTCCATAGTTCTTCTTCCTCTTTCCATCGCGTCTGCCCTTGATTGCTCACACTTCCTGGCTTTTCTCTGTTCGGCGAGGTTGCGTGTGGCATGATTTTCCTCGCAGTGGTCAGGTCTAAGGACTCTACGGATGGGCGGTTCACCCCCATCCCTCATTACTCATGAGGATCCCTTTACCTACCAATCCTGACGAGTCATTTAATTCGGGGCCAATGAGCCGCTCTTGGTTCTCCGGGCCAGTGAAGTCCAAATATGGTATTGGTCTTGGTGGAAGTTAACACCACCATCCCAGGTGCCTTCCACTGCCTTTCTTCAGCCATCGTGGTATCTTTTTCATCATATCCCCTCTCAACAGTCCTGAAATATATATTTATATTATTATTTACATTCATCGACCTTTTCCACAAGGTCAGTTCACATCACATATTCACATTTTTGAGTTTGCCTCAGTTCTTGGCCAGTATAGTTATTTTTACAGACTGGGGGAAATAGGGTGTTACAATTCCCTCCTCCATAAAGGAACATCGTCCTTGATGTTCTTATCTATCAACATGACATGCATGTACATAAGTAAACAAAATCGGATATGCCTGTCTCATGGCATCCTCCATTTCCCATGTAGCCTCATCTGGGCCAAAATGTTTCCACTGCACCTTGACCTGTGCAATGGTTTGG
>ML782317.1:745345-768679 GCA_009831015.1 Picea engelmannii | reverse complement strand
CGGGATTTCATATTTTCTGAAAAGTCATGGACTCTGAAATACTCTTTAGTCCAAGCAGCCAAGCCTCTGCTTCCTCTCCCTTCTTTATTTCACCGTCGAAGGAGGGTGGTTTGGATTTTATGAATTTACGACCTTTGGAAGAATTTTGCTTCTTCTGTTTCCTTTGGGGATAGGAACTGGTTCTGCAGATAGAAGAGCCCTCTGAATCGCTAGCTTCCTTCTCAGAGGAATCATCCAACGCTTGTCCTTTACCTATGGGGTGGACCTTTTTCGAGGTGATCCTTTTAGTGTGACCACTGATATGACCATGTTTCTGAGTTTCAAGATCATGCTACATTTGTCTTTTAAGATCGGATAAACTCTGCAGTAGAACTGCATTAATTTCTGTTTGCTTTTCTTGTTCTTTCATCATCCTTTCATTGTCGGCCTTGCAACTTTGTAATTCGACCACGAGCCTCCTCACAGTCTCGGCTAGAACTGGAGGGGTCCCTGCTACCCTTCTTTCGTCTGACTCTTCGTCTCTATTGTGGGAGCCCTCTCCCACTTCATGGTGAGTCACCATACTATGCGTTGATAATTTCCCGCAGTTGATCTTCCGCTTGTGTGCAAAAGGAAAAACGCTGGTTGTTAGTCAATATTTATATTTATTTATAGCCAGTACATAATTCATATTTTCACATGTACACACACACAATAGGGGTTTGTCATTCTTAACTTCGTCTTTTTATTAGGAAGGTTAAGACATGGGGTTTACTCTTTTTTTGTTTTTTTTTGTTTTGGAGTGTTTCGAACAGAGCTTATGCGCAACCCGTTCATGAGCCCAAGCAGGCCAAGTGTTGTAACCATGCTCTGATACCAATTTGTCACACACCCACTGCGATATAATAAATTTTCACCTTTTCTCGAGGAACAAAATCCACGAAATACTACAAGACTTAGCACAGGCTGCAGACACCACCTCTACCTCGACAAAGTCTCTGCGCAACCTCCCAATCTTAAGGATAGATCAGTTTCTTTTAGGAGCCGAAACGACTTCTTTTGATTCCCAGCTGGAATCTCCTTCCAATCGATCCAAAGGTCCTTTCGGAAGCCCCCCTGTGCGAGCAACACTAGGCGTGAGCTCCACCCTCTCCGAGTGACCACAACGCTATGACCGAGGCTTAACCCCAAAAGGTACTTGTCGCAACTCGCCATCTCGTGAGTTTGCGAGTCGAAGCTCTCGACTCCTCCTTTCCATTCTCATGATACCCAAGATCATGAGATGGGTATAGCTCAAACCAGGAACCCTCTTTCTTTCCTATGAGTTACCTTTCACTATGATACCGGTTTTTAGAAAAAAAGTATTGTGGAGCCATAAAATAAAAAAAATGCGGAAATAAAACACAAATTATACACAATACAATAGAGACTCAGATATACATGGTTTTCCTAGTGTGGGCTACATCCACTAGAGAAATTGCAAGGTCCTTCCCTTTTATTATCTAGCAAAATGAAGGGATACAACATACAACACACCCACTGTAACTTCCTCTTATTTCTCTCACAATATCCTCTTTCAAAATAAAATATTCATAATAATACACATCCGCAATACAATTCCCTCATAAAAGAGGGTTGCCTTCTAGGGAAAAAAAGCCTAACATAATCTCTCCCATCAGATCTGTGACTGTTGACTTTTACCTCTTTTACTTAGGATTCTTTGTCTTGTCTACTTAGGATGATTTATGGGTTATTCTGATCCTACCTTACTATCATAGATTGACCCTGGTTCAGATTCGATAAGCTCCCAAAAAAATCGCTCTAAAACTATCGACCCCTCTGGTAGACCAGAAGGCAATGCAACACACAAAGTGTACTGCGCAGTCTCACCCAAGATAGCTCTATTGGTGGCTGCAATACTTAAGTGTTTGCAACCTGGGAATGAGTGGATATCTGCGGTCGTACTCTGTAATATTTATTCATTCAGTCTAACATCTAATTATAGTAGTCATTCTATTCATGCATGTGGAATGCCATATCTAACTAATTAATTAATTCATCTAACATTCAACAATTAATCAACCATAAAGAGACATACATTCATTCACATAACATAGGTGTTACCATGGTTCACCCCCTCCTGGGATATGTCCACAAATATCTAGCTCTCAAGATTTTATTATGGCTCAGTAATATATCACTCCGTGCATGTTTACAATCTTAGGTCTCATTCTCTTCTACAGGCTCCTTGATCCTTGTGAGGCTGACTAGATCGCACCAGGCTCCTCAATCTGTGATATAACCCTCGGGATCTAGTCTCTCACTACTTCCCTATATCACCAACTTAATGACTTGTACAGTTCTTACAAATCTCTCTCTTCCTCTGTGTCCCTCTTTTGATCGGTCTCTCACTGTGTATTTCACTGCCTATCCTCTAAGTACTACTTATTTATATCCTTGGCTCATCAACCCATACAATACATTACAAAAATGATAACCCAAGTGTCGTTAGATCTTCCTTGCATGCATGCCTCGCCTGCTTCTCTTACACATGCTACTTTTCCTTCCAGCTGTCCTTTCCTCCTTGCATGCCTCTCTTCCAAAAATAACCTTTTCTCCTTACTTGACTTGCATCCAACAGGACCCCAACACTGACATGTGGCTCATCCCGAGCCACCTAAACTTTGTGCACTTCTTCAACAACTTGTACGAGAGCTTGGAACTTCTCTATGAGTTCCTTTTCTTGTGTTTGAGCCTGCATGGTTTTTCCTCTAAGTGCATCCAATATTTGTGTCGCAATCACATCGCTGATTATCTCTTTGCACTCTGCTTGATTTTGTGCCATGTTCTTCTTTGCCTTTTCTGCCTGCACAATGACCTTCACTGCCCGCTCTTGGAGAGGTTCCATTTGAGCTTGTCGATCCTTCTTTTGTGTCTGTGCGGCTATGATTTCTTATTGCAACTTCTTCATATCCTGTACTCTTTTGAGGTGCTCAATGATCTGAATCATCTTCTACCTCTGCTTCAGGTTCTGGATAGCTATGCTTATCTTCTCCTCTTCTTGGTCCAATTGCTGGACATGTTGATCCTCCTCTAGCTTTGTCCATAGCTGTGTTGCTTTATCGAACAAGTCCATAACTGTGCAGACTTGTCATTCCATATCCTCCATCTGATGTCACACACCCGCTACAGCATAATAAATTTTCACCTTTTCTCCAGGAACAGAATCCCTGAAATCCTACAGGGCTTAGCATAGGCTTCAGATGCCACCTCTGCCTCAACAGAGTCTCTGCGCAACCTCCCAATCTTAAGGATCGATCAGTTTCTTTTAGGAGCCGAAACGACTTCTTTTGATTCCCAGCTGGAATCTCCTTCCAATCGATCCATAGGTCCTTTCAGAAACCCCCCTGTGCGAGTAGCACTAGGCGCGAGCTCCACCCTCTCCGAGCGACCACAACACTATGACCGAGGCTTAACCCCAAAAGGTACTTGTCACAACTCGCCATCTCGCGAGTTCGTGAGTCAAAGCTCTCAACTCCTCCTTTCCATTCCCGCGATATCTGAGATCACGAGATGGGTATAGCTCCCTTCTGTCAGTACCCTCCACACATGACCACTGGCTAGACTAAACACTAGCTCCCATCGAAACTCGCGAATTCGCAAGTCGAAGGGTTGAATCTCCCTGCTCTTCCCGTGCGAACCTTCGAAACTTGGAAGTCAGTGAGGGTTTACCTTCCTTTCACACTTCTTGCAACTTGCCACTTCGCGAGTTGTAGTGTCGAGCTCCCGTGCTCGTATATCACGAATCCCCGAGATGTGAGAAGTCAATGGAGCGTTGACTCCTTTTTCCTAGGTGACGCATGTCCGCCTACCAACCACATGGGCCCCAGCTTGTTTTTCTGCCACGTGTCCACACTCGTGCCTCAGTTCTCGACACTTCTCAACTTTTGATGTCGAGAAGAGGTTCTCTCAACCTCCGAACCTCTGTAAGCACGATGCGCATGATGAAGCTCCTGATCCAATGATCCTCCCTTGACTTGGATCCAAGGACTATCCTTGCTCCTCACGATTTCTCCACTCGCGACTTGGAACACCCAACTCTTGGGCTCTCATCTTACGAACCTCTGAGTTCACGAGATCCCTTGATTTCTGCCACCTCTCCTCCTTAGATGGATGGTCCTGATCTTCTCATGACTTTGCCACTCGCAAAGTCTAGGCGCCCAACCTTGGCCCCTTCCCTTCGCGAAACCCCGAGAAGCGAGGTTAGCTTTTCCTCTCACATTCTCGCTACTCGTGACTTCACAAGTCGAAGGGTTGAAATCTCATTCCCTTATCTCATGAATTCCTGAGAAGCGAGAGGTCAATGGGTGTTGACTCCTTTCACTAGGTGACACGTGTCCGCCTATCTATCACACGTGCCCACCTTGTGGTTCTACCACGTGTCCCTTGTCCCCAGATTCAGCACTTCACGACTTCACTTTCCAAAGTGCTACCTCCTTTGTATCCTGACACCTGAAGTGCCGAGATCCCGAACTCCTCGTTACTCCTTATCGTAACTCATGACTTCGGGACTTTCAGGACAAAAGTCTTGACCTCCTATCCGCTGATATGCCGAAATGTTGAAATTCTGACTCATCGTCAACATGGGTCCCACAACGGAACTTCCCGCCTTTTGGAGTTTCAGACTTCGCGAATCCTGATGCTAAGCTTTCGGTTCTTCAACCCACGAAATCCCGAAATACTGAGTTATGATGCACTTCACCAATAACTAGCTCACACAAATCCTTTTTCCCCTTTGGGACTTTGCCTTTTGCGACCTCACGAATCTTGAGGCAAGGGTTTTAACCCTTCAACTCTCGAATCCACGAAATGAGATTTCGTGAGTGATCCAACGGTCCTTGTCGATCTAGATCCTATGGTCCGATTTCTCCCAAACTTAAAACTTGAAAAATAGGCTTACCGTAACTCCCCTGCTCTTCTGCAAGATCTGACGGCTCTCGGGACTTCATGAATTCTCCACGGAGAATTCCGATCATCAAGCACATGCATTCAAAGCTGAAGAGAGGCACAGTCCTCATTTTGATTTGAATTGAATGTAATTAAATGTTTAAGCTGTTGAGCTGTGAAGCCATGCCTTTGCGCATGCTGTAGATAAGATAGGCCTTTAATGTTTTGTATGGCTGAGATCTAGATCCAGATCCTGGACTAGACAACCCATTCAATGTAATTGAATAGGGTAGGTAGATTGGAGGGAAGAGCTCGAAGAGCCCCCTCATGTAAAAAGATCAATTGTATCTCTTTGATAGTTAGGGGAGTAGTGAGTAAGTGTAGAAGTAAGCGTGGAGAAGAGAGAATCTGCGAGTAGAGCAGAAGAGAGAAGGAGCCGAGACCTTGTTACAGGCCGTGCTCAGGAACACCTTGTATAAACATGCATTTGCTATTTTAATATAAACAGAAGCAATTTTTCCTGCATTACTATGTGTTAAATGAATGTTTGTGAGTGTTCTTTATATATGTTGTAGATGTATATTATAGGGTTGCATTTGCAAGAGTATGTATGATTTCAGGCTTGAGAAGTCTTTGAGGCTTCACACCAGGAGGGTGTGACAGAACACCGCATGTTCTGATAGCCGTGCACAGGGGATGCATTTCTGAACTCTGCGGAGTCAGATAGAGACGTGCCAGGTGGGCACAGAAGTTGAAATCATCAACTCAGAAGAAAGACCTCAAGGTTGCTGAACACCTTGGAGGTAAGGCTGTGTGGGAGAAGACACAGTTGTAGACAGAAGCTCTGAGGAGTTCTGTAGAGCTCTGCCAAGTGGGCATTGAGCATATGCACAATGGTGCATTGAGAATAACTCTACTGTGAGTTCAGGAAGAAGAAACCAGAATCACTAAGGATTCTGTAAAGCTCTACCAGGTGGGCATTGAGCAGGTGCATAGGTGCACAGAAGGAGTACAAAACTGTTGGAAGTTCTGAGAGGATACTCTGCCAGGTGGGCATTGAGTAAGTGTGCAGACAGGCACAAGAGGAGAGAACTCTTTGAACACCCTGCAGACTCAGCAAGAAGTTTTTGAGCAGAAGGATAGCCATGAGGGCATTAAATTATCCATCTGAGAGAGAAAGGAAGAAAGATAAAATCCCTTAGGGGTCTGAGCGTGTGAGAAGCTCTGGAGAGGTAGCACTTTGTGTGTGTGAAGACTCTGCAAAGGTGTAGGAGTCAAAGAATCCCTTTGGGATTCAAGGATAAACTCAAGAGGAGTAGTGCTTTCAGCGCATGGAGTTATAGCTGCAAGGAACGCAGAGGTCGAAGAACTCTTTGGAGAGTTCAGAGTTCTCCAAGCTCAGGAGGAATAGCATCGTGGAGAACGCAGGCGAGGACTCAGGAAAATGAGCTCACAGAGAAGAAAGGCAAAGGTCGAGGCCTTTGGGAACTTGGAGTTTTCCCAAGTGCAGGAAGTAAGTATGCAAGCTTAGAAGGGAGCACAACCGCCATCAAATTAGCTGGAGGAAGAGATCCGGACCGTTGGTTTCCACATCCAGGGAGAATTATAACAAGCATACAGAAGGGGGAGATTGAGAGCCATTGGATCTCATTCGAAAATCCCGTCAGCCGTCAGATCTGACAGGAGGTGCATGGGGTTTTGACCCTTCTCACGCCAGGCAGAAGTCCCGACGAGAGGCGTGGCCATCGATATATCGACGTTCGTGAAATCAGAAGTCACGAGGACAAGAGATCGGGAATTTCTATAGGAAAAGTCCCAGGAACGATCTGGACCGTCCGTTTGAAGAGACACGTGGCGGAGATCGAGCGACCTGTCAGTATATCAGCTACCGGGGTTTTGAGTTGACAGAGGATTTCTGTCATCGGAGCATTGAAACCTCCGAAATCGCGAGATTGGATCAGGGTCGTCCATCAGTCGGGGACACGTGGCGAAGATCTAGGATCTCGGGAAGAGTCCCGAAAGGAAGAATCCATCAGAGTTTCGAGACTCGACAAATTAGGAGTTCTGTGAGCAAGAGGTTGGGAAAATCCATGATGGAAACCTCGTAAACGATCGGAACCGTCCATCCACTTCGGACACGTGTCGAAGATCCGAAGAGAGTCAGGGATCGACATTTCGTGAGTCCTGGAGACAAGGAGTACTTGCATTTTGGAATCGCGAAGTCCGATTTTCCAAAAGAAAGGAGAGCTCCATTGTGTGGGGGCAACTGACGTCATATTGGGATCAGGATATCGGGAATCCCGTGGACAAAGTGTTTACTCATTTTGGCATTGCGTTGTCCGAAACCCCGAAAAGGAGGAAAGGATGTGGTCTTATAAGAAGCGGTCACATGGACCAGGCATAGCCAGAATAGGCTAAGGCCAAAAGGGGGTGCATCGGTATTTCAGAGTTCAATTGTTCAAGAGGACATGGGACTCTTGGCGTCAGGGATCACGAAACCCCGAAACCCAAAATTAAGATCGGGAAAAGGTCACAGGCACGTGCAGAGGCCGTGATAGGGAAAAGGCAGGACCTGTGGATCGGGTTTTTCATCAAAGATTCCACAGTTGGAATTGAAGGAGCTAATTCAGCTCAAAGGGGAATTTGAACGATCCTGTGAGCAGGAGCGCGACGAAGTGGTGGTCGTGTCCTTTCCTGCATCAGATTTCCTTTATCTGCTGCAGTTGTGCTGCGTCTGTGCATGTGCGCGGCTTTACCTCCTGCGCGACACTGACTTGTAGTTTATACAATGCCTTGGTTGGTATCCGTGTAAATACCAACTTTATTTGGGCCATGTTATCTCTGATTTTTAGGGATAACCAGGATATCATGTCTAGAGGCCCATAGTTCCTAGACATGGAGTACCGAGAGAAGGATTGACCCGAGCATAGCCCTGGAAGGCCCATCCTTTTCTTCTCTCATCAAATTCGTCTTGTCAGTAGTAGCAACATCCATCACCTTTGGCTTGGTCTTGTATCAGAGGAGGTTCTTGCTCCATGAGGTGATTGGTCCAGGTATCATGTTATGTGTCAGTTTTGATCATTAAAACCTTTGAATATATGCATCTGATTCCTTTTATCTCTAACAACCGCTTGGATCTTACATTAGCCCACTTGACCATGATCTGGGAGATTAACAGGGTATCCTACCAAGCCTGTGCCCATAGGTCTAGGTTTGCCACTGGGGGATTTCTAAAAAACCATCATCCACTCCCCTCATAACACCACTATTTCATCTTATCTCCCGCTCACTTGTCCCATTCCCCTTGTCCAGGCATTGGGTTGACCTGTTTGTAGGATTGCATCTTATATCATGGGAAGAAGGGGCTAGAGGCCCAGAAGGTAAAAGCAGCTGGTAAAAGTTAAAAGCCTAGAAATAAAACCTCGAGATGCTTTGTCCAGGGATCCCTGAGAAGGCAATAAAAATCCTCTCAGTAAGAAACAAGAGGGACCCAGAAAATACAAACAAGACCTAGTCAAGAGGATAGGGGGTCTCATCACGAGCCAACCTATTAGGTTCATGGGTACCTAACAGTATGAAATTGCCACCATCTGGTTACCATGCCAAGGTAGTGACCTTTGGTTGCATGGCCAAGGGAAAGCGGGTCTCATCATGAGACAGCCTTATCATCTCTGTGAAAGTACTTATGGGTAACACTGTCAGCTCTAGTCACCATGCCAAGGCAGTGTCCTTTGGTTAGCCCTTGAATAAAAAGAAAAAGAAGAAGAAAAAGCAAATAAAAGAAAAGAATAAAGGCAAGAACGGGCTTGGAAAAATTGCATCTATGACAGGTACACATCACCTTCTACAAAGGCACTCATAGATAACATCATGCATCCCTAGCTCTCACTTCACCCACATGTCTGGACATCCCTAGCCACATCACCTCACTTACATGGCTTGGATGAAACCTTTATGGAAACTTCCCCTTTCTTGTGGATACTAGCCCAATAGGATGTCTTGTCTTTTTCTCCAGTTTTGTATTGTAGGTTTTTGTAATGTCTTTGTGCTATTGACTGATGTATTAGGGTCTTATGCATATGTTTGATAATATTGATGATGAAACATGATTAACATTGCTATGATCCTGGTGATTGATGAGCCAATGGAGGGTGTAGCTTCTGATGTGCAGAATCATGCCTGATGAACAGGTACCATTTGGACCAATACACATGGGGAGATGATCAGTTCAGACCTCGATGGGGCTGAAGAGCCCACCAGGTGGATGCTGAGACCCCATTAGGGGGCAGATATATGATAGTGTTTGATTAGGGTCTTGCACCGGAGAAGAAGAGGATGTTCCATTAGAGGCACTTTGGTGGAGCCTGGCCTAGGGGGAATGACCCCTTTTCAGTGGAACGTTGGCCTTGGAAGGCTTTGGACACCCCCATCCTCACCATGACATCATCCAGCTTCATGGACATTCATGGAGGCAGACTGGGAAGCATTGGCACATGTGGCATGTTGGAGAGGCCCCTAGGGGGCTAACGTTTTGCTCCTGGATGTCTCATCTGCCCTAAAAAGGGATAGCGCCTCCCTTGAAGGGGATTTTACCTTTTTTAAAGCTCAGTTAGGGTTTTAATTTGACAATTTAATGTAAAAACAGTATTGTAGTCTTGTGAGCCATTTTTATGACCTAAAATTAATTAAGGTCATTGATACAATATATATTGAGGAGTTTTAGCCTCATTTTAACATAACACATCACTCACTCATTAGTGAGGTCTAATTTTTGCGCCCTACTTGGGTAATTTTGCTTGTTTAGTGAGGCTCACTTGTTGAAAGAAGGCATTTCTTGGAATTTTTGGCATTTCTCTTGAAGGAAGGTTTACAACTAGGGTTTGCATGCTATTTCATGGTGATATGTAAGTGATTTTTTCTGTAAAACTTCTTGATTGAATGGTTTTAGTCTTATATTCTTACATATGTTTATAATTTTCTGATCTAAAAACCCTAGGTGACAAGCACACAAGTAGGTCCTTGTTTCATGTCCCCTAAAAGAGAAATTTTTAGCCATTGAAGAAGGAAGAAAGAGCATAGCCATAGCTACACTCTTATTACTTCTTCCCCCTAAGCTAGCCGTACTTTCAGAAGTCAAGAAGGAGGAGATGTCCCAGGCCTAGGTTATCTACACCTAGGGTCGTCCTTCTTCTAGGGTTTAGTTATAGAGCCTTGCTGTAGCAACACTCTCCCTCATTGCACTCTCTTGTCTTCATTTATCTTCCTGCTAGCCGTTTTTGCCAAGTTAACCTAAGGAAGGAGGAGAGAGCACGAGGCCTTGCTTTAGCAACACCATAGTGAGCCTCTCTCCCCTAGGGTTTTGATTCTTAAGCCCTACCATAATAGCACTTCAGAACTCTTCCTCCAGTCCTTTTCCATCCTCCTTCAACCCTTGCATCCTCTATTAAATTGACTCCATAAGCCCGAAGGCACTGATCTTAGACCTCTAACGTTGAAATGAAAGTGGTCAAACAAACTCTCGAACTATTTTCTAAATTGAAACCCTAACTAAACTGCTAACCCTAAGTTGCTGACACCATACCTAGAATATTTCATCTTATGCAACAATGTTTCATTTTTATAAGCAATTAAATGGTGTTTAAAGCATTTATTGAATGAGGGATTGATTGGATACATTGATTGCTACATCATCTTGATATTTTTTGGTGGAGTGCTATTATTTCATTGTTGTATTAACAAACATTGACTTCATCAATATTTATTGTTATAATTGCTTATATATTGATATCATATAGTCTTATGAAGTACTAACCCATTGAATCATAGCTTGCATATATTGGTTTGCTGTTGCTTTGTTCTAGACAAGTGTTCTTCTTTGGGCCTTCACTTCATTATTGGCTATTTAGACGGGACTATCTGTTTTGGTGGTGACCTGTGAAGGGGGAAATTTACTTTGACTTTTAAACTTTTTCCTCTTCAAAAGTCCAGGTTACCGGGGACGTCTCCCTTGGGCCTAACTTCCCTAAAGAGAAAGAACCTCCCCTAAGACACTCTTAGCTTGATAAAACTAGTTTCCCTTGAAACCTTTGCTGAAGATCCACAAGAGAGAAGGGAACAAGTTTTGGACCAACAAAATGAGGACATGATTAAGGAGCAAAAACCTAAGCAAGATGATGAAGTACCAACCCGTGCTCCTCCCTCTGATGAGGTCATCCAAGAACCTGTTTCTCCTGCACAACAAATCGATGATGAGGTTAGTTGCTTTCCACTTCAATATTCCGATGACACCCTATTCCTTGAAAATGAAGGAGAAACGAAAGCTTTGAACAAAATGGATATTCCTTGCTGTGCGATCGAAGACAAAGAAGCAATCCATGAGGATGAAACAATAACACATGCTGAAATTGCCAAAGTCCTCGAAGCCCCTGCATAAGAAGAAACAATAAGTTTCCCTCCTCCCCTAGTTTTTGATGATGCTTTACTTTATGATCAAGGAAATGAGGAGGAGGAGAATGAATTTTCAAATGTTTCAAACCCTGCATGTTATGACACAGATAGTGACATTGTTCATAACATTGATGAGTTCATACATGTTGGGAGATGTAGGTGGGATTTAGTTGGTTATGACCTGGATCCCATCTATGACACAAAGAGTCATTTCCAAGTGCTGCCCTTGCAATTATCACAACAGATTGCTTTTGACCAGTGGAAAGAAGGAGATGATATTTTTACCCGTACTTTTCAAAAAAACAAGGATGACCTAGTACATTGTTTTCCTGATGATTTTTAGTCTTACCTTGAGATTTTTGATGCGTACCCTTTTGAGCACTTGGATTCTCTCCGTGAAAAGGAATACCAACCACCACTGTGCTCAGATTTTGATACAAGTAAGAACATCGTTTGCCTAAAGAAGGATTCTCATGACTTCTCACTCCAGCCACCTATTATTACTTTACCTTTCTTTTCCATTAAAGGTGTAGTTGGGAAGTATATCTTTTATATAGAGTTTCCTCTTAGGAAAACCCTGGAGTCCAAGGGTTGGTTAAATATTACAAGATTAAGTGTATCTTCTCAGTTTTTCAACTATCCCTTGAGAATTTGCCAGTCGTCTAATACATCTTTGTCAATCCTTTCCCAGACTTCACAATATGAGAACGTCTTAGGTAGCCAGTGTGCCGACCTTTTGAGTCAGTGTTATGAAACTTGGACTTTTCTTGACCCTTTCCTAAAGTGGATTGAGTACTTTCTTCAAAGATGGACTTGGCAGGATTTTATCCCTCCCACTTGCCTCCATGAGTTAGACTTTGAGATTTCCGTTGATATGATATACATTCTAACTCATGACTTTTTTGTGCTTGATGTATCACTATTTTGGTTTATGATGAAGCACAAAGGCAGGTATCGTGGGACATTGCTGGATTGGCTACACTAGTCGTTTGACTACATTGAACATCCAGCCAACAAGTAGGTAAAGGTAGGTACTTTTCTTTACATGTGCATGTTGATTGTTTTACTTTCGTATATATACATATATATGCATGCTGGGGTGGAATTACCGCCCCATTTTTGTTACTGATGCCCCTATTGAGTTTGAGCAGGTCTGAAGGTTGTGCCATAGATGTTGAGGTTCTCATGCGCTCTACGGTGAGCACATGTCCCTGAGTTGGAGCCAGATGTTATCCCTATTTTTTAGGGATAACCAGGAGATCATGTCTCGAGGCCCACAGTTCCTAGACATGGAGTACCAAGAGCAGGATTGACCCGAGCATAGCCCTTGAAGGCCCATCCTTTTCTTCTCTAATCACATTCGTCTTATCAGCAACAACAACATCCATCACCTTCGACTTGGTCTTGTATCGGAGGAGGTTCTTGCTCCATGAGGTAATTGGTCCAGGTATCATGGTATGTGTCACTTTTGATCATTAAAACCTTTGAATATATGCATCTGATTCCTTTTATCTCTAACAACCACTTGTATCTTACATTAGCCCACTTGACCATGATCTGGGAGATTAACAGGGTATCCTAGAAAGACTGTGCCCATAGGTCTGAGTTTTCCACTAGGGGATTTATGAAAATCCATCATCCACTCCCGTCATAGCACCACTATTTCATCTTATCTCCCGCTCACTTGTCCCATTCCCCTTGTCCGGGCATTGGGTTGACCTGTTTGTAGGATTGCACCTTATCTCATGGGAAGAAGGGGCTAAAGGCCCAGAAGGTAAAAGCAGCTGGTAAAAGATAAAAGCCTATAAATAAAACCTCGAGATGCTTCATCCAAGGATTCCCGAGAAGGCAATAAAAAGTCCCTCAGTAAGAAACAAGAGGGACCCAGAAAATATAAACAAGACCTAGTCAAGACGATAGGGGGTCTCTTCACGAGCTAGCCTATTAGATTCATGGGTACCTAATAGTATGACATTGCCACCATCTGGTTACCACGCTAGGGTAGTGACCTTTGGTTGCATGGCCAAGGGAAAGGGGGTCTCATCATGAGCCAGCCTTATCATCTATGTGAAAGTAGTTGTGGGTAACACTGTCATCTCTGGTCACCATGCCAAGGCAGTGTCCTCTGGTTAGCCCTTGAATAAAAAGAAAAAGAAGAAGAAGAAGAAAATAAAAGAAAAGAATAAAGGCAAGAACGGGCTTGGAAAAATTTCATCCATGACAGGTACTGCTCACCTTCTACAAAGGCACCCATAGATACCATCATGAATCCCTAGCTCTCACTTCACCCACATGTATGGACATCCCCGACCACATCACCTCACTTACATGGCTTGGATGAAACCTTCCTGGAAACTTCCCCTTTCTTGTGGATACTAGCCCAATAGGACGTCTTGTCTTTTTCTCCTGTTTTGTATTGTAGGTTTTTGTAATGTCTTTGAGATATTGACTGATTTATTAGGGTCTTATGCATATGTATGATAATATTGATGATGAAATGTGATTAACATTGCTATGATCCCGGTGACTGATGAGCCCATGGAGGGCGTAGCTTCTGATGTGTAGGATCATGCTGGATGGACAGGTACCATTTGGACCGATACACATGGGGAGATGATCAGTTTGGACCTCCATGGGGCTGAAGAGCCCACCAGATGGATGTTGAGACCCCATCAGGGGGCAAAGACAAGATAGTGGTTGATTAGGGTCTTACACCAGAGAAGAAGAGGATGTTCCATCAGAGGCACTTTGGCCGAGCCTGACCTAGAGGGAATGACCCCTTTTCAGTGGAACGTTGGCCTTGGAAGGCTCTAGATGCCTCCATCCTCACCATGACATCATCCATCTTCATGGACATTCATGGAGGTAGACGGGGCAACATTGTCACGTTTGGCATGTTGGAGAGGCCCCTAGGGGGCTAACCTTTTGCTCCTGGATGTATCATCTACCCTAAAAAGGGCTAGCACCTCCCTTGAAGGGGATTTTACCTTTTTTACAGCTCCGTTAGGGTTTTAATTTGACAATTTAATGTAAAAACATTATTGTGGTCTTGTCGGCCATTTTTATGACCTAAAATTAATTAAGATCATTGATATAGTATATATTGAGGAGTTTTAGCCTCATTTTAACATAACACATCACTTACTCATTAGTTAGGTCTGATTTTTGTGCCCTACTTGGGTAATTTTGCTGGTTTAGTGAGGCACACTTGTTGAAGGAAGACATTTCTTGGCATTTTTGGCATTTCTCTTGAAGGAAGGTTTACAACTAGGGTTTTCATGCTATTTCATGGTGATATGTAAGTGATTTTTTCTGCAAAACTTATTGATTGAATGGTTGTAGTCTTATATTCTTGCATATGTTTATAATTTGCTGATCTAAAAACCCTAGGTGACAAGCACACAAGTAGGTCCTTGTTTCATGTCCCCTAAAAGATAAATTTTCAGCCATTGAAGAAGGAAGAAAGAGACTAGCCATAACTACACTCTTATTGCTTCTTCCCCCTGAGCTAGCCATACTTTCAGAAGTCAATATGGAGGAGACGTCCCAGGCCTAGGTTATCTACACCTAGGGTCTTCCTTCTTCTAGGTTTTAGTGATAGAGCCTTGCTGTAGCAACACTCTCCCTCACTGCACTCTCTTGTCTTGATTTATCTTCCTGCTAGCCATTTTTGCCAAGTTAACCTAAGGAAGGAGGAGAGAGCACGAGGCCTTGCTTTAGCAACACCAGAGTAAGCCTCTCTCCCCTAGGGTTTTGATTCTGAAGCCCTGCCATAGCAACACTTTAGAACTCTTCCCTCCAGTCCTTTGCCATCCTCCTTCAACCCTTGCGTCATCTATTAAATTGACTCCATAAGCCCGAAGGCACTGATCTTAGACCTTCAACATTGAAATGAAAGTAATGAAACAAACTCTCAAACTATTTTCTAAATTGAAACCCTAACTAAACTTCTAACCCTAAGTTGCTGACGTCATACCTAGAATATTTCATCTTATGCAACAACATTTCATTTTTATAAGCAATTAAATAGTGTTTAAAGCATTTATTGAATGAGGGATTGATTGGATACATTGATTTCTACATCATCTTGATATTTATTGGTGGAGTGCTATTATTTCATTGTTGTATTAACAAACATTGACTTCGTCAATATTTATTGTTATAATTGCTTATATATTGACATCAAATAGTCTTATGAAGTACTAACCCATTGAATCATATCTTGCATATATTGGTTTGCTGTTGCTTTGTTCCGGGCAGGTGTTCTTCTTTGGGACTTCACTTCATTATTGGATATTTAGCTGGGATTATCTGTTTTGCTGGTGACCTATGAAGGGGGAACTTTATTTTGACTTTTAAACTTTTGCCTCTTCAAAAGTCCAGATTACCGGGGACGTCTCCCCTGGGCCTAACCTCCCTAAATATAAAGAACCTCCCCATCATGGTGATATTGGGTGGGATAGGTTCCTGTTACGCCAGTTTGGCCTTCTATTTCATAGCCATTTGACCTAGCTACAAACTGTGCGATAACAGGCCAGATCTTTCAAGGGTGTCTGACCCACAATTTCATCCATGCGAAACATCCTGGGTGTAACATGAAACATCAATGTTGGCTGTGCTGTCGTCTAGATCCTATCCTGCTCACTCGATCCAACCTTGGCTCATGTCTATGATCCTCTGGGGATTGATTCTATTTCTCTGCCGTATTTATATGTTTCTCTCATCTGCTCAAGGAGCTGCCTCATGTCAGCCAGCTCATCCCGAATCCTGTCCCTTTGGAACCGGGCTTCGTCAAAATCCTCTGTTGTTCGGTCCTAGAGAAATTGGACCACGAGGTCCATGTCGTCTTCAGTGATTGTGTATTCTGGTGGAGTTTTGTGCGCCTTAGGTTTCTTGTGCACACCCCTTGTTTTTATGATAGGCATATTGTTCCGGCCTTGCTCCTGTTGAGTAGCACTTGATGTGGTCCCCTGTGTTGTCTCAGTCTCTTTTTCCTGTTCCTGCGGTGCCTGGGTGTTGTTCTTCTTCCCTGCCTGGGTACCTTTCTTGGACGCACCCTCTTTCTTCTATTGTGTCGGGTTCTGACCTAGATTTATGTTATGTTCTTGCCCTGTATCAACCTCCTTATCTGCAGACATCTCTTGATTCATGTCTGGAACCCTCCGATCATCGTGCCAATCCTTGATGGCCATTTCTACATCCTCTTCATTGATGCAGTAACACAGTTGTAGCCATTCATTCTTGGGATCCTTCCATGCTTGGATCCATACTGTATGCCTGGTCGCTTTAAAGTTGGCTATGCTTTGATATTGCGCGACCACTTCTGGCATAATCTGCCAAGTGTTGGAAGTGCTTTCCTATAGGTCATTGTAATACCCTGTGAACATGCCTGCATTCCAAATTTTGTTCTTAGGGTCTACAGTGCTCCCCAATGATAGGTATCATGATGTGCAACAACGAGTGGATCTCTTTGAAAAGTATTTATACCTAGGCTCCCTCCATCCGACCAAGGTGATTAGGTTGAGTAGCCAAGAATAGTGAAATTCTGTCTCCAGGTCCTGCACGCCCTTGCAGTCTTCCAGGAACATATTTGACAAGTATGGGGCTCAACTAAGTACAATGCCCTCCGCACACTGTGCTTCTGTTGCAATGATCTCGACAGGGACTTCCTCCTTGCGACACTTCCTGAGCATCTTGCAGGCCATGATTTTTATGGCCATCCTTGTTGCTGCATCAATTATGCACTTAATTATGATTCCACGCGACCCTCTTTCTGTACCATATGTTTTCTTCATTTCCTTGCCCAGTGCCTTCTCCTTCATTTTGTCATCGAGGAACTGCACGGGTGTCTGCCCCCGAGATGGAAGCCCTGTAATATACGTAATGATCTCTACTTCTATCAAGACAAGATCTTCCACCCATAGGTATCCTCCGTGGGTAACTTCCATCAGCTGCTTGATGTAGTTGCTTACGTCCTGACCCCTTCCAAAGTGCGAGATATCCAACAGGCCTAGAATCCTAATTTTGGACAATTCAACTGCTCACTATTTTGGTTGGTTAATTGGTTCGCCAAAGTGTCCTATACCTACAGTATCTAGGTAAAATTGCTTTGAAAACTCCAGAAAATTTTCCGTGTCGGTCATATCATGATCTGAGTACCGTAGTTTTTCCACGTGGCCTTACATGTTACCTGCGACATGCACCCCTTCCAGAATGCGTGGTAAGACTATGGCTGTGGTAGCCTACCTGCGCGGTGATATTGCTAATGGTTGCTTGCCCTTCCATTGTGGTGGATGAATTGAGGTTCCAGCCTCCATTATTCTCTCTTCTGCATATGCCTCTGCTCGTCCGGTGACATCTTCCAATGCTCTCATGTGGTTGCTCCAACACGGTTGTGTGTGACCTTTTTGGTGCAGTCGTTTCTGTTTGGTTCGGGACCGTCCCATTAACCCTCGAGACTTATTCATGGATTTCAAAGAATGAAGGATTTCCTGTATCTTGGGTCTGCTGGATTTGTCCTACTTCCAACATATCGATATCCATGCCCACCGGTGCTTTCTGTTGGGTTTCCTCCACCACTCGTGTGGGGCTACTTGGCTCCATATTGGGCGACGAGATTTCTTCCAAGTTGAATAATTCCAGAGGCCGGGGTGGTTGTTGTTTGCTTCCCTATGGCTGTTTCTCTACTCTGAAGTTGCTTCGAGGTCGTCTGTAGGCCTTGCTCAACGCTCCTATCTTGGGTGGTGCCATGGTGGTAAATATGTTCTCCACTGAGCTTAATTATCTCTGTAACTTCTACAAACTTGCTTTCTGCCTCGTATACTCTGTCGCTATGTGCTCTTCTCGATTTCACAATAACCCTTCCGATCCTCGCGTGCTTACCTTATATAGGAATCGTGTGAAACTTCTAAGAGACATTACCCAATTTGTGTTTTGAATGAACTGGCGCTTCCCACGTACTTTCCATTGAATTCCCTTTCCGTTTTCAGTTGGCATTATTAATGCGACGTCCCTTCAATCGTTCTTTTCATTCAATTTTTATAGCCGCTGTCCGTTGGAGCCTATTACCGTACCCACCATTTTCACTATTTCCGCCTTTTAGTTATCATTGGTCCTTTCACCGTCACGCTAACATTTCCGAGTGCGCGTGAGAATTCTATTTTCGACATGTACCCCTTTGTTTCTATGTTTTGATGTCCGACGCGGTAACCCCTTTGTTGCTGCGCTTAGTTTTTTTTTCTTTTTTTTTAAGTGCTAGGAGGTTGACTGTCCCTATACAGCTTCAGTCGACTCCCATTGATCATCCATCTAAGTTCTGTTCCTCCTAAATCCTTCAACTATACAACTCCCCCATCTGTGACAATATTTACTTTGTATGGTCCTAATCAATGCATTCTGAGTTTTCCTTGGTGTTGAAGAGATTTACTGTTGTACACCAAGATTAAGTCTCCTTCCTTGAAATTTTCCCTCTTGATATGTCTGTCATGCCAAGATTTGTCCCTTTATTTATGTACTTCTTGGTGAAACCATGCTATAATCCTATCTTCTTCCATGATCATCAACTGACTTAGCCTTTCATGTACTGCACCTCACTCCGTCATGTTGGTAATTGCTGCTATGCGTAGACTAGGTACCAAAAACTCTAATGGAACCACTGCTTCTTGTCCATATACCAATCTGAATGGTGTCTTCCCTGTCAATTTTTTGCATGTGGTCCTGTATGTCCATAGTACTGCTGGTATCTTCAAGTCCCAATCATCCCTATTAACATTGTAGATCTTCGTCAGTGCATTCTCAAGGATATTATTAAAGGATTCCACTGTTCCATTTACTCAAGGATGATATGGTGTACTCTTTTGATGATAAACTTCAAACTCCTCAGTCATAGCCTTAATAATGTTGTTAATGAAGTAAGTGCCTTGGTCACTCATCAAAATCCTTGGGCATACAAATCTAGTGATCACTTGCTCAAACAAGAAGTGTGTTGTTGTCTCTGCATTGCAATATTTTACTGGTTCTGCTTCTACCCATCTTGTTAAGTACTCTGTCGAAGTAGTAATGTACCTCACTCCTGACCTTTTTGTTGGTGGGTTAATCGGTCCCACAAAATCTATTGCCCATTTATCGAATACCTACAAGGTTACCTGTGGTCTCAGGGGCATCTCGTACCTTATATTCTATTTACTGACCCTCTGACATACATCACATCTCTGACAATAGTCCTTTGAGTCTCTGTGAACAGTCAGTCACCATAGTCCTGTGCGCAATGCCTTTTGCGTGGTAGCTTTTCCTGCATAATGTCCTCCTGCTATTCCTTCATGGGATTCTACTGAAATCCTAGGCTTTCATGTTCTAGCACACATCTTCTCAAGATCATATATTCACCCATTTTGTATAAGTGTCCTGCAATAAATTGATAGTCTGCAGCCCATACTACTAGATTTTTCTTCTATGCAGTGTTGAATTCTTGTGGCGCAGTCCCTGTACTCAAATATTGGATGATGTATGCGAAGTATTCATCGACTATTTGGACGGAAAATAACTGTGCACCGGGAAATTTTTCCTCTATATTCATAGGTTCCTCTCCATTAGTAATCCTCGACGAGTGATCAGGTCCTGCATTCAACTTCCCTAGTTTGACTATCACCTCAAAGTCAAATTCTTGGAATAACAATAACCATCTGCAAATTCTCCCCCCAACCCCCCAACACTGGCTTGTTGATGAGGTATTTGAGAGTTGAATGGTCTGTGAACATCTTGAAAAATTTTCCGAATAAATAATGTCTAAACTTCTGAAGCGCATAGACCAAAACTAAGCCTTCTCTCTCTGTGGTATTGGAATTCTTGTCTAATTCTTATAGTTTTCTAATAGCAAATGCTATAGGATGGTCCAATTCTCCTGATCCTGGCTGCACCATAATATCTCCAAGTGCTATGGCTGATGCATATACATGTACATTGTTGTTGGGAAATTATACCCTACGGACTAACAAGCTAGGGCTTAAACTTGCATGCAGATCATGACCCTTAAGAAATTACTTTTAACCTTCTACCCCAAACCTAAAACCCTTTTTCACATGCAAACATGGAAAGAACTGACTAACCTTTTTATCGGCGTTTGGTGTAGATCCTCCGTTGCGCTTTATCTCCTTGCTTCTGCTGCTCCTTCCAAAGACGATCCTGCAATCAAGACAAAAACACTACGCATGCATGCTATTGTTCTACTAGAGGGTTAGAGATTAAGCATAAATCAAATAAAATATATAAGACTCGTTCATGGGGACGGGAAAAGTATTCTTTATTAATCTCAAGATGAATCAACTTACAATAATCATAGAGATCGGCCACCGTTCCTTGATCCTGATCCTGGGCTCCTCCTCTTCTTTGTCCTCCAATTGCTTTTCTTGAATTCTCCTAAAGCTTGAGGAAAGGCTAAAGGGTTGGGACAAAACGGATTCGACAATTGGGCAGAGTTTCTTTGCTAGGTTTTTCCCTCCTCCAAATAGTACCCCTACCCCTTCTTTTATAGGCTATAAGGAGCTAGGGTTTTGGACGAACTCTCGGCCATGCATGGCCGGGAGTTTCAGTTAACTGACCCATAGCTTTTCGTTTCATCGGCAAATTTCCTGTTTTTGTGCTTTGTTAGGTAAACGTGGGCTGTAGTGGGCCATCCATCATTCCAACGCGTGCAGTAGTGAGGCTTCCAACGTTCCAACGCGCCCAGTAATGGGTTAGGGCACGGGTTACTTAATTTAAGAGGTTTTTCAAGGTTTTATTCAGCATGGCTTTGGAAATGAAGGGAAATGAGTTGGCCTGATGCCAGGTAAGCATGGATGGTGCAATTTAGGGTTATAATAGATTCCCCCTAATGTGTGAGGTCAGAAGAGCATCTGATGGCCGAAATACATTACCAATTCTTTACCAATCTGTACTGATATGCTGAATGAGTGAGCCCAGGAATCAGGAATCAGGAGGTGCCGTCTGCAAAAATATCAAATGTCTCTAAGAGGCAGGCATACCCATGCTCAGAATAAAATAGAACCATGGCTACCAATCAAATACACTATAGATCCATGTCAAATAACTATGAAGAGTAGCCGCGAATAATACACAGCGGAGCTACATCTCGAAATCAGAAAGATATACATATAAAGTATCCATCTCTCAGAAGCTGATTCGGCCTGATGGCTGTACTTCAGAGCTTGAGCAACAACTTCAAAATCTTCTAAACTTGGGTAGGAGTGTAATATGAGTGTACGACTGCACTACCCCGAGGTCTTCGACGACTCGTCGGTTATGGATTTGATAATCTTGATGATCGGACTGAAGGCTTCAGTGATTTCAAACAAAGACTTCATTGGACGTTCAGGATGGCCGGGTATGTGGACAAGAGACATATTGCAGAGGGGCTGACTCAGGCTTAGTGACAAACTTCCCTTGGACAATAGCATGACAAGTGATAAGAATCAGGCAGCATATCTGTTAATCATAAGTCTACGAAGCAGGAGGCAACACAAACTCTCCATATGTTTGGAAGAGTAACCAAACAGTGCAGGACACAACTCGATATAGCGAGCAAAGCTTCCTAAGGTCGTACTACATCCCATAGTATGATGAATCAAACAGACAGATGTGATTTATCCAAGGGCGACTCATGATGCTGCCAATAAAGAAAATACCTTTCCCATCCTCTTTTTGGGGTATATTTGATTTTTTTGTTCTTTTTGATGATTTGGAAAAAAGAATAAAGGAATATTACATTACAATGGAGGAATGAGTACAACAAACATACAAGTTCAAGGCACAAGGACAAGACTGATGTTCTAAGGAAATGATACTCGGGAAAAATCCTCTAGTGGCCAAAGGTGTTAAGACGCAAAGGAAAACTGTTACTAGGCTGAAGGGTAAAGGATGCAAATGCGGTTGATAGAATACACAATGGTAACGTCCTTCGATGTAAGTTTAACGAGCCCAAAGAAGGGAAGCTCAGTGTTTTTTCATATTTAGAGAGTCTGAAAAAGCATAAAAGGAAACTCCATTGGGGTACCTTTTTCGACAATAGTCCAGTCGGTTCAAAAAAGGGGTAAACTAGCACCGATTAGACGTCAATTCAAAACCATTTTAACGAGTGTGACAAGGACAAGATCACTCGGCTATTTTTTCAATTTTAAGGAGTCTGAAAAAAGCTTAACTATGGACTCCGTCAGGAATATTCTTCTGGACCATTTTAACGAGTGTGACAGAATAAGGTCACTCGGCGATATTTTCAATTTTAGGGAGTCTGAAAAGAGCTTAACTATGGACTCCGAGGGGGTTTCTTTTTCGTAAATTTAGTTCCTCAGGCCCGAAAAAGGAATAAAATATTACTTGAGGATACTCTTCTAAAGAATGGACATTCAATAGAGTATTCCTTTGTTCATACAGTTGACCATCCAGACCGAAAAAGGGGTAAACTACCGCCGGAAAGACGTGACTTCAAATTTCAGTTTAATGAGCGTGAAGGGTCACAAGATCGCTCGAAAATCTTTTCATGTTTAGAGGGTCTAAAAAAGGGCTTAAAAGGAGACCCGTTTAAGGAACGTTCTTCTGGACCAATTTAACGAGTGTGAAGAAACAAGGTCACTCAGCAATCTTTTCATCTTTAAGGAGTCTGAAAAGGGCTTAAAGAAGACTCCATAATGGTTTTTTTTCTCAGTTAATCCGGACGAGATCGAAAAGCATAAATGCAGTCTCGCCAGATGTTGCTTTTGGATCTCGAAGCGAGCTTGAAAAACAACAAAGGTAGCTCATGATCGACACTTTGTGGGTCAATGCTTGACATCTCCTTGGGGGAGCTGTATGCTCCGACGAAAACATTGTCTATGACGCCAGGGGTTCTGGAGATATTGATAGGTATAGTTTCAGCGATAGTCGCCATATTTCCCTCAGCATAAATTTCCTGTGTAGCTAAGAGGTTAATAG
>ML782317.1:703298-744667 GCA_009831015.1 Picea engelmannii | reverse complement strand
TGCACAGGGAAAGAAGGAATGATGCCATGTGGTCGGAAAGAACGACCGTCGAACGCAGTGAGGAGAGTAGGTGATGGAGACAACTCAGGCTGACCAATGGCTTTCCAACATGCTAACGACATAACGCAAGTCGAAGCGCCCTCATCGACCACCGTGCAGAAGATATTCCGTGTAAAAGTTTTCGTGGGATGAGCCACTACTATCTGAAATGTGACGTGGTAAGGTAGACGGGGTTTCAAGTCAGTCATATCTAACATGATGGTACCCGGGTTACAAGTCTCAGTAGAGCCTAAAGCAGTCAACAAGGCTTTCCTCTGAGCGGGGCAACTTTGGAGTACCTCCAAAGCGGACATAGCACAAGGGGTTTGGGATAAATCTTCCACCACAGAGTAATTCTAGGTGGCCCTTGCATTTGGATTGTGAGAAGCTCTCTTAAACGCACCTTTTGGAATGCGTGTCATTGTTTCACCCAACGTCTTCTCGATCTGTAGAGGAAGAGATGGGATCTCAGCTTCTTTGCCCTTCTCATAGGTGCTTGGTTTACTATAGTCGTGCGCTCTAGTTGTTATTAAAGCATCACTTTTAACCATATATACGTTCACGGACGAGGAATTGTTTGGGGGAGGGCAGTTTTCTTGGCTGCCCCCTTCGACACTTGTAGAGGCTTAAGTTAAATTTTGCCCATGCTGAAAGGGATTAGTCAACACGACCTGTTGTTGCTATGTGACAAACTTCTGGGCCTCCACAAGTCGAGGACATAGATGGGTCGGGTGGTCTTCCGCACATAAGTTGCACGAATACCTCGCCTTCCTTTTGTCCATGGTGCTCTCTCCAGCATTATCAGTGGGTTTCTTATCCCCCCTACCCTTCTTGCGTTGTTTTTTCTTCCCGTCAGGCTGCTGGTTGGCCTTTGGGTTAGTCATCTGCACGGAGTGTACTTTCGACGTTTGGGTAGGGGGAGCAGCCAAAGCAGTAGTCTGGCTGGCCGCTGAGTGTTGTATAGATAACTGTTGCAATTGTTTTGTCAATTGCTCAGCGGGCTTGGTTTGTGCCGAAGCAACGATACCATCGACATGTGGTTCGACTCTCTGTCTGGTTTTGTCCAGTATCGATCGTGGTGCATCCGACAGGATGTTGTACAATAGACCAGACTGAGAATAGATAAGATGAAACTGTTGAGCCCTCATGATGGCATCTTCCTCGGAGAAAACCCCTGAAGTCACGACGTCTTTGGATAACTGCGAAACTAAAGACTTAAGGAACCACTCAAGCAGGAATGCTGGTGGGATGGGTACCTTGATAAGACTCTTTTGGTGTCGCCATTCTTGAATATGATTCGAGATATGGTCCATTGTCGTCTGCTCGAAATTCTCTAGCAATTCTATGCCGGCGTCGTATCTCACAGGTAACTGGAAATGGTTAAGGAAGGCCATAGCCAGTTCGCCAAAAGAAGAATATCATGAACGATCAAGCTCCATGTACCATTTCGCGACACTCCCAATAAGAGTGCGTTGAAACAATCGCAACTGAACGGAGTCATCTTTCAGTGAGTTAGATGAACACCAAAGGTGGAATGTAGTCATGTGATCACCTGGATCTTCATTAGGCTTGGCCTCGAACTTTGGAATGTCCGAAGGCAACTTGGTTGGCATAGGAGGCCAATGTGGATCGTGACAGATAGGATCATTTAACAACCGTGTCAAATCTGACAAGTGTAACGTTGCCAAGAAGGGTAGTTTAGGTTGCTGTTGATAGCCTGGATAAAAGGGTCCTGGAGTTTGACTGGCACCAGGTTGCCAGGAAAAGTTTGGCTGCTGGCCCGGATTCTGGTAGAAAGCATGGCCCTGACCAGCATAAGGGTTTTTCATCTGAGGAGACATCATTAGGTGATTCCCCATGAAGGACATAGGATGTTGGGAATTCATCGTGTTTGACGGAATTTGGGAAGGATTACCCCATACCGGTCCCGAGGGGAGAGGCATAGAAGTCTGCCCGGGGTTCCATTGACCGTGGAAAAAATTACCCCAGAACGACATTCCAGATGAAGGAACGGATCCTTGTCCTGAGTTCCAAGGTCCTGGTATATGTGCCCCCAGCGCAGGAATAGTACCCTATGCCGGAGTAGATTGTCCAAACATGGGTGTGCCCCCAGATGGGAAAGCAGTGGATGCGAAAGCGTTATTACCAAACGTCTCCTTCCAAACAAACGGTGACGAACCTACTGGCAGAGTTTGCGCAGGTGTTCCTTGAATCCCAGCTCCAAATCAACTCGTGTGTGCAGGCTGCCTGACGGACTGCTGATGCAATCCTCCAAGCGAAGGGGACGAAGGAGGGATATGACCTCCAACGTAAGGAAAATCATTAAAAGGGACAAGAATGCCCCCAAGTTGACCTTGCAGAGGAGCGTTAGAGCTCCTTTCCCCCAGACCCAAAGTCTGTAAAGTGGAGGAAGTGAGTGCAGGACTTGTACCTGAACTAGGCATACCGTATGAAAACGGAGGGCCTATCGCACTAGGTGTGTAAGGAGGTGTGGCTGCCGCGATAGATGGGGTCGGTCCAATGTGCGATGTAGTTGCGGCCGAGACCATGGTGGCCCGGACCATCGACAAAGGCAAGTTAGGAGAAGCTTCTCCTGTGGTAGCAATGGTGATGGGAATGGAAGAATTCCCTGAGGAAGTAACAGAGTTTGGTTCCATCACTGGGTTAGGCACTGATAGGCATTCGTAAAATTGAATTGGCACAATAACGTCCGGCCAAGTATCAATGGTTGGGGTTTCAACCACGCCAATATTGGTGGTTGATTCCTCCGGGGGTTGTTCGGGCTCAAAAGCCTCGGTTGCTTCGAAAGACCCTTGTTGGTCTAGCTTCCGCCTCAATGGTGGCGGGGGTGGCTCCAGTATAATCGGCGGCAGGCCGAGAATCCTTCGTGACCGGTGGAGCTCTGAATCCTCCATTGTGTGAGAAGATTCACGACACGCTAAGGTATTCTACACAAACAAATAGTAACACACACTCAAAGAAGCCCCTATGAGACAAGACAAGCAAACACTAACTATTTTGAAGAACAGTTACAACAACCAACACTAGAGAAACTTAACGGTGCAAGTGCAACTAAAAAACGGAAGCACCCTCCGGGTATACTCTATAAAGCGTGGCCCGATGTCTATCCTAGGTACCACGGTATACCCCCACAGTCACCCGTGTATGTCCCTAGAAAAGATTGGCAACTAGTTTGCCAACACGTGAACAGTCACCAGGCGGGTATAGTCGATAGTCGGGTAGACCACAATGAGTAGGGTATCAAGCCTGAAACCTGTCAAGGGTATCGAGAGCAAATGGTCTGGAAGACAACTGAGGACCTTGAATGGATTCGAGACCCACGAAGCTCCGTGGAAAATGCAAACGACGGAATCCCTCAACAAATCCTCGATATGTGTTCTCCACTATGCTCGGTCCAACTTTGGAGGGGTTATCTCCTCTACCTTTCCTTACGCGACCTCGTGTTTAGCCCCTGTGTTAGAGGGGGGTCCCGGATAACTTTCCGTAACTAGACTTATACACTCCCTATGAAAGACTCCAATGTTTGGTTTGAGTGGCCTTGGAGAATTTACTCTCCAACCTATTCCAAGGCCCTAGTCCTGAGCTAGTGTATGCACCCTACAAACAAAAAGTCTAATTGATTTTTATTAGTGTTTCTTTTAATGGGATTTTTAAGTCACAAGGTATGAAAGTGAAACTGATGGTGTGTAAAGACTCAAAGCAAAATGAACAAGAAATGCTTGGAAACAAAAACTTTTACAAAAAATGCAAAACCAACAACTTTTCAACAAGAAAGATTTCTTTTTCTTTTGGAATTTTCTTAAGATTTCATGCGGCAAACACCAAGTAATTTCACTCAAATCTGCAAGCTACTTATACTCTAAATGCAGTGCAAAAACTTATGAAAAAAGACTTCTTCCTAGCTACTGATGCAACAACACAATCTTCAAGCCAAGAAGAAAATGAAACAAGAGATTTTTTTTTTATTTAATTGCAAAATGAAGCAATAAAGGGAAAATGGCGACAAGCACAAAACCAAGAAAACAAAATAAAGTTCTGTCTTAAAGCGCAGATCGCAGCGAACTAGAGCAAAGACGCACAAAAGAAATCAAGAAATCACCGATTCTAACACTTGTCTAAAAACCATAAAACAAATTTTTTTTTCTTTTGTCTTTTCTATCAAAACATCAACTAATAAAAACACCGGCTAAGGATAAGAGGTCCTAACCTGCTGACTGTGCAACCCCAGACTCAAAACCCTGAGAGGAACACTTCTCACCACAGGAGGGGATGACTGCCCCACCCAGACTAAAAATCCACCAATCAAGCCCACGACTGTCACTGAAACAACACGCGTGAAAACGCGTGCTGAGCTATAACAGCGCGCGGGTACCCGTGGGCTAAACTTAAACAGACCGCGGGTCTGTATAAAATCCAAGACAAAACAACATACAGGCAGCCCATACCTGAAAAAGGCCGCTGGTATTGACAACCAGGGTCTCTAAAAGGCTTGGATGCTTCTACTTTAACAGAAAAGGAACAATGAATGCAAAAGATAACAAACACAATAAAGCAGACTGAAAACAAGACAGTAAACCAACAAGACCCAGACAGGATCCAGAAAGCCCCCTGAGAAGGTAAACTTCTGACAGGGAAGAGGAGACTACCTCTTTAACTTTCTGAATACTACACACTACTGAAACCTTTGCAGCAAGCGTTCAAACACGAGCTGTAGAAGGTTAGGGTGCGGGTTACACGCGTGCAGGCCTTCTGCAGGCCGCGTGTACCTCTGTGTGTCTCGATAATAAATGTCAAGCCACAGTCAAGGAAAAACTAGTATTGATAACCAGGTTCCCTGCTAGCTTTGACCTAACAGAAAACAAAACAAACAAAGAAACAAAGAATCTACTCCTTTAAACTACCCAAAAACCTCACTTAAATCCGGAAACCCTAAGAGTAATATCCCCAGTGGAGTCGCCAATTCTGTTGTTGGGAAATTATACCCTACGGACTAACAAGCTAGGGCTTAAACTTGTATGCAGATCATGACCCTTAAGAAATTACTTTTAACCTTCTACCCCAAACCTAAAACCCTTTTTCACATGCAAACATGGAAAGAACCGACTAACCTTTTTATCGACGTTTGGTGTAGATCCTCCGTTGCACTTTATCTCCTTGCTTCTGCTGCTCCTTCCAAAGATGATCCTGCAATCAAGACAAAAACACTACGCATGCATGCTATTGTTCTACTAGAGGGTTAGAGATTAAGCATAAATAAAATAAATTATATAAGACTCGTTCATGGGGACGGGAAAAGTATTCTTTATTAATCTCAAGATGAATCAACTTACAATAATCATAGAGATCGGCCACCGTTCCTTGATCCTGATCCTGGGCTGCTCCTCTTCTTTGTCCTCCAACTGCTTTGCTTGAATTCTCCTAAAGCTTGAGGAAAGGCTAAAGGGTTGGGACAAAATGGATTCGACAATTGGGCAGAGTTTCTTTGCTAGGTTTTTCCCTCCTCCAAATAGTACCCCTACCCCTTCTTTTATAGGCTAGAAGGAGCTAGGGTTTTGGACAAACTCTCAGCCATGCATGGCCGGGAGTTTCAGTTAACTGACCCATAGCTTTTCGTTCCGTTGGCAACTTTCCTGTTTTTGTGCTTTGTTAGGTAAACGCGTGCTGTAGTGGGCCAACCAACGTTCCAACGCGTGCAGTAGTGAGGCTGCCAGCGTTCCAACGCGCCCAGTAATGGGTTAGGGCGCGGGTTACTTAATTTAAGAGGTTTTTCAAGGTTTTATTCAGCATGGCTTTGGAAATGAAGGGCAATGAGTTGGCCTGATGCCAGGTAAGCATGGATGGTGCAATTTAGGGTTATAACATACATGGAATGTCTTTTCCCAATCTAGGAATACTAGTATTGGTGCAGTTACCATCTTCTCTTTCAGGGTGTCTAAACCTCGTTGACAGTCCTCATTCCAATGGAACTTGCTATCTTTTCTTAACAATTTCTCCATTGGTGCAGTGATTTGCGCATACCCTTTTATAAATTTCCTGTAGTATCCTGTGTGTCCCAATGTTTCTCTTAACTGACAGACTGATTTCGGTGGTGGTAGATTAACAATTACTGCAATCTTGGTAGGGTCTACTAGCAAGCCTTGTTTGCATACTATGTAACCCAATAGTATCCCAAAAGGTGTTCTGAATATGCACTTCTTGATGTTTAATGATATCTAACACTTCTTGCATATTTCTAACATCAGCCTCAACACCCCTACACGGTCTTTCAATAGACTATAGATTGTCCAATCATCTAGATATACCTCTAGAAACTGGTGGATGAATTCTTTGAATGCAACTATGACTACTCTGGAAAATATTGCTGGTGTATTCTTCAGTCCAAATGACATGACTATGTACTGGTAGGATCCCCATTCCATGGAAAAAGTGGTCTTGTATCTGTCTTCCGCGGCTAGCTTGATCTGATGGTATCCTGAGAATCCATCAATGAATGAATAAGCTTCTTGTCCTCCTACGTTCTCCAACACCTCATCTGTGAAAGGAGCAGGGAACAATTCATGTAGGTACTTATCATTCAACTTCCTCAGATCGACACATATCCTTACCCCCTCTATTTATTCTCCTGAACTACCATCGAGATTACCCATTCAAATTCCTCTACAGGTTCTATGATTCCAGCCTCCAACATCCTATCGATTTCAACTTTGGATTTTTGCTTATAAATAGGGTTTAGTCTGTATGGTCATTGTCTGATCGGTCTTGCCTCAACTCTGAGAGGTATCTTAATTTATCCTAGCTCTCCTACTATGAATTTCATTTCTATGAACGTTGTTGGGAACATGTCATTGTACTCGTGCAATAACTCTGTTATGCTTGCCACTGTTTGCTCATCCCAATAGTCTCCAATGCTGGCCATTTTGGGATTATCAACTGTCCTAATGTTGACTTTCTTCACCTTGATCGACACAAAAAATACTTTTGATTCTAGAGGTGGACCTTCCACTTCTCTTTCACCTTCAACTTCCTCAATATGAATATTTCACGGGTCATCTTCATCTGGTGCTTCTTCCTGCACATGGTAGCATGACAATAGTTCTTTTACTGTCTGTCTATTTTGTTGTTGTTCTTCTATCATGAATTCAACTTCCAGTTATTTAATGAATATCACCCCTCTGATTTGTTTAAATGCTGAGTCTATGTTAGGGTTCTCATGCTCAAATGAAAAAGTGACTATAAATTTATGTTGTAATACTGTCCAATTTGTAGTTCTTCTGCGCAATTCCTGGTCTGTATACCAGTTTGCTGGGATACCTTCTAATGTGTGAACACAATGATTAGGCCATTCCTCCAGTGGTGTCATTCTCCATAGTTTTCTACACTTCTCTAAGTGTTCTGCAAGTGTCCCATGTCCGTCATATTTCTGCAGCTAGTTGCTTCCTTATTCCATGTCAAACCTAATGCGTAGTCACTGCTTACATTGGTACCAATCCTTAACTATTTATTTGTGCACACCCCACCATCTTGCAGGTGTTGCCTTGAGTGGTATATCCATGGATAATAGCCTTTGATTTTCTAACATTTCATATTCATATTGTGTTAAGAATACTTCTAAGTCATTCACCCCATGGAAGCCTAGAGGTTCCCTTATCTCCGTACCTACCCATCTTACTATACGGTCTATTCTTGCACATCTTCTTGTAGAAACTTCGTGTAACCTCTGCTGCCAGTTTTCTAAGACCGTATCTGAGTCTAACGCACATGAGGTGATGCTTCTCCAATGAAGTACCCCATCTGCAGTTGGGTTTAGATAATCTTTCTCTCACGTGGTTGCTCTATAAAACTGGTTAATTTCCTCCAGGTATAAGTAAGTAGGTTTTAAAAACCTTTCCCCTTCAGATGGGTCCAATGGCGCAATGACTCTGTATTCTCCTGACTTGAATGTCATCTTCCTTGTCTTAAAGTTGATTATGGCCTGATTATCAAAATCCCAATCCAAGCCAAGCAATGATGGATAAGGTGTTGTGCCATCCACTATCTTTATTACTTCGAAGTCAGCTTTAGTGCACACTCCATCCAGATCTACTATTACCCCTTTTAGTCTTCCAATTGGTAGAACTCTGTGTTGATTTGCTAGTTTTAGCTGAACATGTGAATATCATAATGTAGGTTCTCCCATACATTGCCATGTCTTCTTGGGTAATAAATTTACCTCGGATCCTAAATCCAGTACAATATCTCCCATGTTGAAATCTCCAATGGTGGCGTTTAGTCTGAATTCTCCATTTTTTCTCCTTCTTGTATGCAGATGATTAACTTTTTTCTGTTCTAGATTTCCTTCTACCTCTATGCTACATATTTCTAGCATATTTTGTAATACTTTAACAGAGGATGGATCATTTAGTAGTTTAACACAGGATTGCAAAAAACCCTTAATCGTACTTACTTGTCCCAGAGGCTATGCTTCTTTGGTGTGATCCAGCGATATAAGCATATTGTACATTGGTACTTCCTTATTATACTGCACAGTTGATGTCGATGCAATGTTTGGCTTCATGAATTCTTGTCTAGCCTGCTTGAATATCTCCTTTTCGTTTTTCACATCAAACTGCTTCTTTGGTTCGACATTCTTCTTCACCCATTGGTGTTGTGCTGGCTCTTATCTTACTGCATCATTTCCTATTTTAGTTCCTGTCCGTGTAACTATGTTGATGTTTCTTCCTTCATCCCTCTCTTCTGTCGAAATCCACTGAACATTTTGATTGTTCTGATTTCTCTTCTCCTGGATCTTTCCTAATAGTGTCGAACATTCTTCCGTGTCATGATTTGATGCGCGGCAATACATACACATTGTGGGTGGCAATGGACATTCTCTCACACAATTTCCTGGTTATTGAAAATTATGGCATACCACTGGTCCTCTTCCTCTTCCAAATCCTCCTCTTGCTCTTCCTCCACCTCTGTAGCCATCTCAATCCCCTCATGGCGCATTATACTGAGGCACCTATTTATACTGCGTAGGATTATAGTGTGGCTGCACGGTATTGTACTGCGGTTGCGCAATGCTATATTGTTGCTGCACAGTGTTATACTGCTATTGCACAGTGTTATACGGGGCTGGTACTTGGTTAAACTGTGGTGCGGATTTCCCGGTCATCATTTCTGCCTGCACCCTATAAGCATGTGATGTTCTTTCCCTCATGAGGTCCATGGTTCTGCAATCTTTGTCATCATGGCCTACTGACTTGAAAAAGTTGCAATATGAGCTCTTAGGTACTGTCTGGTACTTCTTCATCATTATGTAGTGATATGGATCATGTCTTTGTTTCTTACAGATCTCACACCATAGTCCTCCTGTTGGCAATGGGTTTGGAATTCCTGCTGCCATGTACTGCGCGAATGTTGGACATTCATTCTTATGTTGTCCTTTTGTCCTACATGTGGTACACCAAACAATGTCTCTTTTGTCCTTACCTTTATTCTGGTTTGGCTGGAATGTTAAGTTCTTCAGATCCTCGTTCAACTCTTCTATGGATGGATATATCTTCTGATATTGGTTCTCTTCCAATTGTCGGACTGCCTATAGAGCCTCTGCCTATTTCTGAAACTTCTGTTTCCGCAAAGGGTATTTCAAGTGTGGTAGCAGTGAATTGACGAACATATGCCTATGTTGCATATATTTCATGACATACTTTAGCTTTCCCTTCAATCGTTTGAATATCTGGTCAATCTCCCATACAAATTCTACTAGTTTCTATCTAATCTCTATCATCTCGTTCATGTATTGATCCTCTGAACTAGGATTTTGTAATTCATTTATCAACAACTTCTTGATATATCCAATCATTCTAGTTGTCTCTGATGGATTGTTTGTAGCTAAAATCATGTACCAATCCAATGCGCTATCTCTTAGCGTGATAAGTAGCTGTGCAATTTTAGTGTCCTCATCTGTGATCTATTTCGCTTCCAAGATCTTTTCACAAATAAATAGGTGCTTCTTCGGGTCCTCCGACGCCTCTCCTTTGAATTCTGGTAAACTGATGGTGGGATCATGTCCTGCCATCTTGAATACTGAACTACTGCCTCGCGCGATGTAGATAATTGAATAATGCTTCCTAAACGAGCTCCCCCAGTTGTTTTTCCTTGTGTAGATGTACTTCCCGCTGTCTTCCTTCTCCCAAAATTTGGTTGTCTAAATGGTGGTGTTCTTCTTGGTGTATTAGTTGCACATGGGTTTATGGGTTCCACCGACACTAATATGGATAGAAATGATGCCTTCTATTCTTGCTCTTGGACCTCTCTTCTTCCTCTCATATGTTGTGCATAAAATTTCCTCAATCTTATCCACAACCCAAAGATCCTCTACCTCCTCTTCATCACTTGCCAAGCCTTCCCTCGTGGCTATGACTCTCTTCTTGGTGTTCACCTTATATTGGTAGGGTACTCCGCTACATGTCTTTCCAGCTGTTTCCATGATCCGCTTGATCTAGTCTTCGTCCATCATAATTGGGTTCAAGGCCTCCTCCTTCTTTACTTTATCCACTTCTCCTTCCATTTCTCCTTCTCTTGTCAGTGTTTCCCCCCTTCCCCCATGCACGTAGGGAAGTTTATCTATTAGACACCATTGCCATTACACCTTTTTTATGTAGTAATATCTTAATAGAATTATATAACGATCTGATGTACCTACCTCGAGGTCCCTTCAAGAATTCTTGTTCAGCTGCGCTGTAAGACTTCGCTGTATCTACTACAAATTCTGTGATAAATCCTGCAACAATGCTGTCTAACCAAAAGTCTACTGTGCGCATAAACCTATTATCAACACGTTGTAACTGCGCGATCTTCTTAGGATTCCACTCTAGCTGTTTGATCCGATTTGTAGGATGGTTGTCTTTCAAACTTTTTATCCACTCCTACAATACATGTAGGAAATCACAAAAAAATACTTCATGCAATTCACTGAATACGTACTTGTCCAGATATTTACGTGTTGTCAAATTCATGTTTCTTTTATCTTTCTGCACAAACTCTAGCTCCTTTGTCTTCAACCAACTCTCTATCTCTGCCTTCGTTGGATTCCAAAGTCTCAACATCCCCTTTTAGATTCTCATTCTCTCAACGTCTTGTCATCCGACTTGTCCTTCTGTTAACACGTATTCCACACATCTCATATACTTAATCCCATTCTCTTTCAAACATCTGACAACATAACCATTTGTTGGATTTTACGTCTTTTACTTAGGTTTCTTTGTCTAATCTACTTAGGATGATTTATGGGTTATTTTGATTCTACCTTACTATCATAGATTGACCCTGGTTCAGATTTGATAAGCTCCCAACAAAATCCCTCTAAAACTATCGGCCCCTTTGGTAGACCAGAAGGAAACACAACACACAGAGTGTACCATGCAGTCTCACCCAAGATAGCTCTATGGGTGTCTGCAATACTCTGGTGTTTGCAACCTGGGAATGAGTTGATATCTGCGGTCATACTCTATAATATTTATTCATTCAATCTAACATCTAATTATAGAAATCATTCTATTCATGCATGTGGAATACCAGACCTAACTAGTTAATTCATTCATCTAACATTCAACAATTAATCAACCATAAAAACACATACATTCAGTACCATAACACATGCGTTACCGTGGTTCACCTCCTCCTGGGGTATGTCAACAAATATCTGGCTCTCAAGATTTTATTATGGTTCAGTAATATATCATGCCTCACATGTTTACAATCTTAGGTCTCATTCTCTTCTAGAGGCTCCTCGATCTCTGTGAGGCTGACTAGATCACATCAGGGTCCTCAACATGCAATCTAACCCTCAAGATTGAGCCACTCACTACTTCCCTAGCTCACCAACTTAATGACTCGTACAATTCTTACAACTCTCTCTCTTCCTCTTTGTCCCTCTTTCGATCAGTCTCTCTCTGTGTGTTTCCCTGTCTGTCTTCTCAGTACTATTTATTTATATCCTTGGCTCATCAGCCATTACAATACAATACAAAAACCCTAACCCTAATGTCGTTAGGTCTTCCTTGCATGCACGCCTCTTCTGCTTCTCTTACACATGCTGCTTTTCCTTCTAGTTGTCCTTTCCTCCTTGCATGCTTCTCTTCCAAAAATAGCCTTTTCTCCTGACTCAGCCTGCATCTAATAGTGACTTAATGATGAACGATCAAGATTGACTATGAAATTACAATATACATTTACAAGGCTATTTTCCTTTGGGGTCTTCACCCCCGAATCCCCACTCAAGCTATGATCTCTATGTGACAGGTAAATGATTTGTAGCCTACTATATCTAACAACATCCAGACTAGATATAATGCAAGTAGTTGGACAGGTGGCACGATTTCAAGCAACACCAAAGGAATCACATGTATTAGTAGTGAAGAGGATTTTTAGATATCTCAAAGGAACATAAGAGTTTGTATTATGGTATCCAAAAGGAAAGGATCTATCAGTTATTGCCTACATAGATGTAGATTGGGAAGGTTGCATTGATGATCGATGAAGCACCAGTGGAGAAATGTTCTACTTGGGTGAGTGTTTAGTATCATGGCTAAGCAAGGAAAAATAATCAATATCTTTATCTACAACTGAGGCAGAGTATATTGCAGCAACAACATGTTGTACACAAGTTCTATGGATGAAACAAACTCTGACGAATATTGTAATATACCAGATATAAAATGTATGCAAAATTGAAATAAAATTCTAGTAATGGCAGAATAACAACAATATAACCAGGACATTCACCACAATAACACTGAAATGATATAAGAATAACAACATAAATAACACTTTGAATCCAAAAGCAATGTTCACGGGCCTCTTCGAGGAGGTAACCTCCAGTTGAGCAGAGCTCTATTACAATAATATCCAAGATAGGGTTATCATACCCTCGACTCCTATTTATAATAAAAAGAAGCATCTAGAGGAAGATCCTTCTAGAAGCGTAAGCTTCTATTAGGTCTTCTTACATCCGCCTTATTCTATTTTATTGAAAGGCCTTATTAATATTGACCTTTATTACATTCGAATATATTGTTCTAACTATGTACGGGTTAGGACCCTAACATGTCCGCCCCCTTAAAAACAACCTTGTCCTCAAGGCTTGAGATGAGGAAATTACTGCATAATGGTAGCTGGTTCCCAAGTGGCGTCTGCTGGAGTTGTATCTTTCCACTATACTAAAACTTCCTTGATGCTTCTCTGACATAGGTGATGCTCACGTTGGTCCAAAAATGCTTATGGATGTAGCCAAATGGATCCTTCTTTAGCTAACTCTGGAAGGTTGGTTTGAATTTGGCACTTAGCTCCAATCACCTTCTTTAAGCATGAAACATGAAAAATAGGATGTAGCTTTGAATTGATGGGCAAAGATAACTGATAGGTGACTTGTCCCACACGATTGATTATGGTATAAGGACCATAAAATTTGGGTGCTAGCTTCTGACAATGCTCGGCCTTGAGGGAAGTTTTCTTGTAAGGTTGCAGTCGAAGAAACACCTAATCCCCTTCTGCAAATTGACGTTCAGAGTGACCTTGATCTTCTTGTTGTTTCATGCGATTCTGTGCCATGACCAAATTCTCTTTGAGGGTATGGAGAATAGTCTCTTGAGTTTTAAGTGTTAGGTCAACCACCTGGACCTTCGAGGCACACAGTAAGTATGAGAGAACTAAAGGTGGCTTCTGTCCATATACCGCTTCAAAAGGAGTCATGCATGTAGCTGTATGGTATGAAGTGTTGTACCACCATTCAGCTATGGGTAACCATTGAGCCCACTGATTTTTCTTTTTCGAGGAAAAAAAACTCAAATATGTTTCCAAACACTTGTTGACAACTTCTCTTTGGCCATCAGTCTGGGGATGATAAGCTGTGCTAAGATGCAATTCGATGCCTTGTATCTTGAACAGTTCTTACCAAAAATTGCTTGTGAAGGTTGGGTCATGATCATAAACAATAGAGTGCGGAATGCCATGAATCTTGAGGACCCGATCCATGAATATTTGAGCCACCATGGATGCTGTAAACGAGTGTTGAAGGGCGCATAAATGAGCATACTTGGAAAGGCGATCAACAACCACCATGGTGACAGATTTATTTCCCGATTTGGGTAAGCCGGTAATAAAATCCATAGAGATATCCTTCCAAATAGCAGGTGGAATCGGGAGAGGTTGTAGTGTGCCCGACGATTTGATTGTTTCTCCCTTGTTGTGTTGACACACATCACATTTAGCTACAAAATTATGAATGTCCAGTTTCATACCATCCCAGAAAAAGGAACGTTTGACCCTGTCATAGGTTTTGGTGAACCTTGAGTGCCCTGCTGTGGGTGTATCATGAAGCTCAGAAAGTACCGTGAATTTAAGATTTGATTTTTTAATTAAATACAAATAGCCTTTGTATCAAAGTTCCTCATGGAGCCAAGAGCACCCTGGGGAAGCTGGAATCATGGACTGCAATTGGTGGATCAACTGCGAACTTTTGGGATCTTGTAGCCATTCCTGGCGAACGACGTGGAGCCAATCTGGTACAATGAATGAAAGAGAAAAAGGGATCCTTTGTCTTCATATTTTTGGGAAAGTGCATCCACAACCACATTGTCTTTGCCTTTCTTATAAATGATCTCATAATCATATCCAAAGAGTTTAGTCACCCATTTTTGTTGTTCTGGGGAGGAAATGCATTGTTCCAGAAAATACTTGAGGCTTTGATGGTCTGTCTTAATTTGGAAACGTTGCCCCAATAGATAAGGACGCCATAGATCCATGACATGCATAACAACCAACATTTCCTTTTCATAGATGGATTTACCCAGATTTCTTTTGGATAGTTGTTTGCTGGTAAAGGCCAAAGGGCGACCCTCTTGCATAAAGACAACACCAATTCCTTTCCATGAGGCATCACATTCCAACACAAAGGTATTTGTGAAATCGGGAAGGGCGAGGACTAGTGTGGTGCACATGGCCATCTTCAAGGTCTGAAAATCTTGAGCAATGGCTGGAGTCCAAGTGAAAGAGTTCTTTTTGAGGAGAGCAATGAGAGGTGATGCAATCTTCCCATAATTCTTAACAAACTTGAGATAATACCCTGTTAAGCCTATAAATCCATGCAAGCTCTTAAGAGTCTTTGGGGGAGGCCAGTCTTGCATAGCGTCAATCTTTTTAGGATCCACCCTGACACCATATTTGCCAACCAGATGACCCAAGTATTTTACTTCTGAGGCGCCAAAAGCACATTTAGACTGTTTCAGGAAAAGTTGGTGCTGAGAGAGTAGATGGAGAACTCGATCCACATGAGCAAGATGGTTTGTCCAGGTTTTGCTATAGATGAGGATATCATCAAATAAAACTAAGACAAAATGGAGGAGAAAAGGACAGAAGAAATGATTCATGAGGCTTTGGAAGGTGGAGGGGACATTACACAAGCCAAAGGGCATGACCAAAAACTCATAGTGGCCCTCGTGAGTTCTAAAGGCAGTCTTGGGAATGTCTACCTCTTTCATACGTATCTGGTTGTAGCCTGAACGAAGATCCAGTTTAGTGAAGAATTGGGTGCTACTCAATTCATCCAGGAGGTCATCAATGATAGGAATGGGGAATTTGTCTTTGATGGTAAGTTTGTTGAGGGCACATAAGTCAGGAGACATTCACCAAGAACCTTATTTCTTCAGGACCATGACCACAGGAGACGAGTAGGGGCTCGTACTAGGGCGGATAACGCTTGCTTTAAGGAGTTCCTGAACCATTTTCTCAATTTCATTTTTTTGGGAAAAGGGGTGACGATACAGACGAATATTGGGAGGAAGGATTTCGGGTACAAGGGGAATGGAATGATCATGAACACCACGGGAAGGAGGGAGGATTTGGGGAGTGGAAAAGACCAATTGATGTTTAGAAAGGATGGCTTGGAGGTCTTGCGGTACCAGGGGTGTTTTTGTTGCTTGTATGGCATGGAGTTGGGCGATAACACCAGAATGACTCTTTTTAAGTAGCTTTTCTATGCGATGGGAACTAATGATCTCAGGTGAACCGGAGGTGATGTCTTGGAACTTATATTGGTGGCCCTCCTGGTCGAATTGCATGGTTAAGTATTTAAAATCCATGAGAATGGGACCCAAAGTCCTTAGCCAGTCTGCACCCAACACAATGTCACAACCTCCCATGTCGATAGAAAACATATGGGATTTCAGGTGGTAGTCCCCAATTTGGAGATGCAAATTTTCACAATGCCCTCCACATTTCATGGAACCACCATTGGCAATCATGATTTGGAAATTATTGACAGCATGGATGTAGCAATGAGTTTCTTGGGCAATGCGGTGATGAATAAAATTATGGGTGCTGCCACTATCAACCAGAATCATGACCTTCCGATGCTTGATGTAACCGATTAGCTTGAGGGTTTGGGGAGTGGAGAAGCCAGTGAGAGCATTGAGGGAAATGACCGGTTCTACTTCGGGAGGGTTTGAGGGAGGGGTTATGTCAATGGATTCAAGTGACTCAGACACATAGGGAGTTTCTTCATCTTCTTCCGAAATCTCCTTGGAGATGGCCATAAAAAGATTTTGTTCTTTACACTTGTGGCCCAAGAAATATTTGTAATCACAATTATAACAAAGTCCTTTGAGTTGGCGTTCAACCATTTCATCCCTGGTCAATTTTTGGATATTTAGTGGAGCAGAGGGAGTAGTGGGATTTACTGGTTTAGGGCGAGGGATAAAGGAGGGTTTGCAATTTTGAGCAGATACAACCTGTTGTGCTTCTTTATCTCTTTTGGTAGCCTCCACCCAACTCTCAGGCCGAGCCATGAGGACATGGGCCCAAATTTCATCCTTGAGGCCGCTGATAAAACACTCTCGGAAAAAGGCATCAGACATGCCCTCTGTTCTAAAAGCCAGGCGCTCAAAGGCAGCTATAAAGTCTTCCACTGTTCCTAATTGTTTCAACTTTCACAAATGGCCCAAATGGTTGGTTTCAGTGTCAAAGCGTTCATAAATCTCTGCCACAAAGTGTGTCCAAGCAATATACCATTGACGATAAGTTTTTTCCATTGCCACCATTGCCAACGTTCTTGATCTAGATGGAGAACACCATACCGAAGTTTGGCCAAGTCATCTGTAATGCCATATAAAGAGAAGTAATGTTCCATTTGGGTTACCCAACCAGTGGGGTCCGAGCCATCAAATTTGGTCACATCCACCCACAGAAGGCGTAGGTCACATTGAAAGTGATGGTTCTACAAGGTATGGGAATGAGAGGAATGGTCACCGTCAGTATGTGGAGGTGAGGAAGAGGAAGGGTTATTTGTAGGGATATGCAGTTTGGTGCAGAGTGCCGAAAAGACTGATTCAAGCTGGGTGGTGAGGTCTTGTTTGATTTCCCCCATTGAAGACTGCATGGTTGTATTGATGGCGGCAACATTGGCACTGATTTGTTTAACTTCTTGTTGGGTCTCAATGAGACTAGATTGCAAGGTGTTGAAGCGAGCTTCCAAGTCTTGGCTATGAGTATGGGCCATGAGGATGAGGGAACTGAAAAGGGGTGGGTGGGTTAACAAATTTTGGCCAAAAAAATGATATGTATGAATGTGATAAGGGAAAAGAGATGAATCCAATGGAATAGGTCTCAAATAATGGTGAAAATTTTTCCAGACTCATCTTTTTTTTTTACAGAGTTATACTCCAGTCTGAAGAACACTGCAGAGAGGAAATGCCTAAATGCTTAACTAGAAAGAAATGTGTATTTACTTGGCAACCCGAACACAGTTGCGCGACAATAGATCTTGTCTGTTTTAATTTGTTTATGTTTCTGTTCCCCAAGCGTTAGGTATTCAAGGGTTCTATAGACAAGGGTTTGTCCTGTGTTATAGCTCTTTGATATACATGCGGGGTCCAACAGTAGTACTCGGCCCAATATCTCAGGGAACTAACTAAGGAGGATAGACCGTACCCTTAGCCGTACTACCCGACTACCCAGGTACTAGAGAGTATCTTCCTGAGTGCTGTTCTCAGTGACACTATAACAGTCAGGCAACCGATCAGTTTATCTAAAGAGGGCTTTAGGAAAACTAGGCCGATCTGTACACAAGTGCTGTCTGATGTGCTACCACTCGAAGGGGTACTAATAGGGGTTACAAGGGTGGCCAACAAATGTGCGCTTAGGTACCACTTGTATTTCCTGCATGTATGAATCCCTCAACTGCGGGTTTATGTGCATAACGACAAATCTCTATGGCTTAAAGACGCCAGAATATGTCTCTACCCTGAAATCAAAATTAACCCACACTTTCTGTCGAGGAAAGTGCTCTGATACCACTTGTAATATACCAGATATAAAATGTATGCAGAATTGAAATAAAATGCTAGTAATGGTAGAATAACAACAATATAACCAGGACATTCACCACAATAACACTGAAATGATATAAGAATAACAACAAAAATAACACTTTGAATCTGAAAGTAATGTTCACGGGCCTCTTCAAGGGGGCAACCTCCAGTTGAGAAGAGATCTATTGCAATAATATCCAAGATAGGGTTATCATACCCTCGACTCCTATTTATACTAAACATAAGCATCTAGAGGAAGATCCTTCTAGAAGCGAAAGCTTCTATTAGGTCTTCTTACATCCACCTTATTCTATTTTATTGAAAGGCCTTATTAATATTGACCTTTATTACATCCGAATATATTGTTCTACCTATGTGCAGGTTAGGACCCTAACATAACCCGAGGTCCGAAACCCGAAATGGATTAAGGTTAAACATGATTAATTAACAAGATAAACTTGATTTTATTAGCACATTAAGCACTGTTATCTTCTGTTAAGTTTACGTTGATTTGAAATGCCGGTAAATTCAAATTTTATCTATGCTTTTCCCAAATTACGAAATATCGACCATTAATGGCATTAATAGCTGATTTAGGGAAATGATTTCAAATAAGATTCTGCTTTATCACCCAAATATTTTTACTAAAGGAATTAAACACATTTTCGGTAAAGGTATACGTAGATTGATACGCTTAAGGCAAATAATTTTTTTTCATTTTTGAATTGCATTCTCATTTTCGCGGAGCTCGCTTAGCGAAATAATCAGTCTTCTGCATTCCCATTCTCTGTAATAGATAACAGAACTCTGAGACTTGATACCATGCCTCCATGAAAAGCAACTAAAGCGACCAGTGAAGGTTCAAGCCAGAATACAAATGCTCTTTCCGATACCTCACCCAGAAACATAGACACCGTCAAATCCTGGACGTAGGTATTCAACATCTTACAATATGAATTGGTAAATTTTCCGAATGATTCAAGTGACAACGAGAAGGAGGACCTATCAACCAAATACAAAATTGTTGCTCAATTAGAGATACATAAGGTAGCGACAAGGCCTAGGCTCTTTCCCTACAATGATATGGTTTGCTGGGTGCTAGACCACGCAGATATCCCAACCAGAACTATTTTCAGTACACAGAAGGTTGCAATTGGATATTTTAGGCCGAAACATCTACAGGTGATGTACAAATTGTCTCCGGTATCCAATTTCGTTTAAAATGTAAATTTCCTAGTATATTTTAACAAGAAGGAATGCGACCAATATGGGAAAAACCTTTCCGATTTAATTAAAGACTGGCATTCTCGCCCTGAGAAATTCATATTTGATTCCCATGGTATATACACAGTTGCCACACTCCAACCTCAAATAATGTACATAGCAATAATGATGTGTAGGCTCTATGAGAAGGAAAACACAACCCATTTCTTTCTATCGTGGGTACCTATTATACACTCAGTTGCAGAAGGGTACTCTTTTGACTGGGCAAAGATATTGTCGGACAATTTGGTTCAAGAGATTGCAAGATATCAGTCACTAAAATCCAAAGGACAATCGACCCAATTTTTCATGTTGGCTTATATTATGGACGCCGTCTGTTTCATGACGTGTTTTTCGCTGATGGACTGGAGTGCTGGGACAAATTGACATAACAAAACATCAACTTGACATTAAGACAATTGTGGAAGAGGCTTAGGCCGAAATCTCACAGATAAAACATGTTGATATTATTCAGATAAATAAATGGCTAGTGAAACCTAATCTGCAATTACAGTCCATAGTTTCAAAAGTTAGACGAAGGGCAGAAAGATTCCCTCAACTGGAAAATAAATTATACAGTTTTGAGGCTAATAATCTAACAGATCCCTCTAGGTTGGTGGTACAATTTGTGAGAAGATGCATCAAATGTATTGAGCAAGGAAAAGGTAGCACCGCTGGAAAGAAATGAGATAACTCATGCACATTATCTGTTTCAGAGCTGGAGAACTAGAAAGAAAAACGCCTCTGCCAGCATAATGATGAGACCAATAGAAATGCAAGAAAAACATTTCAGATTTCATATTGTGTAAATTTACTATTTTAGAAGTAGAAGAATTTCAACCGTTTTAGGTTGAGAAATTTTTGTATAAATACATATCTCAAAGAAGAAAAACAAGTTGCTTCTTGTCGTATTGTAACTAAGAAAACTCATCATTTGTGAGTATTAATACAAGTGCAGACATGGATTCCAAATTTTGTGCTATTTGAGTTATGTACCCTCTTTGTATTTCATATCTTCTGTTCTCTTTAAGTCACTCATGAACAAGTGAATGATTACAATTTAGTACAACCTCTACTGCGATTATATTTCATTTAGTATTTGATTAGCAAGCAGTTTTTCCTCCGTATTTACTATCAGTAAATACAAGACCTACCTGTTATTTGGATCACTATATCTTATTTCCTTTCATAAAGTGCATTCTACATTTTCTTCTACTATAAACGAGGTAAGATTCTTTTGTCATTGATGCCTTAGCTTGTTTAATAGTTTTGTAATTTTCTTCTCTTCTCTCATTTTGATAAGTTGACTCAGACAACGAAATACGACCTCTGTTCTGTTCAGATATTAATTTCATTTGAGGATTTCACTCTTACACAACTAATGGAAGAAAAATCACTTTTAAAACCAACTTTCTTTAATTCTTGACATTATTCTTTAAGCCTTAAATTTAACCTTAGGAACAACACAATCTATGCATATCCTTTACATACCAATTTAGCTTTTTTCCTTGTAACTTGTCCATCTTCATTCAATTTAATCCTATATACCCACTTTGTGTCGATCACATTCTTATCCTTTGGTCTTGTAACCAATTCCCAAGTGTCATTTTTCTCTATTTGATCCAATTATTCATCCATGGCCTTATTCCAAAATTCATCATTGCTGGCCTTTTCAAAATAGGTTTGTTCAATCGTAGATGAGAGTTCTAGGTGTGTTTGTTTTGGTGAACATATTCTTCTTCTAGTCTCAACTCCTGCATCTTTGTTTCAGATAATCTGATATGAAGAATGATTATTCTATACTCGTCTGCTAGGTGTCTTTGGAGGCACTTTATAAACTTTCTCTTCTGCTTCTGTTAGATCCTCTTCATCTTCCCCTTCTACTTCTCTTTCAGCTTCTGCTTCTTCTTCGTAAAGTTGTTCCATTGATTCATTTTCTTCTTCCTTTAATTCTTCTCTACCTGTTTCATCAATTGTTACGTTGATGCTTTCCACAAGTTTTTTCAATCTCAGGTTGTAACACTTGTATGCTTTCCTTGTACTTGAGTAACCAACAAGTACTCCTTTTTCCACATGAGAGTCAAAATTTCCCATTCTACCATCTTCTCTTTTGATGTATCATTTGCTTCCAAAAAATCTAAAGTGATTCACATTTGCTGGTCTTCCTTTCCATAGCTCGTAGGGAGTTTTGTCAGTGTTGTTTCTGAGAATTACTCTGTTTTGAATGTGAACTGCTATATGCACTGCTTGTGTCCAAAATATATATGTCAACTTGGAATCCATTAGCATTGTTCGAGCCATTTCTTGTACTGTCCTGTTCTTTCTTTCAACATGTCCTAGTAACGAAGAATTGCCTTTTTATTCCATGCATGTTGCAGTAGTCCATAAATTACTTTGAAGTGAATTCTCCTCCATTATCGTATCTAAAGCGTTTGATTTTTGAATCCATTTCATTTTCAACCATTTCCTTGTAGACCTTGAAGTTTTCAAAAGCTTCTAACTTATTCCTGAGAAAACAAATTGTAGTCATTCTTGTCGTTGAATATTATTTTGATTTAAACTTGGTCTTTGTTGGCTTTCCTTGTTGACAATGCTTGCATAAAGTGTTGGTTGGTTTTGTGATCTGGGGCATTTCTCTAACTGCTTCCCTTTTGCTAACTTTGACAAGGTTATAAAAATGTATGTGACCCATACTTCTGTGCCATAACCAACTTTCATCTTCCTTTCCTAGGCAACACTTTTCATTTCCAATTTCACTTAATACATATATGTTTCTTGAAGGTCTCATAGCTGTTGCAATCAATTTTCCTAAACCTTCTTTTATTATCTCAGACTTTTGTGAATCAAAAGTAACTTTATGAAATTGGTCACACATTTGACTCACACTTAGAAGATTATGTTTCATATCTTCTACTAGCAGAAAATTTTCTGCCTTGGTATTCTTGTTCCCAATTATGACTATGCCTTTTCCAATGATTTTAGATGAATCATCATTTCTAAAGGAGACTGAACCATCTCTTTCCTTTCTTAATGTAAGAAACCTGTCTCTATCACCTGCCATGTGTTTTGAACAACCACTGCCAACATACCAACCACATTTCTTCTACTTAGATTGTAGAGCAAGTGTGCATTCTTTATTGCTATACTGATTCTGCTTTCTTATCCATGTCCTTTTCCGAGGTTCCTGTCTGTGACCGTTGTTGTTCTATTGTGGTTCTCTAGGAGGGACTTTCATTCTACAATCTTTGGCCATGTGTCCAAATTTGTTACATTTGTAGCATTCCACTTCAGTGATCAAAGATTCAAACCTATTTTAACTTCTTGTTTGTGTTTCACTAGGCCTTCTTGGATAACCCTTTTGTGTATGATTTTCAAAGTTGTTTATGATCATGTTGTTATCTTTGCAATTCACAGCTTTATGTCCAAAATTATTACATGCATAACATAAAACAAAAAATATAGTTTGATACATGGGAGTTGAAGATCTTATGAAAGGAGGTACTCTTATGAATCTTTATTCTTCCTGAGGCCTATCTGTTCCTATTGGTCGTTGATTATGAAATATGAATCTTCTCGGTGGAGGAGTGTCCTTGTAATTTTCTTTGTATACCTTCCTATCCCCTTTGATTGTTTCTGCATAGCTTTTCAGATATGTTTCTTGTTCTATTGTTTTGGATCTTGATCCCTTTTCTGTCTGATTGTATCCAAGTACGGACTTGTCATGATGAGGTTTTTGACTACTGATAATGTCATTCAAAACTTTTGAGTTGTTCTTCATATTTTTCTTTTGAAGATCCTTTCTTAATGTGACAATTTCTGCTTCCAAATTTCCAATGATCCCGTCTCTTCCTTCTAGCTGTTCTTTGAGTGCTTCTTCAATTTGAACCTTCAAATTTGTGATCATTTGTTCTAGTTTCTGAGTGTCTTCTTTCTTGTCTAGTTCCACTTGTATTTTCTTGTTTTTCTTGTTTTCTCTTCTGATAACTTCTATGGCACACAAAAATTCTTCTCGGTAGTCAAATTCTCCCTCTTCATATTCTTCTTCAACCTCTTCATATTATTCTTCATAGTCTTCTTTATCAGAATATTCTACTGCAATGGATAGAACTCTTTCTGTCTGACTGTCACTGACTTCATCTTCATATGATGATGATATGTCTTCTTTGCTACATAAGCTTTTCTTGAAAACTTTCTTTGTGGTTCTTTTGCCTTTATATGTTTGTTTGATATTTGAGTAACCTTCATCATTTCTCTTTTTCTTATGAGGACATTTGTTAGCAAAATAACCAATACCATCACAATTAAAATAAATCAAAGGAATCTTACCTCTATACCCGCCATTGGTTCCCTTGTTCAATCTTCTGACAAAGTTGGCCACTTCTTCATCATCTTGCGAGACGTCACTGCTGTTGCTATGTTCTTTTTATTTTTTCTTTCCCTTTTGCTTTGACCTTTTGGATGCTTTGAAGGCTGCTTCTTTTATATCTGGATTTTCCTTTTCAGTTCTCATTTCATATGCTGTGAAGATTCCATGTAGTTCATCCATGCTTATTGAGTTTAGATTTTCTCTTTCTTCTAGTTGTTATCGGGATAATTGTTAAGTGCAGACACAAATCAATCCTCCTAGATTCACTACGAATCTAGAACAAAACAAGACAATAAACTATTCTTTCCTTAGGTTTCAATTACCAAATGAGAAATGGATCTAGAACATACCTTTTAAATATCGAAGATCCGACTTCACCAATGCAATCCAAGATCCGTCGAGAGGCTTATGGAGACATATCTACAAATAAACGCAAGCCAACGAAGACAAGAATAAGAGAGTCTATTTGATATGAAACTATGTACATGATCAAGGAATCATACAATATGGAAAAATAACATGCATATAGGAAAGATAAGCATATATGTATTAAATAATGTGAAAGAAAGACACAACCAGATGCCTTGATGTCGTTAGGTTCCTTCCAACTGTTCCTTGCTTCCCACACACTTCTTGCTCTAATGGATTCTGAGACTGTGTATCTGATAGCTACTCACAATCTATCTTGACAAAGCAAAGCTTAAAGCCAGTCTAACCAAGCTAACAATCTCAAGCCAAAAAAACTTCTAACCTTCTCCATGAGAGCTCCTCTCCTTTTATAAGATGAATATGATAAGGTGAGGAGGTCAGGATGATCCACTAAATCATGAAAATGAGTAAGATCCAAACCGTTCGGAGGCCACCTCACCATAGAATATTCTCCTTCTAGAAACATCGAGAAGATGCCCATTTTTCCCACGTACTAAGGCCACCACACACTAGCTATAAAGCAACCCGTGGAAAATCCACAGCTTAGATATGGTGCAACCTTCGAAAATCAATCATTTCTGCACCCTGTGTATAGTGCATCCTGCGTAAATCCTCCTTAATAGGGTTTTTACAAAGGAAAATACAACTTCTTCTCTCAAGAAAAGTCCTTCTCCCTTCTTTCTTCAGGAATTCAGGTCACTGACCCCTCTGAAGGCAACATATAGTTTTACATCATTAATGGTCATAAGGGCGACAAAAATAATGTGTAACACTAGTGCTGATATCTTAGGGTCAAATCTCACAGGAAGAGATCTTAGTACCTTTTGAACAATTACATATTCTTTTATTTCTTCTCCCAATCCCAAGATTGCATTTACTGTTTCATAGACTCGTAAAAAGTAAGCTGCAATGTTCTCATCTTCCTTCATCTTTAGTTGTTCAAACTGACCTCTGTAAGTTTGAAGCTTTGCTATTTTGACTTTTGAATCTCCTTCACAAATATTTCTAAGTTTGTCCCAAATATATTTAGTGGATTTACAATGTGCAACTTTTGTGAATACCGATTCTCCAAGACCATTCAGAAGTGCATTTGTGGCTTTGGAATTATTCTAACTGAGTTTTATTGCTTTGTCATTTGTCGGCGGAGCTGCTAGTGTTGTGTATCCATCTACAATTTATTTCCAAATTTCAAATCCATGTGCATGTATATGTGTCTTCATCCTTATGCTCCAAAATGCATACTTCTGTCCATCAAACTGTGGTATTCCATTTTTATACATGTTATTTCTCTCCATGATCTACCTTTCAATGGTTAAGCTGATTTCTGAAGGAACCTGCTCTGATACCAATTGTTGGATTACTGAGAGGGGGGGTGAATCAGTAATAGAGAAATCTAATCATTTTTAACCATACATGCAAGTGTTATATCAATGTAGAATTATCATCCAATATTTTCAAAGTAAATAAACAATGAACACATGAACAATCATACACATACATAGTACACCAATGTTTTTACGTGGAAACCCAAAGCGAGTGAAAATCACATAATGCTTTTTCTTATATGTCTTGAAGAATTACATTCATTGGAAGCACCAAATTCCTTTGTTTTCCAGCTACAACTGGAAGGAGGCTCCAACCCCCTAGTTTCTCAGGCTACAACCCGAGGGAAGATCCAACTCCCCAATTCTCTGTCTACAACTAAAAGGAGGCTACAACCCCCTATGTTCTCTGGCTACAACTGGAAGGTGGCTACAACCACCTGTCCTTGCCCCATCCAACCACCCTGATGTATAAGTAGAATGATGGAACCACTTTCACACTATCACTATGAGATATACTACTCTAAACCTGTACAAATAAACCTGAACCATGTATCAACCATGCATCAACTTGTACCTCAACCTATAATCAACCTGTACCATAAACAAGTTCATAAACCATGCACCAAACTGTACCAAACAACCTGTAATCAAATTGTACCATAAACAAGTTCATCAACCATGCACCAACCTATACCTCAACCTGCAAACCTTCCTTAACTTTAACAATAAGAGACTAGCATTTTCATCTAAATTTACTTTAGTCTCACATGACTAGTTTCGGACTAGTCAACAACCCTAACTTGAAATAATCATAACTATGTGCCTGTAATGAATAAAGATCTGAAAATAGTACACAATGTTCTTTAGTGTGTTTTATGCAATTCCTCCAAGTGTCACTACTTGGAACCTCTCAAAAAAGGAGTTATAGAAAAAATGACACACCTAGTTGAATTCTGGCTTATTCTAGAGAGCAAACTTGTAGAGCGTGCCCCACACAAAATATTTGTTGTATGGATCTGAAAATTTTACATAGAATACTAAAGACTGTACTCTAACCAACACATTTGGTCTTACTAAATTTGGATCTGTTATGAAAAGGTTATGATGTCTTTACCCGAAACACCTGTTTTAGACTAGTTTTAGAACTAGCAACAAACCCTATTTTCCATGGAATGTAACTCCAAAAATACAACGAACCACAAGATGAACTTCATACCAATGATATTTGGATATGTTTTCTCAATGACCTCCCAATTTCATGGTTTGAATCATTCTAGAAAAAAATTTATTGCGAAAATGGTGAGATGACCTGTAAATAACATACCTTAGAAAGCATCATCAAAAGAATTTATCCTCCCAATTTCATGGTTTGAATCATTCTAGAAAAAATTTTATTGCGAAAATGGTGAGATGACCTGTAAATAACATACCTTAGAAAGCATCATCAAAAGAATTTATCCTCCCTTGAATTTCGGCCTTCTTTACTTCACCTTCCCTCTGAAATTCATCTTAGATACCATTTGGTTAGCTCAATCACCTGTAAATATTCAATATGCTTAATTGTGATTAAAATGAGAGAGCCTTGCCTCTTATTTATACTTTCATGTAGCTTGCTCAAGGGGTTACCTTTTAACCATATTAACTCAATTTCCTTATTTTAGGGCTAACCCACTTCTAACCACTTTCCATAATTAGAAATTTCTCCATTTATTTTATTATTTAAATAATCCTCCTTGACTTTGTCAATTCACTTTCTTATTTAAATAATCGTCTTTGACTTTGTCACTTCACTTTATTATTTAAATAATCCTCTTTGACTTTGTCACTTCACTTTATTATTTAAATAATCCTTTTTGACTTTGTCACTTCACTTTATCATTTAAATTATTTCTTCTTTGCAAGCACTTTGACTTATTTGACCTTTTGGGGCTTCAAGCCAACATATGAGGTTCCTCCAAATTCGTAAGGCCATAACTCTCAAACCACGAGGAGTTATGTGACATTCCACATACCATTGGGAATGGCATGACATGTACTATCCATATAGAATAGTCTTACCTGCAAAAATATCAAAACTCATAACATTATACATCAAACAAACTTGGGTCCATTACCCAAACCTTTGTGCTACCAGAATTTCTTCAAGGGTTGACATCAATGACAACCAACCCAATTAATCGACACCCTCCTAGGATACGTCACTTGATAAAACTCAAAATTCTAAAGATACATTAACACCATATATAGATCATGGAATGCTATATCATATTTAATAACTGTCAAATTTTACAAAAGTATTATGCAAGAGCAATTTCAAAAATACTCATTAAATCCTTACATTCCCTCATTGTTGTCTTTATAGAATATTACATCATTAATTCAAAGATATCTAGGATGATATTTGATTCCTCTTTTTGGTAAAGAGATTACAGTGGTATTTTGTACTAATCCTAGAAGATTGAGGACCTATAAGTGTTGAAGCTATTCCCTAATTTTCTTGATTTGGAAATCAATTTAGATCCCTTCACTTTTGATCCCTAGGATATCTAAACAGATTTATAGGCCCTTCCATGATTTCCCATAGATTCTTTTGAATTCTGTTGCTGGAACGAATTCTTGACTTTGAGGTGGAAACCTACTATAATATAGTAAAAGAAGGCATGTCATCACCCTAGGATATCTACCAACTGCTTCCATTTGTTCTATTTGACTTTATTGGATCATATTCATGCCAGCCTTAGACTCCTCTTATGATGAAGACTTGAAATATCTAAAATGCTGGTAATTCAATGAATAAAATGGATTTTGACTGTGTTTAAAAACAAAAATTAGGAGTTCTTAATAAACAACAACTTTTTACCTTTGATATGAATACTATGCCATTATGCTAATGAAAGTGGAAAAAAGGAATGGTTCTGATAAAAAATAAGGATGGATAACTTGGTAAAAAGATAATCAAACTAGCACCCAACATCTCCCCTGGACATAGGGTGTTGCATGTCCCTATACAATAAAACTGAAGTCAATTGTTTGATCAAAATTTCAAAATTGTGTGACTTTATTCTTCAATTGTTCCTTGCTGCCACTATGATAAGGTTTAGGTTCGACGTGGAAGGCACCTAGATTTTATTCTGTTTTCTCAACTTCATTGACAATCTTTTATTCTATTGTATGGTCTTCAAACTTTCACTGTACCATTTCTTTGCATTTTGCCTCAAAGATTTATGTTTCTGCTTAAGTTTTTGGTACTTCTCTCCGAATTTAGTACTTTGGTCTTTGATCTTTTCATTCTTTATTTTTACTTCTCTTTCCAAGACCTCTAGTTCCCATACTTTCTTCTTTAACTTACTTCTTCTTCTTCAATTTTCCAATCAGGGATTTAATGGAAATATCTGCAAACTGAATCTCTATAGCAGGAGGCTTTTCACAAAATTGTTCTTCAAAAGTTTGTTCTTTAAAATCTCATTCTCCAACAGTATAAGTTTCATCAAATTGATCACTACGAGTCTGGTGTTCATCCATGGTTTCCTGGGTTTGATATTTGTGAACAACCTGTTGTGTTTCGTTATCCTTTGATCTAACTTTAGCTTCCTTAATTAATACACTTCTTGTTATAGGCCTTCTGGTCATACTTAAAGTTGTTGTCTCCCTCTCCATTGTTTTTTATGTTTGTTCATGAATATCTTGTTTGTATCTATCCAATCCTCTCATAACCCTACTTGATGTTGATAAGTAGATTTTGGAGACATAATTCCTTATTTTCTTCACAGGTTTTGAACCAATGTTCTCGATTGATGCCTCAGAACCTTATTTTTGGGGCGATTTGCTTCATTCATTTTTTTTTCAAAAATTGGCTTAGAGTTCGCAATGTTTGCAAGATTTTCCTGAATCTTTGGTGGTTCTTGTATTTCTAGGTTTTCATGATTTTCAGGGTTTCCTAGAATTTCAGGATTTTTTTCCCCATTTATCTCTTCTTGAAACCCATTCCTCTTAAGTAATTCTTCCCAAGTCCGATTTCCTTTTCTTACTTCATTCAAGACAATCAATTTAACCAGTGCATGATGATAAATAAAATTATCTTTATTCCTAGGATTCTTTTGCACACCGATTGCCATTTTTTCCATACTTTTAAAAAGGAAAAAGGGTACATTGATCCTTTTATTTCTATATTTTAAATGTTGAAGGAGACACATATGGTACGGGAAAATGATACTATACCCCCCCTCGCATGTTATATTCTTTTGCAAGAAAAATTCTAAGTCCCTCCATAGATCGTTGAGTCAAAAGTGTGGAACCTTTTTTCCCAATCTGGGTTCTTATGTAATTTGTTTAGGAATGCGGTCCATATTTTCCCTTTCAAATGGATTTTAAATCATTTTTTTCCCTTTTTGTCTAACCCTTTAATCTTAGCCAATGATTCCTCGAAAATTGTGATTGATATATCCCCGATTCTAGTCACTTATCCGTTAAATGTTTTTGCAAAGGCCTATTGGCACAGTTACTTATAATGAGAGGGGGGTGAATTAGTATTATACTATTTTTTGTTTTGTTGATTAAGGTTGGTTTTCATTGATGTCAACCCTTGAAGAAATTCCAGTAGCACAAAGGTTTGGGTAATGGACCCAAGTTTGTTTGATGTAAATATGACTCATTATTGTCTTGTCATGGTTGATAAGAAGTACAAATGGATGAACTCCGAAGTGGTCCCCTTATGGTGAAATCCCTCATGGGAAGACGCTTTGCGGATTGAGTTATCCTAGAAGTATGGTTAGAGAACCTATGATTAATTGTGGAATAATGAGATGAAGGCCAGTAAATTTGTTAGTGAAACTATCCTAGATGGATAATGCTTGTCATGCCATTTCCGGTGGTATGTGGAACGTCACATAACTCCTCACGATTAGAGAGTTATGGCCATGTGAAGTTGGAGGACTCTCATGAGTCATCTAGAATCCACAGAAAGTCAAAGTGTTTGCAAAATAAATTATTTAAATAATAAAGTTAATGGAGAAATCCCTAAAATAAGGAAAGTGGGATGCTACATGAAAGTATAAATAAGAGGCAAGGCTCTTTCATTTAATCACACTTGAACACATTGAATATCTTTTGTTGTGTAAGGCTTATTGCAAGTACTCATTGATACATATGAAGTTGCGAAAGTCTGAGGTAGTATGAAGGGTTGACAACGCAAGTTTCAAAATTACAATGAATACTAAAAAACCCTAGTTTCTGAGGCGTACACGAGCTGACAATGTATTAGGGTGTGTACAGTACGTGGGCTTACAATGTATTAGGGTGCGTACGTACGCGGGATGACAGTGTATTAGGGTGCGTAGATGTTGGTAAATCCATGGAAACTTGAAGAGATGAAGATGCAGAGGTTCTAGATTCTGAGATCAAGCTCCTAGGAAGGTCTAAAGTGCTCAGATACATCAGATCTATCCATTGGTTCAAAAGGTATGTCTTATTTCTATGAATAGTTGGATTTTGATGTATGCATGAGAAATGGTTATGGAGATTTGGGAATTCTCCCTAGAGAGACTAGTGACTGCATGGGAACTTTTGTATAAGTCATAAATACGTAAATACAGTGCTGGTATAATTTATCATTGATACATCTTGTTAGAGTTGTGGCACATCTTGTATTTCTTGGCATATAGCTAAGAGTTTTTATGGTACATGGTTGAGAGCTTCTATTTGTGAAGTGGTTGATGTATTGAGAGGCTGAATACCAGAGGGGGTTTGATGTCTAGATCATGTGAGGGATATTATACTTGTTTATGATTAGACACATTTATATGGCACATGCCTATAGAGATATATATAGATATTTTTGGGTAAATAGGATGCGAGCACAGGGTACAAATACAGTCTGGATACAATGATAGGATATAGATATATGTGAAAGAAGTTATAGAGGGTCAGAAGTTTTCAAGAGAAAGGAAACCTTAGTTTTCAGAAGGCATACATAGGCTGCATAACATTTTGGTCGCATACATACGCGACCTACATAACATATAGGGTGTGTACATACGCTTGCTGCAACACTACAGGTCATGTACATGTTGTATTTTTGTTAATACATGTTCAGTTCATGTACAAATTGATTACATGGTAGTTGTACAGGTTGGATGTAGGTCAATGGTACAAGTTGATACAGTTGTACATTGATATATCTCATAGTGATAGTGTGACAATGGTTTCATCATTCTACCTCTACGTCAGGGCGGTTGGATGGGGCAAGGACAGGTGGTTGTATCCACCTTCTGGTTGTATCCGGAGAACATAGGGGGTTGTGGCCTCCTTCTGGTTGTAGTTAGAGAATAGGGGATTTGGAGCTTCCCTCAGGTTGTAGTGTGAGAAACTAGGGGGTTGGAGCCTCCATCCAGTTGCAACTGGAAAAAAAAGGAAGTTGGTGCTTCTAATGAATGTAATTCTTCAAGACATATAAGAAAAAACATTCCGTGGTTTTATCCCTCTTTGGGTTTCCACGTAAAACACTAGTGTATTGTGTATGTGTATGATTGTTCATTTGTTGATTTCTTATTTACTCTTCAGTTATTGGATGATAATGATACATTGATATAATAATTGGATTATATGGTTAAAAAGGATTACATTTCTCTATCACTGATTCACCCCCCCTCTCAGTAATCCAACAGTGTTGGCACAATTACTTATAATGAGAGGGGGGTGAATTAGTATTAGGCTAGTTTTTTTTTTCTTACGATATTTACCAATTTGTTACTTCACCAGTTTTAAGTAGTTAATGAGAAATGCACATACAACCATATAATTCGCTGTACGCAAAGATTTAACGTGGAAACCCAAATGGGAGAAAACCATAAAAACGTTTCTTTATAAAATTTTGTAAGCACCAACCTAATGTTACAATGCTTGCACAAACCAACCTGCAGGAGACACCAATCTCCTCCCCTGAGCACCAAATCAGAAATAACATTTGTAGGCACCAATCCATAGGAGACACCAATCCCCTTAGTTGAGCACCAACTCAACCTAGCCTGTAGATACTAATTTTACTAGAAACATCGAACTCCTCAAGCTGTTAAAAATACCATATTATTTGTTTCCTTCAAGCCTTCACTTACACAGGTCTACTACTCTGTCTCTATTGTCACATTTCTCAATATGTATAGTTCAAAAGTTTCCTTTGTCCTTTCACCTCCCAACCACCCACCCTTACATTATCTTCCTTTCGTTCTCTAGCATCCTCTAACCTCAGAACCTCATAGCTTCTCTTCACACAATCCAAACTTACTCGCACTTCTTCCTATTTCAGTTCTACAAACACAAAACTCCTCACTTTCCCACCCTTTCTCTTTTCTTGCACACCCTTGCACTAGATTCGACCATTTTTATTTATACAAATAATACACCCAAAGGTTTATCCACATATCAAAGAATACTGCCATGGGGTTGGCTCCATATCCCTTTGAATTTCCTTGAATCATTCTGTTGGAACACATATATTTTTCTAAAATTTAGACTTAGATAAATTTCATTCTTGTTTAAATAAGGACAAACACGCATTTGAATATCACCGTTGATGAAATCTTCCGTCGAATCAAATGATCTGAAACCCTCAAAAGTTATGGAGCCACCCACTCATTAAAAGGTCAAAAAACTAAAGGCTACTTTTGAAACGTCGGGTTTCGGGGTTTCAAAATATTAACAGTCCAACATGTAAGGACTCGAAAGTCTCGATTTACGAAATCACGAAATTGTCTTAAGCTTTAAAACTATGTCAATTAAAGGATTAAAAGCAATTAAGGTTAATTAATTATATCGTGACTTCCCGTTTCGGGGATCCTGCCTCGAGCGACCACTAAAAGTCTTGATATGCGAAATCGTGAAACTCTTGAAGTTAATCGCGATTATTTAAAAATTTAAACATAATTAATGTTAATTAATCAATCACGACTTCGCGTTTCAGAGATCATAGCTTGAATTAATATGGGATAACCCGAGGTCCGAAAACCCGAAATGGATTAAGGATAAACACGATTAATTAACATGATAAACTTGATTTGTTAACACGTTAAGCAATCTTATCTCCTGTTAAGTTTACATTGATTTGAAATGTGGGTAAATTTAAATTTTGTCTATGCTTTTCCTGGATCACGAAATATTGACCATTAATGTCATTAATAGATGATTTAGGGAAATGATTTCAAATAAGATCCTGCTTTATTACCCAAATATTTTTAATAAAGGAAATAAACGCATTGTTAGTGAAGGTATACACGGATTGATACGCTTAAGGAAAAGAATAATTTTTTTCATTTTTGAATTACATTCTTATTTTCACAGAGCTTGCTTAGAAAAATAATTAGACTTCTGCATTCTCATTCTCTATAACAGATAACAGAACTCTGAGACCTAATACCATGCCTCCATGAAAAGAAACTAAAGAGACCAATGAAGGTTCAAGCTAGAATACATATGCTCTTTCGGATACCTCGCCTAGAAGCATAGACACCTCCAAATCCTGGATGCAGGTATTCAACATCTTACAATATGAACTGGTAAATTGCCCAGATGATTCAAGAGACAACAAGAAGGAGGACCTACCTACCAAATAAAAAAATGTTGCTCAGTCAGAGCTACATAAGGTGGCGACAAGGCCTAGGCTCTTTCCCTACAACGATATGGTTGGCTGGGTGCTGGACCACATAGATATCCCATCCAGAACTATTTTTAATACACAAAAGGTCACAATTGGATCTTTCAGGCCGAAACATTTGCAGGCGATGTACAAATTGTCTCCAGTATCCAATTTCGTTTACAATGCAAATTTCCTAGTAGAGTTTAACAATAAGGAATGCGACCAATACGAAAAAAACCTTTTCGATTTAATTAAAGATTGGTATTCTCACCCCGATAAATTTAGAGCTGATTCCCATGGTATATACACAGTTTCAACACTACAACCTCATATAATGTACATAGCAATGATGATGTGTAGGTTCTATGGGAAGGAAAAGACAACCCATTTCTTTCTACCATGCGTACCTATTATACACTCAGTAGCAGAAGGGTACTCTTTTGACTGGGCAAAGATATTGTTGGAAAGTTTGGTTCAAGAGATTGCAAGATATTAGTCACTAAGAGCCAAAGGGAAACCGACCCAATTTTTCATGTCGTCTTATATTATGGATGCCGTCTGTTTCATGACACTTTTTCTGCTGATGGACTGGAGCTGGACTCCAAATAGTGCTGAACCCATAAATATCTATCATTCGAAGCTTTGTGGAAAAGGCAAAAGACTTTCTTTATGAGATCTAAAACTGGGTAGTGGTGCCGATGCACACTGCCATATATGGCTATCCCCCTCCTAGAATTTCAGACAAAAATGTAACTAACCTAGGCAGAATAACAGACCGGTATATCGAGGAACACTTCTCCTATATCAAGATTTTTGGCTGTTGAGTTCCTCCAGATGCTCTGCTACAATTTTACCAGACCGACTAGTGTGTAGAGAAGTCGCATGACAAAATGTGCTCGGTGGGATTAGCAAGGACCTCAAAGTGTTATAGAAAAAGGTATGGCCCTCTTTTCCCCTATAGATTGGTACATTTTCCCTACTGGACTTTGGTCACTCTAAAGTAGATGCCTCAACCTTGGAAGAAATAAAGCTGGTCAGCATTGAATTCAAGAAGCATGACCCACATAAGGTCGTGGGTAATCACATGGCCAACTGCAATTTAAAAAGGTATGAACACGAGGGTTCTCCTCAAGACGAGATTTTTCTAGGAGTGAGATCTTATCCAGAGGTATTGAGTCAGGTTAGAGCTTTGTCACCCAATAAAATGATTGATTTTTATGTCTTCCAGAGGCACCGAAGAAGTAGTATCCCTAAAGTATTACAAGGAGGAGCCACGACGTCTCCAGTTGCACAACAAATGAAGACCCAAAACTCATAAGCAGTAAGCTCTAGCGGACATGAAATACGAGAAAATTTGGAGAAGACTGAGGTGTCGACTCAGAAAGAAGATACCCCATCAAAAAATGTATCAGGTGACCAAGCCAAATATCAAGAAGAGAAACTGACCAAGGAGGGGGAAGAAGAGCCGCTGCTTACACCTGATAAATAAACTACAAATGCGGCTGGAAAATAACTATCCATCGAAATTGGCAGCCCCATCCAGTTCATCACACCATTACAATTCACCAGAGGGAACCCAAATTCAGAGGTAGTATTCATAGAGGACCTCACACTCATTCCGGTTGAAGAGTTACCTCCTTCCAATTTATTTTTCAACAAGAAAAGGAAGGTTGTGGTGAAGAGAGAAATACACCAAAAGGAAGGTTCAGCTGTCAAAAGACACAGGGTGCTAATTGATGGAGAATCCTTGGAAGAGGTAGACTTTATTGAAGAAGTAGCAAGTTCACTGGGGGATTTTGCAACAACCAACCAGTTTTCAGTCAGAAATTTAAAAGAACGACTGAAGCAGAAAGATCTACAAATAATCCAATTACAGGATCAAATGAACACTGTAGAAGAGAATGTCCAGAGCGAGGTAAACAAGAGCTTCGAGCAGATTAGAGCCAGCGATAGATAGGGAATCCAACAACTCAAATCTAGCCTCGAAGAAATGCACAGGAATATACAAGCGAGCCAGGGACAAACCACCCAACAAGATGAGTTGGTAAGACAAATGGAAGCCAAAGTAAGTTCTATCGAAAACATGATTGTATATATAATAGTATTCCAAGCTCATGCATTGGAAGTATGAAAAGAACTGAAGGTAACACAACAAAGCCTTCTCATTAGGGTTGAAATTGTCCAAGATCATTTTTCGGGTGATAGATCAAGCACTAAATGACATTTTTTTAAGGGAGAGAGAATCTATTGCTTCCTGGGATACCTTCCAAGAAGCGGTTGTGTCGTCAGCAAGAGAAGGAGTAGCTAGAGCTTCTGGGTTGTCCATTTCAGAGCAGACCAAAGGTGATATAATACTAAAGACATGAGAATATAACATAACTAAAGGCAGGAAAATGGCTAAGGAAGTGATGGATTTTTGTGAAGAAGTTTTCCACTCACTCAACAAAGAGTCATCATGCCTTGATAAAGAAGATAACTCTGGAGTATCGAGACAGATTGACATAACAAAAGATCAACTTGACATTAAGAAAAATATGGAAGAGGCTGAGGCCGAAACCTCACAGATAAAACATGTTGATATTATTCAAATAAATAAATGTCTAGTGAAACCTAATTTGCAATTACAGTCCATAGTTTCAGAAGATAAATGAATGACAAAAAGATTGCCTCAATTGGAAAAGAAATTATATAGTTTTGAGGCTAATAATCTAACAGAGCCCTCCAGGCTGGTGGTGCAATTTGTGAGTAGATGCATCAAATGTATTGAGCAAGGAAAAGGTAGCACCGCTGGAAACAAATGAGATAATTCATGCACATTATCTGTTTCAGAGCTGGAGAACTAGAAAGAAAAACGCCTCTGCTAGCATACTGATGAGACCAACAGAAATGCAAGCGAAAATTTTCAGATTTTATATTCTGTAAATTTACTATTTTAGAAGTAGAATAATTCCAACCATTTTAGGTTGAGAAATTTTTGTATAAATACATATCTCAAAGAAGAAAAACAGGCTGCTTCTTGCCATATTGTAACTAAGAAAACTCTTCCTTTGTGAGTATTAATACAAGTAAAGACAATGATTCCAAATTTTGTGTTGTTTGAGTTATGTGCCCTCTTTGTATTTCACATTTTCTGTTCTTTTTAAGTCACTCCTGAACAAGTGAATGATTACAATTTAGTACAACCTCTACTGTGATTATATTTCATTTAATATTTAATTAGTGTTGGGTTATGAAAAGGTACAAATATTCTCCTCATTTCCATGATTTATGACATCATCTTGACTGACTTTTCTGTTACTTAGGAATAAAATAGGATAGGAAATTACTAAAATGTCTTTTAGAACTATCATTGAGTTGAAATTCATAAATTCTAAAATATGGTTGGAATTGTTTGATTTTGTTACAGGAATGGGTAAATTTTGGTAGACTCACGATAGCAGAAGAGATTTCAAAGAGGCACAAGCTATTGGAGGTTAAAGATATGGAGCGTAAAGCAATTTTAGGAGAGATTAGGTCTCTATGTTGTAAACTTCATAAATAGTAATAGTGATCCTGAGGATCTCTCGATCCTCAGGATAGATTAATTTACCCATATTTTGTAATATATAAAGGGTAGTGAATCCTAGAAAGGATAATCTAAGAATTGTATCTAAGCATTCAGAATTCAGAATTTCTCTGCGCAAAAAGTTTTTGTAAATGTTGTATCAGTTATGGAATTAATAATGGCTTGGAATGTTTCCATCATTTTCGTATACTGAGTTTCTAGTAGCAGTGCTTCTGAAGACCAAGGGCCCAGTCTGAAGGAGTTACTGTTTCAATCTGTAACTGTATCAGTTTGATTTCTATTTTATGATTTAAATCTCCTTTGCAATAATTAAGATAGATGAACAAGTGTGTTAATGTTTTTATGTTGATTGCTTACAAGAGATAGATGTTCCAGTTTGAATGTTATCGATTTCTATTCCAGATTCCATTTGTTGTAGTTTACTGCTCGACAATTCCTCTCATTTTCACATGTGCTATTCCTTTCAATTCAATTAACAATTGATGTTCCTTTTCATTAAATTAACATTTGCTGTTTCTTTCGCTTAACTAGCGTTTGCTGTTCCTTTCCGTTAAATTAGCATTTGCTGTTTCTTTCGGTTAACCAACATTTGTTGTTCCTTTACTTAGTTAGCATTTGCTGTTCAATTACTGTTCTGTCTCAATTTACAGTATTCAATTATTTCTTTCCAACAGATTAAATAGTCATCAATAGATCAACTTATTCTCATAGATTCAATTCTTGTTTCTTAATTAGATCAATTCATGCCTTTAATATAAGATTCGATTCTTTTATCTTAATTAGATCAATTTAGCAGTTCAATTCATGTCTTCAATTCATAGCACATTATAGATCAGATTTCAATCCTATTCAATAGGATATCAGCTTTAGAAACTTAATGAATGTGTGAGGAACTTGATTGTTGATAAACTCATATTTGTTTTAACTACACGATTTTAGCCTCTACGAGCTATCTGCATAGACTTTGCTGATATTCTTGAAATAGAAGACAAATCCTCAGGTTGATAAATTAATGTTAAACTAAGGTTGTTTTTAGGACATCTTTAGAGCCCAACAATTAGCAAGCAATTTTTCCTCTGTATCTACTATCAATAAATACAAGACCTATCTGTTATTTGGATCACTATATCTTATTTCCTTTTAGAAAGTGCATTATACATTTTATTCTACTATAAACGAGGTAAGATTCTTCTATCATTGATGCCTTAGCTTGTCTAATAGTTTTGTAATTTTCTTCTCTTCTCTCATTTTGATAAATTGACTCAGAAAACGAAATATGGCCTCTGTTATGTTCAGATGTTAATTTCATTTGAGGATTTCACTCTTACACAACTAACGGAAGAAAAATAACTTTTAAAACCAACTTTCCTTAATTCCTGATGCCTGACATTATTATTTGAGCCTTAAGTTTAATCTCAGGAACAACATCTTTTTGGCGCCGTTTTCGGGGATGGAGAAACAAAGTTATTATTCTCTAGGAGAACGACATGGTAAGTTTCTTTCTTTGATAGTGAACAAAGATAGAATACAGTTTTAAGGCTAAATTAAAATTTCTCGACTGAATGCCAGTTATAAGACGATTCAGAGAACAAGCAGGACCTTCTGGATCTGGGAGGTCTGCGAAAGACAAGATGGATGACATGGAACAAATAATCAAAGAATTATCTAATAAAATCTTGAAAATAGAATTGGATCAATCTAAAACGGATCATTCGTTAGAAAAGATTTAAGGAGGAATCCCAACCCTCAAATACAACAAAGACCAATTAAAAATGAAGATCAAAAGATTTAGACCCCCTTTAAAAACGAAAATTTTATAGGAGGAGATGACATGCGAAACTTTGAGGAGTTAGAGGAAGATATGAATAATCTTGGCGATGATTGTCAAGAACCTTATTTGACAAGGCAAGATTATGAAAGGTATTTAAATGTAGAATACTGGTATGATAATGATGATAGAATAAATATCACAAATTATTCTTCTTATCAATGAATCAATGACAATATAATGTTAGAGCTTCAACATAAGTATAATTTAAGGCCCACGGTGTTGGCGACATAAGTCACTCCTGGACTGCTATCAGGAGCAGAGCCCGATGCCCATCAATTTTATGTCATGGTTTGTTTATAGATGGGGTGACCGAATGGAAGCCAACTCGAAACGATATCATCCAACTCCAAACTAGGCCAGGCATGCATAGGTGAGTGAGGTCTTATATAAACTTCTGACAGTGAGTTGTAGCATATGGTGAAGAAGGTGGAAGACTTATATAAGAGAAAAACAGAGGTCTGGTACTAACATCGGGTTACTAATAGACTGTGGAAGAAGGCGTTCGAAGGCGATATCATCTTACATTCAAACGGAAAACTAGAGAATGAAATCATACAACAATGAACCTTCATCATAACACAACTGCAACGATTCGCAAGAATCATTCAATCACGAGCTCTCTGGTAGAAGAGGAGAACACAGACGAGATAGGAAAATTGTTTGTCATAAAACAAGAAATCTCAAATACAAATGCATACCCAAAGAACTAGAATATTTGTTAAAACTTTACAGTAGGGAGCTCTGTTCTACCATCGATAGATACCAAAAATGGCGAAAACGCCTACATATACTCAAAACAACAACAACAACAAAATCGAGACGTTGCATTAAACACATTGCATCTGCATGGCTTCTGACAATCTGCCCCTGTGGTCTCTGAATAACCGTGCAACTTATGGCAGACGCAATCTCACTCCTGACATCTTCATGGGTGAATCGACGTGCCTTTAATTCATTACCGAACCTTCCCATTATGGCAGAGGCGATGTTTAACCACCACCAACTACCTTAATAACTGCTACATTGGGACTGGGGATGGCCCGACCAACTCAGCACCTTTGGGACGTGGATAGCCCCTCGCGCTGCCACCTAGATTAACTGAATTACCTGATGAATAGGCATGGAGGCCAGCGTGAAGGATGGGGAACATGATGGGGGTGGTGATGCCATAACTACGAGGGTGAGATGTGGAGTGATGAGGTGTGAGAGTGGTGACGAGGGGAAGACACATGGCATAAAGTGATAGGTGGAGGGAGCGGAAGATAAGATATAATGGGCCTGTTATTGATGGGAGGATGACGTGGAATGGAGCGGGACACATGGCAGATGATGACTAGATGATATGAAAGGTGACATGGTAGGAAGGGGGCCCACACTGATAAAAATGGAGCAGCTGAGAAGGATGGGACCGTCTAAGCGCTGTTGATCCGGGCACACTGATCTTGGCTGTCGAAAAGATATATGCCTGATTTTGGACCCCCCCTCCAGCCCTCCTCTTAAAGGTAGAAAGGCAGGGGGGGGTCCGGAATCGCCTCGCGCACCGTTGATCTGGGCGCT
>ML782317.1:684595-703262 GCA_009831015.1 Picea engelmannii | reverse complement strand
GGGCACTTGGATGCCTATCGTCCAGATCCGCTTGTCATTTACCATAGGCGCGCTTGCGTTCCGGACTTAGGATAAGTGGGTTTTTAACCCAATCTTTTGCATTCTAACCCCGTTACAAGAAATGTCACTAACATTAGGCTCCATGGGGGATAGAGTCATCCTTGTGATGCTCTAAGAACACTTTTGCAGATTCAGTGCCTTGCTGTTGGGCTATGGAGTCACTTATTAAACTAAAAATAAAAACAAAAACAATATTTACAAGGCAAAGAGCCAACCGTGGCTCACAAAAAGCATTTTTTTAAGAAATGCCCATTTACTGGGCCACTAGAAACTTCTTCGCCTTCCAGATCCTGCAACCTGTAAGTGTTGTTTGAAAATACTTCAAGGATCTTGAAAGGCCCCAACCAGAGGGCATAAAACTTGCTGTGCTTGCCCCTGTCCTGCCTGGGTGCGTCCCATTTGAGTACCAAGTCACCCTGCTCGAATTCTTTCTTTCTGCTCTTCCTGTCAAAAGCCTGTCTGATCTTCTGCTGATGATTATAGGCCCTGTCCATGACCTGTTCTCTGATCTGCTGCACCTCCACCATCTAATGAATCCTTCTGATCACATGGTTAGGTTCTCCTTCAAAGTCTTGGAGGAAATTCTCCACAGATAAGGCGAGTTGAGTGGGGAAAACGACCTCTATTCCATAAACAAGTTGGAAAGGTGATATGCCCAGGGATTTCTTTGTTGTTACCTGATCAGCCCAAAGAGAAAATTTGAGCTTTGAATCCCAGGCCCTTTTATCATCTTCCAATAATTTCTTAATGAGTTTGACCAGGCTTTTATTGGAAGATTCTGCCAGTCCATTCCCCTGAGGATAGTATGGAGTAGAGTGAACCAGTGAAATCCCAAACTTCTCACAGAACTTGATCAGAGGCTCAAACCTGAAGGGGGCGGCGTTGTCAGTGACAATTCTACTTGGACAACCAAATCTGGCTATAATGTCTTCCAGGAGGCTGATGATTACTTTGTGAGAAGTACTCCTGGTGGGGACAACTTCTATCCACTTGGTGAAATAATCAGTCGCAGTGAGGATCCATCTGTGCTGGCCACTTGAGGGAGGATGAATCTCTCCAATGAAATCCAATGCCCACTGCTGAAAGGGTATCGACACCACTACAAGATTTAATGGCAGAGATTTGAGCTGCTGCTTACCCGAGAACTTCTGGCATTTGATAGAAGCTCTGACTTCTCTGCAGACATCAGGGAACAAAGTAGGCCAGTAATACCCAGCCCGGAGGATATTGTGGGCCGTGGTCTTCCAAAAATGATGAACTCCGTAGAGACCGCTATGGAAATCAAACATCACCTTCTGGGCTTGCTGCGGGTCCAGACACCTTAGTAGTACCCCCAGAGGGTCTTTCCAATACAAGGCTTGGTCGACGAGGCAATATATGACCTCTTTGAGTTTTAAAGCTCTGGCCTTACTTTTTCCCAATCCATCAGGGGGCTTTAATTATTGCAGAAAATACAAGATATCCTTGTACCAGGGACATGCTGCTAGTGGTAGGGTGGTCTAAGAATTCTTGCCAGATGACTCAACTTGCTCATTGATGAAGTTAATTCCCAAAGCTTTGCAATTGGATTCAGCTAGCAACTTGGCCAAACCCTCCCCCTTTATCAACTTAGTGGGATTAATCTCCAAATCAAACTCTAGGATCTTGGCGATCCATTTACCTCTCTTCCCGTCCATGTCTGGCTATATAAGAATGTCCTTCACAGAGGCCGAAGGAACGTATGTAGTGGTTTTTGAGTGCAAGATATAAACCCTGAAAGCCTTGAGGGATTTCACCAAGGCATAAGCCTGCTTTTCCATGATCTCATATCGGAGTTCTGCATCTCTCAATGCCTTGCTATAGAAGGCAATAGGTTGCTCTCACCCTTGATCATTTTTCTACAACAAGACCGCTGCTACTGTATCACAAGAAGCAAAAGAAAAAATCAGGAAATCTTTAGAATAATCAGGACTGATTAGCACAGGTGCTTCGGTCAATGCTTTCTTTATCAGGCTGAAATATTCCCATGATTCAACAATCCATCTAACTTCATTTTCCTTCCTGAGCATGGCTGTAATGTGTTTCACTAATTCGACAAAATTTGAGACAAATCTCCTCAGAAAATTAGTCTTCCCCAAAAAGACCTGAACTTCCTTCATAGATCTGGGAAGTGATAGGGTCTGAATTGCTTCTACCCTGCTAGGATCAATTCTTACCCCCTCTACTGATACTATATGGCCTAATAGCTTCCCCTCCTTCATAGCAAACAAATATTTCTTGGGGTTTAAAGATAAGCCATACCTCCGACACTTCAGGAAAACCTTTTTTAAGTGGAAGCGGTGCTCCTTGTCTGACCTGGAGAAGACTGTTATGTCATCTAGATAGATCACCACAAACCTATCTTTCTCCCCGATGAAGGCTATATCCATGGCTCCCTGAAATGTTGCCCCTGCATTCATCAGTCCGAAAGGCATTTTGGCATACATGAATGTGCCCCAAGGAGTAGTGAAAGCTGTTTTCTCCCTGTCCTCAGGCATGAATCATATCTGATTGTAACCGGAAAAGCCATCAACCATGGATATCCTAGCTGCTCCAGTTACCTTCTGCAATATGTGTTCCATGTTGGGCATGGGGTAATTCTCCTTTCTTGAGCTTCTGTTCAGGTTTCTGAAATCAACACAGAGCCTGATTTATTTTCTCTTCTTCCTTACTGGGACCAAGTTGGCCACCCACTCGGAGTATCTCAAAGGGACAATGATTCACGCATCCAACAACTTTTTTACTTACTTCTCCATGACAGGCAACAACATGGGATTTATTTGTCTTAGCTTCTGCCTAAATGGCCTAGCTTCTTCTCTCAACAGGATCTTGTGCTCAATAACAGATGTGTCGTAAGTTTTCAGATCTTCGTATGTCCATGCAAACACATCAACAAACTCTCTCAGCAACTCAATATATTCGTCCCGTTGTTCTCTGGTCAAACTGCTAGACAATTTGACGAACTTGGGCTCATCCTGCGTGCCAATGTTTCATTCGGCTATGTCATCATCTTCACTTGAAACACCACCCTTTACTGGCACGTCATTTCCATCGAACAATATTTCTAAAGGGATGAGTCCTCTTGGAATGTGATTGCTGGGCAACTGAATGATTTGGTGATTCACGATCTTATTTAAAAATACCCAAGGATGAGGGTCATTTTCCAGGTCAGGATCCTGGTCAATGTGCAACGCAGAGAATTCGTCCACAGATTGTAGAAACCTTTCAATTTCCAGATCATCTTCAAACACCTTCCAATGTTTGACATTGTCAGGTACAGAGGGACTATATTTTATCTCGACATTAGTTTTTATCCCAGGCGGTAGAGGATGCTTGAGCGAACTGGATGTTACAGTGAGTGAGTCGGCTAGAGTATTTTCCCCCCTTGGAATGAAAGAAATGTTAAAAGCCAGGAAGAAATTATCCATCAGGTCCCATACTTCATTTCTGTAATTTCTGAGTCGGGGATTATTGGCGCGATAAACCTTTCTTATTTGCTGAATAATCAATTCAACATCTCCAAATATCGCTATCTCTTTGATTCCCATATCTTTCGTAGAACTCATGCCCAGAATAAGAGCTTCATACTCTGCCACATTGTTGGTGGTTTTGAATTCTAGCTTGTATGAAAGGGATATGATTTCTTGGCAGGGTGATAAAAAAACCACCCCAGCACCCGCGCCTTCGGCCGAAGAAGCGCCGTCGAAAAACATCTTCCACAGGGAGGAGTTTGGAGGGAAATCTGGATAGTCAAGACTGGGCTTCTTTTGGACCTGGCAAGACTCTTCAGGAACACCAATGAGCTTCAATAGGCTAGATCCCAAATTAGTGTCAATTGCAAAGATGGGGTGATTGGTGGGGTTTGCTTCATCACTGAAAATGTAAGACAACTAAGCTTCTCTGTACAACCTCCTCTGCTCCCCTCCGAAAACTGGGGTGGTGGCATACATGAGATCCATCTGCAATGTTCCACTGATCTTTTTAATCCATGATCTAGACAACAACATGCCAAATTTGGGGGGAATGTTAGCTACCATAATATCCATGACCACGCTTTTCATGGGCAGCTGAAACAAGGAAACCACCAGGTCTTTGATGACTCCCAGACATTGCACCCTCCTCGAATCGAAAGAGTACAAATCATGATAAGTCTTTGTTACTTCCATCCCTAATTCTTCCATAACTATTTTGGGCATAAGGTTATGCGAAGCCCCTGAATCCATGAGACAATTATGCAACACTTTATCATGTATGTTCAGGGATGTGTAGAAAGGAGGGGATGAGTCATCTCTGTCTTCTACCATGGGCCCTAGGATGACGGCTGATTTCTCATCTTGAAGGTTCACTGAATCATAGGGAGGCTGGGGGGACTTAGATTGTAGCAGCTTGGAGAGGGACCTTTTGAAGTCTTCATTTTTAACTAGTTCAGACAGGGGTACAGGGATTCTAATCTTCTGAATTTCATGCTCAAAATTAAAGGAGGAAATTGTCTTAGGAGCTTCCCTTACCTCGACGACAGGTTCTTTGGTTTTCGGTGAAGCACTTTGAGATCTCCTTTCTTTAGTCGAGGTTGCTGCAGATTTAGGAGGCCTATCTGCTATAAGGGGATGATCTTGGACGTCAAAGTCTCCTACTTTATTTCTTGACCTGATATTATATCTATTAGAGGTGTGGCCGGCTCTCTCTCCCTTTCCTAACTCATGGATCTGAATTTTCATCCAGGATTTTTCGTAAGAAGACTGAGTCAAATGGGGAAAAGGAGGGGCTTCCTCAACATAATGAATTTCAGGATCAAATTCGTTTATCTCCTCCCCTCCCTCATGAGTAACCAGGTTATTTTGGAGAGGGGTTTGAATCCTATGATCCTCTGTGTCTTTTCGCTTCTGTTCTCTTTGGAAGGTCTGTGGTCCATAGTTATTAGGTCTCCTAAAACCTCTATTGTCAGCATTCTGGGGATTTCTATACATAGGCTTCCCTTATAATTCCCACTTTTCCATCTTGGCAATAGGCTGTCTCATCTGTCTGATGGGGTAGGGTAGAGGAACTGGATGAGGAAGCTTTAGGTCTGTTCTTGGATGTATTTCTGTCATCTGCGTTCCTGAGTCGATTGACAACCAATATGTTAGATTCCACCTCTACGGCCGCATCCTGCATGTGGGCCAGCATAGCAGCTCTTCTCTCCCTGAGCAGTAGGAAGAAATTAGGATCAAAAGCGCTGGAGTAAGTGATCTTTGCAGAGGCTTCGGAGGGTTTTATCTCAACAGGGATTCTGTTGTACATTTTATTAAATCTCTTGGAGAAGTCGGAGACAGACTCTCCTTCCTTTCTCTTCAACGACCCGAACTCTGTCATGTAGTACATGAAATCTTTTTTATCTCCCCACTGTCTCAAAAAGGCGTTATCTAAAGATTCGATCCCGTCTATGGAACCAGGAGGCAGGGCCTTAAACCATTTTCTAGCCTCTCCTTGGAGACTGTGGACAAAAATCCTCATCCATACGTCTACGTGCATGATAACATTATCATCCGCAAAAGTATAAAAGGATGCTAGGTGCTCTTCTGCAGTTATGTCCCCTTCTCCTGTAAACTTAGGCAGTTGCTTGAGGTAACCATCTACCGGGAGAGCATTGAGAGGCTGAGGTAACAAAAGGGGGGCATACCTAGTGGCTATAATAGCCTCCATCCTGATCATAGGGGGATTAGCACTAGCCATAGGAATATTAGGTGGAGGAGAACTTGGAGGAGAAGAAGTTTGTGAAGGGGCTACTGGGGAGGAGTCTCGAAGTGGAGTGGGAAACAAGAGAGGATTCAGGGAGAAGGCTAACGAACTCAAGTCAACATGTGCTTCTCTGTGTGCAGGAGTAGGGAAATATTCTATAGTCCTGGGTCTGTACCAAGGAACAACTTCAGAGGAGAGGGGAGTGACAAGAATTTCTCCGTCCAATCCTAGACTATGAGGGGAAAATTCAACAGGAACACTCCCAAAATTCAAGAAACGAGAACCTCTGAAGGAGGTCTGTTAAGAAACTGTGGAGGAGAAAAAGGAGTTCTCACAGAAGGGGATGACGGATTACCTGTTTCGACGATGGAAACTTCTTTTGCAGAGCTCTTTCCTCTTCTAAGAACCTTCTCTGGGTCAACGTCATGTGCCGCTAGAGGCAACTGTGGATGAGACCGCGTGTGTCTGCCTCTGAAAACCACAGTTAGAATAGCGGGTTCGATCCAGTGGAGTCGTCACAATGGAGTCGCCAGGTGCACAGTCGAAATATTCAAGTTCTGATATCTGATGCACCTTCAAAATCAGTTGATCGTTGTCGTTCAATCCCAGGGAAAATATTCAACTTCGTCCCCGACAACGACGCCATAAATGTTGGCGACGAAAGTCACTCCTGAACTTCTATCAGGAGCAGAGCCCGACGCCCATCAGTTTTATGTCATGGTTTGTTTATAGATGGGGTGATCGAATGGAAGCCGACTTGAAACGATATCATCCAACTCCAAAGTAGGCCAGGCATGCATAGGTGAGTGAGGTCTTATATAAACTTCAAACAGTGACTTGTAGCATATGGTGAAGAAGGTGGAAGACTTATATAAGAGAAAAGAAGAGGTATGGTACTAACATCGGGTTACTAATAGACTGTGGAAGAAGGCGTTCAAAGGTGATATCATCTTACATTCAAACGCAAAACCAGAGAATGCAATCATACAACAATGAACCTTCATCATAACACAACTGCAACGATTCGCGAGAATCATTCAATCACGATCTCTCTGGTAGAAGAGGAGAACACAGACGAGATAGGAAAACTGTTTGTCATAAAACAAGAAATCTCAAATACAAATGCATACCCAGAGAACTAGAATATCTATTAAAAATTTACAGTAGGGAGCTCTGCTCTACCATCGATATATACCAAAAATGGCGAAAATGCCTACATATACTCAAAACAACAACAACAACAAAATCAAGACGTTGCATTAAACACATTGCGTCTGCATGGCTTCTGACAATCTGCACCTGCGATCTCTGAATAACCGTGCAACTTATGGCAGACGCAATCTCACTCCTGACAGCTTCATGGGCGAATCGATGTGCCTTTAATTCATTACCGAACCTTCCCATTATGGCGGAGGCGATGTTTAACCACCACCAACTACCTTAATAACTGCTGCATTGGGACTGGGGATGGCCCGACCAACTCGACACCTTTGGGACGTGGAAATCCCCTCGTGCTGCCACCTGGATTAACTGAACTGCCTGATGAATAGGCATGGAGGCCAGTGCGAAGGATGGGGCACATGATGGGGGTGGTGACGCCATAAATACGAGGGCGAGATGTGGAGTGATGAGGTGTGAGAGTGGTGACGAGGGGAAGACACATGGCAGAAAGCGATAGGCGGAGGGAGCGAAAGATAAGATATAATGGGCCTTTTATTGATGGGAGGCTGACGTGGAATGGAGCGGGACACATGGCAGATGATGACTGGATGATATGAAAGGTGACACGGTAGGAAGGGGGCCCACGCTAATAAAAATGGAGCAACTGAGAAGGATGGGACCCTCTAAGCACCGTTGATCTGGGCGCACTGATATTGGCCGTCGAAAAGATATATGTCTGATTCCAGACCCCCCCCCTCCGCTTAAAAGTAGAAAGGCGGGGGGGTGGGGGGGTCTGGAATCGCATCGCATGCCATTGATCCGGGCACTTAGATCACAACCATCAAAGAGATGTGCCCTGGATTCCGGACCCCCCCCCCTCCACTTAAAGGTAGAAAGGCAGGGGGGGTCTGGAATCACCCGCACACCGTTGATCCGAGCGCTTGGATGCCTGCCGTCCAGATCCGCTTGTCGTTTACCATAGGCACACTTGCGTTCCAGACTTAGGATAAGTGGGTTTTTAACCCAATCTTTTGCATTCTAACCCCGTTACAAGAAATGTCACTAACACACAGATAGAAATATTGCAACTTCTCAATCGAAGAAAATCTTGTTGAGAAATAAAGCGAATGAGGTAGCTCAACCTGCATCTGAAACACAGACTGCCAAAACAAAAGTAGCTGAAACACAAAATGCTAAAACAAGAGGAGCTGAAACACAGACTGCCGAAACAAAAACAACTGAAAGGAAAGCGACACAAACTAATACATTAGAAAAAAATGAGATAGAAACCCCGACAAGAGAAACCGAAAAGGAAACAAGACGTTTCAGTTTAGAGAATGAGATTAGTAAAATAAGGATCCTTGTACCTCTAGTTGAATTGGCAAAAAACCCTACATGTAGAAAACAAATTGCCAAAATGATAAATTTTACTAATGTCAAAATTCATGCAGATGTTATAAATTTAGAAGATGATAAACCAACTATAATGTTTGGTCTGCATTTTGAAAACGCCAGAGATTTTGTCGCTCCTTTCTACATTACACTGACTGTGCATGATCATCTGTTCCATAATTGTATGTTGGATTCTGGAGCCTCCCACAATGTGATGCCCAAAGCTATTATGGAGAGACTTGGTCTTGAAATTACCAGACCATACAAATATCTGTATTCTTTCGATTCGAGAAAAGTCAAATGTATAGGTATGATTAAAGATTTAGTGGTTAATCTTGCAGAGATTCCTGTAAAAAATGTTCTGATGGATGTGGTTGTTGTTGATATCCCTCCAAAGTACGACATGCTTTTGTCCAGGTCTTGGGGTGCCAAAATTGGAGGATCCCTTCAACTCGACATGAAATATGCTATAATCCCGATCTTCGATAGACAGTTCACCCACTTGTACATAGATATAAGGTTGGCATATACCGTAAGTGATCTGCTGAATCCAAATAATTATCCTGTTTATGTCATAGATCAGGATTTGGGAAACTATATATTATCGATTGGTGATGATTTAGATAATGTATAGAAGAAAGTTGTACATAAAAAGAAAAAAATAGAAAAGACAAATAAAAATGTAAATAGCGTTGGAGTTTGGAAAATGTATTTCGATGGTGCTTAATCTTGTGAAGGAGCAAGAGTTGGAGTGATGTTTGTGGCACCTAGAGATGAGTTTATTATCCCTTTCTCTTACAGATTACAATGGGACATCGATTACACCAATAATGTATGCGAATACGAAGACTTGGTTTTAGGATTAGAGGATGCCAGAAAGTTGAAGATTGAAAACCTAGTAGTTTATGGCGATGCAGAATTGATCATGAAATGAATAAAGAAGCAGTATCAGGCCAAACACCCAAGGTTGAGGTCTTAATTTTTTTTTTCCTGGGACCTAATTAAAGTTTTTTTCTCATCATTTAACATTCATCACATCCCCGAAATAGAAAATCAACAGGCAGATTCATTGGCTAAAGAAATCACAACGTTTGTACCTCCTACCATCCTTAAACTAAAGTATCATATAGAAATGAGGCATAGACCCTCCATACCAAATAATGTTCAACACTGGTAGGTCTTTGAATATGATGAGAAAATCAGACAATTCTTAGAAATGGTGGATGAATTTTTTGAAACGCATATTGATCAGGAAAATCAGAATGATCCTTCTTGGATTATGCAGGAAGGTGAAGATCCTCAGGAGTTACAAGATAATATCGGTAATTACCGCATGGTGGTATTGGAAAATAATCATATACATAAAGGTCTGATTCCTTCAGAAAGATTATTCGATCATGATGATATTCCCTTAAAGTCTACTTTACAGCCTTAGCCTGAAGAGGTTGAAGATTGTAACATAGGCACCAAGGAAACTCCTAAGATGGTAAAGATATCTAAATATCTTCCCCCTATGAAAAACAAATATGCCGAATTACTCAAGAAGTACAAGAATGTTTTCACCTGTTCCTATGATGAATTAATAACTTATGATACCACCATAATCGAACACAAAATTCCCCTAAAGCAGGGTGTTAAACCGTTCAGGCATAAGCTCAGAAAAATAAATCCCATACTACTGCCTGTGATAGAAAAGGAAGTGAAAAAGCTCCTAGATGCGAAGATCATTGTTCCACTCAGGTATTCCGAGTGGGTGGCCAATCTGGTTTCGGTCAGGAAGAAAAATGGCGAAATCCGACTTTGTGTAGATTTTAGAAATTTAAACAGATCATCTCTCAAGGATAATTATCCATTACCGAAAATGGATCATGTGTTGGAAAAAGCGGTCAGAGAAAATAGAATGTCTATGATTGACGGCTTCTCAGGCTATAATAAAATCGCAGTCCACGAGGATGATAAAGAAAAAACCATGTTCACGACCCCATGGGGTACCTTCATGTATGACAAGATGCCATTAGGATTGATGAATGCTGGAGCCACGTTCCAACGAGCTATGGACATTGCCTTTGTCGGCGAAAGAGATAAGTTTGTAGTGATCTATTTTGATGATCTAACAATATTTTCTAAATCTGATGCAGAGCACCTGATGGACCTCAAATAGACGTTTGAGAAATGTCGAAAATTCAGTTTGTCTCTGAACCCCAAGAAATCTCATTTTGCTATGCAGGAAGGTAAACTCTTAGGTCACATAGTATCTAGATATGGAATTAAAATCGACCCGAAAAGGGTTGAAGCTATAGATACAATAAATATTCCTAGGAATAGAAAAGAGATTCAATCATTTTTAGGAAAAAATAATTTTTTAAGAAGATATATTCCAAACTTCATTGAAATCGTAAAATTGATTACATATATGATACAAAAGGACAACGAAGTTAAATGGACAAACAAAGCCAAAGTGTCATTCGAATGTATCAAGAAAGTTATAGGTGAATCACAGGTGTTGGCCAGCCCAGATTATATGAAGGAATTCTTGATTTTCTCATTTGTCTCCGAACACACTATCGTTACCGTGCTTTTACAAAAGAACAATGAAGGTTTTGAGAAAAGAATAACATTCTTTAGTAAAAGTCTCAGAGATGCTGAAATAAGACATGATATATTAGAAAAGAAAGCACATGCAATGGTGAAAGCTCTCAAAGCTTTAAGAACTTATGTGCTACATTCTAAGGTTATCGCCTATCTACCAGCCAGTGCTGTCAATGACATATTAGTTCAGCCAGATAGTGACGGAAAAAGAGGCAGATGGTTAGCCATGATTCAAGAATTTGACCTAGAAGTAAAGCTGAGTAAACTCGTCAAAGGTCAAGGTTTGGCTAAATTACTAGCCGAGTGAAATTTCCGGGCACTTGGGATAAATCATTTACAAACCTACGAAGAGCTTCTAGATATCAAAGAGTTCGATGACAGATACCTACGACTCAAATTCATGAGAAACTCTCTTCTTTGGCTTGGTATAAAGACATAGTTTTCTACATTCTCACTCTGCATTGCCCGAGCGATATGACTCCTTCCAAAGCTAGAACGTTGAAGTTGCACACGGTGAAATATTGTATCATGGATAGTCAACTATATTGGAAGGATCCTCTGGGTTTCTTACTAAGATGTCTAGTAGAATCCAAAACAGAGAGGGTAATAAATGAATTCCACGAAGGAGTACATGGAGGGCATCATGCATGGAGAGCGATGACATATAAAATCCCGAGATCTGGATATTATTGGTTGAAACTATTTACTGATGTGAACACTAAAGTTAGAGCCTGTAACCCCTGTCAACTATTTTCAGGCAAGCAAAAGATCCCCACACTACCTTTGGTCCCAATTAAAACAAAAGCTCCATTTCAACAATGGGGTATAGATTTCATTGGTGAAATACATCCATATTCAAGTGCACAAAATAAGTGGATTTTTACAGCTACTGACTATTTCACAAAATGGGTAGAGGCTATTCAGACGTGAAATACAACAGATACAGTGGTTATCAGTTTCTTGGAAGAAAACATCTTGTCGAGATTTGGTTGTCCTCAGAAGATAGTTATTGATAATGACCAGGCTGTCAAGTCCATGGATTTGGTAAGTTTTTGTAAGAAGTACAACATCGTACTAGGGCATTCCACAACCTATTATCCTCAGGGCAATGGGTTAGCTAAATATTTGAACAAAATTCTAATCACCATAATTAAAAAAGTGCTGACTGAAAATAAGAAAGCCTGGCATGTACATTTTAAATATGATTTGTGGGATAATCAGATAGGCACTAAGAGATCAATCAGAATGTCCCCTTTTCAAATGGTATACAGTACCGATGTTGTTTTCCCCATAAATCTTGCTCTGCCCGTAATGAAACTCTGGCAAGATGCCAAGGAAGATCCAAATCATGTCACCAGAAGAACAAATCAATTGATTGAAGTCCAACAAAATAGGGCTGAAGTAGATGAGAAGCTCCACAAATATCAAGAAAACATGAAAGCCCTGTTTGACCAGAAAGCTAAAGATAGGGAATTCCTGCCTGGTGACTTGGTTTTAAAGTGGGATGCTAGGAAGGAAGACCGAGGAAAACATGGAAAATTAGACAATATCTGGTGTGGACCCTTCAAGATCATAGCCTTTGAAGGGAAGAATTCATTTTTGTTGGAAAATCGGGATGGAAAAATCCTGAACACCCCTATCAATAGGCGTTACCTGAAGCATTTTATGCAATAAATGGTTTCCAAACTCTCACTATATATACCAGTTTGATTTATTTATTTTGGTTTACAATTTTTTCATTTCTTTGGTAAGTTTCTAGTTTCACTGTAAATACAAACGCGTTTGTTGTTTTCAAAAAGGAAAAAAAAAAATAGGTACTATTAACTATTTGTTTTGAGAAGTATCTGACAGTTCTCATGTTTATTTTTATCGCAGGATACTGGCTGATAGTCAAAATATTAGAAAAACATTTCGGAATAGCGATATGCTCCCAAAACAGGGGATAAATAAATAGTCGACTTAGTTGAAAATATGATTTTTCTTAAGTTATGAGCTTCTAAAACCTACTGAACCAAGTTGAAGTTTTCAGGGGAATATAGCTGAATCTAAAAGAAGTCTCATTAATAGAAATATTGTCATGTAATCAACGATAATGGGAATATGAGAATTATAGACAAATCTTAAAATTTTTTCTCCGAAGTTCAAAGAAAATACAAAATTTTGATTAAAATAAAATTAAATAAAAAGGAAATACAAATAAAAGAGCTTAAAGAAATACGAGAATCACTGAAAAGCTTAGGTGAGATTGATCATGTTCACAATAGAATTTTCGAATACTCTTACCATTCCAGTTTTCCCATCTTAAAGTTTATGTTCCCTTTGGTTCTCATCTTCTCCCTCGGTCTCCATAGAGAAGAGATTTCACCTTGACTCTGAAAACTCAGAAACATGTCTCAAAGTAATGTTAAGCGAATATTTATACACACCTCTCGATTTAACTGGAAGAAAGTATGTCTAGGTTAATCCTGACAACTTTATCTTTTTTAACAGATTCAAACTGTTTGATTTCACTCAAGGCAATCCCCTTAAAAATAAAAATCCCCGTGAAAAAATTCCTTGTAGGTGAAGGTGTCTTGAAGGTCGAAAGGAAATTAACCCATAGTAATCAAAGCGAGTTGATAGACCTTTGTTGCTAAATTATAAGCACATCTCATCCCTGGTATATGCCATACAAATTGATTTCCCCCACTTCATGCTTAAAAATATATATAAGACAGATGGTGAAAGGAAATTCATCTAAATGATTGCCTCCATCTAGTTCAAAAAAGGAAAAAGGAGATGATGAAAGGAAATTCATTAATTGATTGCCCTCATCTCAAGCATTTAAATGCAAGATTACAAAATGAAGTGGTGAAAGGAAATTCAATTTGGGAATTAGATAAATTTACCAGAGTACTAAACATGCTCACTGGCAGTGAAGCAATGTCTACGATATATGAAAGGTTGTTATACATGTATTATAATGTACTCTGTTAGTTAGTATTCCTCTCGACAAGATTTACATTCTAAGCCAACTAAGGACTCCCTAATTAAATCATTAAAATCACCTTGCCTTGACATGAATAAGATCAAACAGATTCTGATAGATAGGTTAAGGTTGATTTGATTATCTTGAGCAAATCTGAATACAATTTCAGGGAAGAGGAATTTCAAATAGCCTAACCAAAGGTTATGATTTGATGTGTTTTGAAGGTTTTCTAAGTTAAGGGTGAAACCCTTTTCTCAGTGCGATCCGTTTCTGAAAAAGTTCCAAAAAATGCAATAATGACTCCATTTACCCAATAAAGGCACTTGGTCTACTATTCTTCGTGACTCGCAGGGAGACGCGATGCCTAGATGGGGCCTATGTTGGAACACATATATTTTTCTAAACTTTAGACTTATATATATTTCATTCTTGTTTAAATAAGGACAAAAACGCATTTGAATATCACCGCGGATGAAATCTTCTGTCAAATCCAACGATCTGAAAGCCTCAAAATTTATGGAGCCACCCACTCGTTAAAAGTTCAAAAAACTAAAGGATACTTTCGAAACATCGAGTTTCGGGGTTTCACAATATTAACAGTCCAACATGTAAGGACTCCAAAGTCCCAATTTACGAAATCGCCAAATTGTCTTAAGATTTAAAACTATGTCAATTTAAGGATTAAAAGAAATCAAGGTTAATTAATTACATCGCAATTTTGCGTTTCGAGGATCCAGCCTCGAGCGACCACAAAAAGTCCCGATATGCGAAATCGCGAAACTCTTGAAGTTAATCGCAATTATTTAAAAAGATAAACATAACTAATGTTGATTAATCAATCACGACTTCACATTTCAGAGATCATAGCTTGAATTAATATGGGATAACCCGAGGTCTGAAAACCCAAAATAGATTAAGGATAAAGACGATTAATTAACAAGATAAACTTGATTTGTTAACATGTTAAGAAATCTTATCTCCTGTGAATTTTACGTTGATTTGAAATGCAGGTAAATTCAAATTTTATCTACGCTTTTCCCGGATCACAAAATATCGACCATTAATGGAATTAATGGCTGATTTAGGGAAATGATTTCAAATAAGATCCTTCTTTGTTGCCCAAATATTTTTACTAAAGGAATTAAACACATTGTCAGTGAAGGTATACATAGATTGATACGCTTAAGGCAAAGAAGATTTTTTTCATTTTTGAATTACATTCTCATTTTCACAGAGATGGCTTAGCGAAATAATCATACTTCTACATTCCCATTTTCTGTAACAGATAATATAACTCTGAGACCAAATACCATGCCTCCGCAAAAATCAACTAAAGTGACCGGTGAAGGTTCAAGCTAGAATACAGATTCTTTTTCCGATACCTCGCCCAGAAGCATAGATACTGTCAAATCCTGGACGCAGGTATTCAACATCTTACAATATGAACTGTTAAATTTCCCAGATGATTCAAGCGACAATGAGAAGGAGGACCTATCTACCAAATACAAAATTGTTGCTAAGTGAGAGCTACATAAGGTATAGGCAAGGCCTAGGCTCTTTCCCTACAACAATATGGTTGGCTGGGCACTAGACCACGTAGATATCCTAACCAGAAATATTTTCAATACACAGAAGGTCGCAATTGGAACTTTTAGGTTGGAACATCTGCAGGCGATGTATAATTTGTCTTCGGTATCCAATTTCGTTTACAATGCAAATTTCCTACTAGAGTTTAACAAGAAGGAATGCGACCAATACGAAAAAAACCGTTTCGATTTAATTAAAGACTGGTATTCTCGCCCTAAGAAATTCAAAGCCGATTCCCATGGTATATACACAATTTCCGCACTACAACCTCAGATAATGTACATAGCAATGATGATGTGTAGGATCTACGGGAAGGAAAACACAACCCATTTCTTTCTACCGTGGGTACCTATTATACACTCAGTAGAAGAAGGGTACTCTTTTGACTAGGCAAAGATATTGTCAGACGGTTTGGTTCAAGAGATTGCAAGATATCAGTCACAAAGAGCCAAAGGGAAACCGACCCAATTTTTCATGTCGGCTTATATTATGGATGTCGTCTGTTTCATGATGCCTTTTCCATTGATGGACTGGAGCTAGACTCAAAATAGATACATACCCATACATATCTATCATTCGAAGCTTTGGAAAGAAAAGGCAAAGGACTTCATTTATGAGATCTGAAACTGGGTAGTGGTGCCAATGCACACCGCCATATATGGCTATCCCCCTCCCAGAATTTCAGACAAAATTGTGACTAACCTAGGCATAATAGAAAACTGGTATATCAAGGAACACTTCTCCTATATAAGGTTTTTTGGCTTTTCAGTTCCTCCATATTCTCTTCCGTAATTTTTACCAGAAAAACTAGTGTGCCAAGAAGTCGCACAACAAACTGTTCTCGGTGGGATTAGAAAGGATCTCAAAGAGGTACAGAAAAAGGTATGGCCCTCTTTTCCCCTGCAGATTGGTACATTTTCCCTATTGGATTTCGGTCGCTCTAAAGTAGAGGCCGCGACCTTGGAAGAAATAAAGCTGGTCAACATTGAATTCAAGAAGCATGACCCACATAAGGTTGTGGGTAATCACATGGCCAACTGCAATTTAAAAAGGTATGAACACGAGGATTCTCCTCAAGACGAGATTTTTTGAGGAGTGAGATCCTAACCAGAGGTCTTGAGTCGGGTTCGAGTTCTATCACCTGATAAAATGATTGAGTTTTACGAATTCTAGAGGCACCGAAGAAGTAGTCTCCCTAAAGTATTACAAGGAGGATCCATGACGTCTCTGGCTGCACAACAAATGGAGACCCGAAACTTAGAAGCAAAAAGCCTCAGTGGACAGGAAATTCGGGAAAATTTGGAGAACACTGAGGTGTCGAATCAGAAAGAAGATACCCCATCAACAAATGTATCAGGTGACCAAGCCAAAGATCAAGCAGAGACACTGACCAAGGAGGGGTAAGAAGAGCCACTGCTTACACCTAATAAATCAACTACAAACGCGACCAAAAAACATTTGTCCACCGAAATCAACAACCCCATCCAGTTCATCACACCATTACAATTCACAAGATGGAACCCAAATGCAGAGGTAGTATTCATAAAGGACCTCACATCCATTCCTGTTGAAGAGTTACCTCCTTACAATTTATTTTTCAGAAAGAAAAGGAAGGATGTGGTGAAGAGAGAAATACACCAAAAGGAATGTTCAACTGTCAAAAGACACAGGGTGCTAATTGATGGAGAAGCCTTGGAAGAGGTAGACTTTGCTGAAAAAGTAGCAGGTTCACTGGGGGCTTTTGAAACAACAAACCAATTTTCAGTCAAAAATTTAAAAGAACGATTGAAGCAGAAAGATATGCAAATAATCCAATTACAGAATCAAATGAAGACTGTAGAAGAGAATGTTTGGAGCAAGGTTAAGAGGAGATTCAAGTAGATTAGAGCCAGAGACAAACAGGAAATCCAACAACTCAAATCTAGCCTCGAAGAAATGCATAGGAATATACAAGCGTGCTAGGGATAGGCCACCCAACAAGATGAGTTGGTAAGACAGCTACAAGCCAAAGTAAGTTCTACCGAAAACATGATTGTAGATATGACAGTATTCTAAGCTCAGGCATTGGAAGTACGAAAAGAACTTGAGTTATCACAACAAAGCATTCCCATTAGGGTTGAAACTATCCAAGATCATTTTTGGGTGATAGATAAAGCACTAAACGACATTTGTTTAAGGGAGAGAGAAGCTATTGCTTCCCGAGCTATCTTCCAAGAAGCGACTGTGTCGTTAGCGAGAGGAGTAACTGGAGCTTCCAGGTTGTCCATTTCAGAGCAGACCAGGGGTGATATAATGCTAAATACATGGGAATCTATCATAACTGAAGGATGGAAAATGGCTAAGGAGGTAAAGGATTTTTGTGAAGAAGTTTTCCACTCACTCAACAAAGAGTCATTAGGCCTTGATAAAGAAGATAGCTCTGGAGTACCGGGACATATTGACATTGTTATAACCCTATAATTTATAGGATCAACTGTTGATTGTATTTTTGTTGCCTTCAATGTTTTTTATTTGCAAAGATTACTACATACTGAAAAAGAAAGAAAAAAGAAAAAAAGAAAGAAAAAAGAAAAGAAAAAGAAAGAAAAGAAAATGAGAAAAGAATAAAAGAGGGCATAAAAGAAATTAAATAAAGCCCCATGCAATAACAATGGTTTGATCCATACAGTCTAAGCATGGGCAAGTCCTTTTAAATTGATGTTGATAGTCTTAGTGAATAAGCTTGAATAGACTGGCTAATCTTAGTCAAGATGATAGGTTAGTTAGTGAATAAATTTGACCAAACAACCTAATCTTGGTCAAATAGCCCCTAGGTAGAGTATTTTCTTAGTCCAACAGTCTAAGATGGGCTAAATGTGAAAATTATGTAGTTTAGGACATAGGTTAAACAACTTCTTTTCAATAAATATGTATGATGATTGATGAAAAATGTAAGATTTTGGATGATGAAGTGTTTTTCTAACCCCATGGTGATAAAGAGCAGAAGAAGCAGTGAAAAAAACCCATAAAAAGTCACTAGGCCTAAGTTCCACACCATATGTTGAATCGTGCCCTGGAAAATTAAAGATCGTGCCTAGATCTACGACTGAGCGGTGAACACCCAGATCTATAGCTCTGAAAAGATTTCAGACCCCCCCGATCGTTCGACCTTTAATGGTGGGGGGGGGGGGGGGG
>ML782317.1:617822-684559 GCA_009831015.1 Picea engelmannii | reverse complement strand
ACGGAAGGGGGGGGGGTCCGACATGATGTTAAGCAACACACCCAGATCAATGGTTGATCCGACTTCACCCAGATCAGTGGTCAACAAGGAATCCTGGATCCCCCCCAACTGTTCTACCTTTAACTGAAGCGGGGGGGGGGGTCCGGAATGAAACAAATCCAGGTGGGCCCCATCGCAACGCAGCGTCACCTCATTGCGTCCAAACTCCCCCTCTCCAAACATTTACCACCTATCAGTGTTACAATTCACCACCACCCTCTATAAGTTCCACGTCATGACCTCGTCAGCATGTCCCATCCATCTAACCGTTACAGGTCATATCTTTCCCGTTCGTCTTCCAATCACCAGTGCACACATCGACCAGAGGTACACTTCAGATGTCCTTCATCCTGCACTCTCACGCTTGAAATGACCCGTTGGCCATTTATGACTGGCCACATACCCGTTGTCCATATGACCTATCCTTGTTCACCCAAACAGATTCCCGTCCACTCAAATTTAACCCCGTTTCACTCATCTCCCATTCCATTCACATTCCCTGCGTATCAAGAGATTCATTTTCCTCCACCTTTGTAATGCCTCATCCAACCACAACCATTACCACTAACATTTTGTTTGAATTGTAGGTACTCTTCACAGAGATGGTGCCAAAATCCAAGAAGGCAGAGGCCGGGGAAAATCCTTTCCTCCCACCTCCTATCAAGCTCGACAAGATCCCATTGGTTGACAAATATCATTTGATATCGGACACAAGGTGCGAAGTTGACTTTGCGGATTTGCATTCGTGGCTCAAAGACACTTTCTTAGATCAGAGCGACGAAATTGGGCTCTGGGAGTCCAATCTTCCTTTATATCTTTTCCCCCAGGTCCATCATTTCCTTGGATTTTCCCTCAAATGCCAGGCTCATTACCTTCTTGACTAGAGAGCCATAGTCTCATCATCAAGAGAAACTCTGTTCTTCATCACACCAGAGGCCATTGATCAGATGATGCAGATACCCAGAAATGAATCTACCTCCCCTTTCAATATCGAAATCATAACAGAGTTATACCAGAAATTTACTTTTCCTCAAAGAGCCCAGATATTTGAATTTTTCCTCCCACAGGATGCTCAGTTCCCCAAATCAAATCCCCTCTATCCTTCCTCCCTGTTCTCAAAAAAGGGCAACCAAGTCATTTCATGACTCTGTTGTCTTCTTGGTTATTTTTCAGATGCATGGGTGGATGAGCCTATATTGGGTTTTCTATCCATTTTCTCTATCGAGGAAAAATCCACCACTCAGTTCGACTACAACACTTTCTCGGCAGAGAACATTCACGAGCAATTTTCACAGTTCGCCACAAAGGGCATGTTATGGTACTCATGCATCCTAGCTTACATGTTTGTCTTTTTTCAGGCAGATAGGTTCTCTTTCTCAATGCAAAAGATGGACAAGGAAGGAAAACCTCAAGCAGTCACATTATGGACGTCGCTTCTTAGGAGAAACTCCACTGAATTCACTTTTAAACAATTCATTGAATTGTTTTATCATCAAGTTGTAGGCATGCTTAGTGGAAGACCTGAGCCGAGAATAAATGAAGAAATTCAAAGAGTTCTACACCTTTCAGATCTCGCAAAGACTGGAGATTGGTTTCTATACCAGAATCACACATAAATCAGAGTGTATGGGTGCGAACTAGCTCCATACAAGTTGCCTAAGTATGTGCCTGTTTGAATATTCACACTGGAATATATTCGTCAGATGATAAACTCAGATGACATCCATTTTGTGTCTCTAAAGAAAAAACAACAGATGAGGATCAAAGGACAAATAGGCCCTTTTATCTGCAACAGTCGAGCTGCTGGGGAAGAGGCAGACAAATTATTGAAGGAAATGAAATTCAACACTAGTTTTATTTGGAGATATGATCCCAGTGGGATCATTGTAGAGATGAGATCCAAGAACAAAATTTCACCCTATGCGCACACCCTCAAGCTAGAAATTGAAAAATATGTGAACCAGATAGAATGGGAAGTAAATACTCTGGTAGATACAAAGCCACATGAATCTCTTTCAGTATCTATTTCACTAACTACCACTCCAAGGGAACCCAAGGAAAAAAGGCCAAGAAAGGATGATTCACCTTCAATGACTGAGGTATCAACAAAAGAATTCCCGGTATATAGCAAGAAACCCAAAACCACTCATGCTACTCACATGTCTGGTGAGGAAGAGCGCTACTCCACCACAATGATTGAGAGAAGACAACAGGTGGTGTCAACTTCTTCTTCTAAGAAGCATACATAAATAACTGTGACTACCCAAACTTCACAAGGTTCTGTACCCCTAAGCATTTTTGAAAAATATGAAATGATTAAAAAGAAGAACCAGACACTGACCAATAGCACCTACTCTCAGTTTTGGAAGCAAACTTCCACAACAAAACACAAAATATTGTCAGCATTTGACACAGATAAAGGAAGAATGCATCTTGCATTTATTCAAGCACAGGTGCCTCAACCCAAAGAAATCACTGATTACAAGAAGTCAATTATTGTTTTTGACACCAAATAAGTACATCCAGCTGATCAGATGGACTTGCACAGATAGCCTGGAGAAATGGTTTTCTCCACATTAGCACATGCTTCTGCTACAACATAAAAGTTACATGTGTCTTTAAGCAATGTTCAGACCCAATTGAAGTTGGAGAAGATATCCTCTTTTGCAAAGGATAATAGAATAAAATCCTTAGAGGAGTTGGTGCTCAATATTGGGTATGATCCCTCGAATGTTAAAGTAGCAGAGGAAATGTTGAAGAAAAAGAATGATGACATTGCATCTTTGAGAAAAAAATTGAAATTTCCACCAACAGAGGATTCAAAAGCTAAAGAGGTAGCTGAGGTAGAAAATGAGAAAGAAGAATTGCTGTAGCTTATCATGTAGCAGAACGCATAGCTCAGAGAAATGGAGATAGAGTTGGAAAAATTATTGAAAGAAAAGGAACAAATGACACCAATGGAAGTCATTCCATTGAGTGAAATTCCCATTGCATAAGTAAGTACAACAACAGTTCCAACAACCACTACAATAGAAATTCCATCAGCAGCCCCAGTGACAGCACTGGAAAAAAATGTGGAGTTAGCAAAATCCATGGAGGAAATGACTCTGCAAGGAACAAATATCAATAGGTTGAAAATGGAGATTGAAAATCTATAGGAACTCAAGTCTTCTTTCCAAACAAGATACAATTTTGAGAGACAGGTGTCAGAGAAACTCAAGCATGAAGTACAACAACTCTAGAAACAAACAGTGGCAGGCAAGACATTAGCAGAGGGTAAGGAAAACATATGGACATATATTGCAAAATCCATAAATGAAATTTGGCCCATGGTGCAAATCATGTTCGAGCAACATGATCTAGTGTTAAAGAGTAGGCAAGCTATTGACATGATAAGAATAGAGCTGGGTGAGATTCCCTCAGTGGCCAATGAGATCATCAAGTTTCTAAACTCCAAAACCAAAGAAGAGTTGGAAGAATTGAAAGTCAAAGACAGAACAAAGACTATCCTCGAGGTAAAAGGAGTATTGACTAAAAGGGGATTGATGTTACAATTGGAGGAAAAGGCTCAAAACATGGACATTAGAGTTCAAATATTTTTTAGCAATATTGAAGCCTTACAGAAAAGGGTCTTCCTGATATACGTGTCCTAAATGATAAACTAATGAATCTGTCCAATTACAAGCAAAGGATCTCCACCATGGCCAAAGACAGTTCCATGTTTTTAGGGCTACAGTGTAGCATCACAGGCAAAGCATTCTTGGAGACTCTGCAACATGATCTCAGCATTCAACACGAGATCAAGTATGTCTTCATCATCAAGCCAACTTTTGCTAAATACACCGAGATGGACGAAGTTTACTGCCGGTTATTGAAAATTACCATCCCAAGCACATAGAGATGGGATGAGCTGTGTGATTTGATTGAGTAAAGGCAAAGCCTCATCCATCTCATCATCCATCTCAACATCCATCTCAGCGTCCAGCACAGTTGAACTCACCCAAATGACTCAACAATGGTCTTCCCCGAAATCAACATGAGAGATTCAACACATCATCATCAGTTACTACATTTATGCATCTTGTTAGATTAGTTAGTTAGACTCAAATTCTTTCACATCCCGATCATTAATGACAGGGTCATTGTAACTTTTATTATAAATATTTCTCACTTAGAAGTAGAAGTGGTTGTTGATCTTTACGCCTGAGCAAGATCTAGTTGCTGAAATTTTTATCAAGAAGTTGTTCTAGTAATACAAAGAGAAGTTTCACAGGATTCCCGTGTGTCAATTGTTGGTGAAGTTCCCTCTGTCTGCGTACAAGTTTTTTCTTTCTCAGTTATCATATTGTCTCTCTGAAATCTAATCTTTAAAAGGAGTTAAAGCTATAGAATTTACCATTGTGTACTCTGTTCTTAATATTTTACAGATTTAAATGTTTTTCCTCTGATGTTATAACAAAGAAATTCTTAAATGATTTTTATTTTAATTGATATCTCACCTTTTCAGCAATACACCATTTTTATTTCTAAAGAATCCAGCGTTAGCACTATCTCGCCCTGTGAAACAAATATTGTAATGTTGTCTTTAACTTCTATCTTTTAAAAACAAACTCCATAGCCCAATGGAAGAGTAATTGATTTTCAACCACTTCATTCAAAAGCAATGCAAACAACTCGGTTATATTCTTTCTAACTAGCCTAAAATCTTTGAAAACTCAAACAAATCTAGAACTCACAAAAAGATCCCTCTCTAAAACTGGTAGGGCTAGCTTCCAGTTTCGAAGTGGTTGGTTAAGGTTACCTCTGATAAGTTTCTTCTTACCTCATAACAACCTTTGGGAATTTATAGAGTGATAACATAAATGGCAACTCCACTGGGGACAAACTAAAACAAACTTTCCACCCCTTTTTTTCTTTCCCCTAGAACAAAGACAACTTTATTTCTGGAAAAAACCAAAATCTAATCTTTACCTAGAAATAATGTTCAGAGGTTGTTAAAGTTTGTGCATAAATAACTAAAATCTCCAAAGGTAGAATAAAATCAACAGTTCTGTCTCCCAAAAGAATTTCTACTAGTCTCATCCTGACCCAGAACCTGCAAAAGTAATAGATAATCCCGAAAGACAACTCAGGAAGAAAAGCACTGCAAAAATTTCGAGGAGTAACAACCCGCTTCTGAGGTCTTTTTCCACCCCAAAAAAGTTAGTTGTTCTTCCGGACCTTGAGTCCGAGATACCCTTTTGAACAAGTCTTCTCAGGACAAAATCTGACAGTTTTGTTAGTGAAACGGTCTTAGACCAAACTATTTTTCAGCCCAGGACCCCTGAGATACTTTCTCCTAGAGCTGAAGTTGAGAACCATTTTCACTCCAAGACTGATAAGCTCGAAGACCTAGTCGCAAATCTTGGTCAGGCCTTCAACAAGCTCCATCTTCAGCAGTCCATCAAACTTCCTGTTTTAACCATCGCTGTAGTTTCTACTAAAATTACACCAGGTCACTCCATTCCTCCAAGCCCTCCATCCTCTATATCTTCAAGCATTTCCTCTTCTGTCACATAGGTTGTTGTTCAGCCTCCTCCACCAATCATAGCGGAAAGATATGCTCTATTGGTATTGGTTGCTCCTTTACATGACATGCCCCAAGATTATCAAACTAGACTTCCACAGTTCGATAGTACCATCCCCTTGAATGTGTAACAACATGTTGACAAAATGAACGATTTCTTTGACCTGCAAGAAGTAGACGAAGCTGATGTGCAGATGAGATTATTCTCACAAAGCCTAACTGGAGATGTGAAAAAGTGGTTCAAAACTTTACGTGCTGCTACCATTACTGATATTACTATTTTCCATCAGAATTTCCTAGACTGGTGGGAGGTAAAGAAAAATCCTCTCCAAATTCTGTTGGAGTATGAGAACATCAGAAGGAACCAAGGAGAGACAGTGCAGGATTACTGCACTCATTTCAAAAATCTATATAATGCTATCCCGATTGAAATTAAACCACCACAAGGTTTGGCATTAATAAAGTTCCTTGATGGTTTTGACGCTGACATGTCATATCAATTAAGGGAAAGAAATGCAACAACTCTAGAAGACATGCAAAAAAGTGCCGTTAGTGTAGAAGAAAATCTTTTGGCTAGAAGGGCCAGGCAGAGAGCAAAAAAGAGGGTCACCATCAAGGAAGAACCTTCTACTTCCTCATCTGATGCAAAATTAGATTCTCTAGCTAGAGATATGGAGAAAATGATGGAGAGACTCACCATAACTGACAGGAGCCCACCTAGGGAGAACCGAGCTGGCCCTCAAATCAGAAACCCGAACTTTAGGAGAAATCCACCCCAGATTAGATGAAGAGATCCTAGGGAGCAACGGGAACAACGGGGACCTGATCAGCAGATTAGACCACCTCTCCAGGAAAACTATGCTGATTATGGGGAGGAAGTTATTGAGGAGTTTGATGATGCTCATATAAATCTAATGGGTGATCATGATCATGAGTCTATTTTCTTCACCCAAGAAGAACATGAAATATTTCTCCTTTCGCAAACAGAGGTGAATGAGGAAGCTGAGAAAACAGAACAACAAGCCTTTGAGAACACTATAATGGAGGTTCAAAGGCAATATAACCTGAGGAGTAAGAAGGATAATGAGAATTCTGCGAAGAAAACCTCAGAAAACCTTCCCAAGAAAACCCCTGAGCAGAACAACGCTGAACCTCTTGTGCAAAAAACTCCAGAAATTCTTAAGAAAACAAGTCGAACATAAGTTTCATCAACCATTCAAATAGGTGCACCTATCCATAGAGTTTCTATTGATAAATTAGAAGTATAGAGTTTAAACAAAACCATTGTTCCTTTCAGCCTCGAAGGGGAACTAGCAAAATTGAAGATTCCTATTCCCTTATCCGAGCTAATGAATAAGAACGCTTATAGGTCTCAGGTGATGAAATATTTAAGAATCAAACCTGATATAGGTACCAAAGCCTTGGATGTTGGATCTATACACCACTCTGACACAGTAAACCTTGTTGATGATCGACCTGAGCTCCTGTTCGGCCCTGAAGTTGATGGTCAAACTGATAATGGCTCCATGGCTCCTTTTTACATTAGCCTAAATATCTACGATATGATATTACACAACGCTATGCTGGATTCGAGTGCCTCTCACAACCTAATTCCCAAATCCGTGATGGAAAAGTTTGGACTCAAGGTCACTAGACCCTACAAAGATTTTCATTCTTTCGACTCCAACAAGGTCAAATGTATAGGCCCGATAAAAGACTTATTCATCACCTTGGCTCAAATTCCGGCGAAACTTTTGGTGATGGACATTGTCATGGAAAATATTCCCCCCAAGTATGGTATGTTGCTATCAAGGTCTTGGGGAGATAAATTGAGAGGAACCCTGAACCTAGATATGTCTTATGCCACCATTCCGGTTTTCGGCCAACAGAGAAGACTTTACAGGGAAACACTGATGAAGTATATGGTCAGTAGTCAGGAAAAGCCACACAATTAACCATTATATTCCGCACACTCTGACCTAGATTATTTCATTCTATATAACGATGGTGATCTTGAAGAAGAAATCGCACAACTAGAAGATGATGCACCTGACCCAAAGGATGATAAAGCTATTATCGAAGTAAGAAACCCCATGGTTGAAGAAAATGAGGAACTGTCTGCAGTCTTCTGGAGCATGGACTTTGATGGTGCTATGAGTAAAGAAGGAGCTGGAGCCAGAGTGTGGATGCATAACCACAGATCAAAGTACTCTGAGAATGATTCCTATAAACTGAACTTTCAATGTACTAACAACATATCCAAGTACGAGGATTTAATGCTCGACCTGAAATTATTGAAGAAAGTTGGTGCTAAGTAGATAATGGTAAGGGGTGATTTTGAATTAATTATCAAGAAAATCAAAGGTGAGTATGCAGTAAAACATCCCAGACTTAGAGCCTATAGAAATGCTGTTTTGGATGCTCTCCAATGATTTACTAAGGTTGATTTGCAGGTGATGCCTAGAGGACAAAATATACTCACAGACGGGCAGGCCACGTCAGCAACTACCTGTAAAATCCCTTTTCGTCCCACTCGCAAGTACACAATGGAGGTGAAGTGCATACCCACCGTTCTTGATAGCATTAGATATTGGCAGGTATTTGGAAATGACGATCAAATTGAAGATTTCCTGCAATGTAAAAATGATTTCGAATGTACGAACATAGATTTAGAACAGGATGAAGAAGTTGTAAATAAATCTTCTTTTGAGAATTGTAGTGTAAATACAATAGATGCTGAAGAAATCAATGAAAAGGATGCAGATTTTGATATCCTGCAGTTGAAAAATAATTTGTTACCTAGAGGTTTAGTTTCGTTGGAAGACTTGTTTGATTTTAACGATGTAGCCAAAAAACCAAAAATTGAAGCTAACTGTAAAGAGGTTGATGACTGTAACAAAGGAACATAAGAAAACCCCAAAATGATAAAACTGTCTAAATCACTGCCACCAGAGAAAAAAAGAAATACATTGAAATTTTTAAAGAATATATAGATGTTTTCTCCTGGGGCTATGAGGACTTAAAATCCTATGACACAAGCATCATACAACACTAGATTCCCATAAAAGAATAACATAAACCTTTCAGACAGAAACTTAGGAGAATTAATCCCAAGTTGCTTCCCTTGATAGAGAAAGAAATCAAGAAGATGTATGATGCCAATATTATAGTCCCCTTGAGGTTTTCCAAATGGGTTTCTAATCTAGTTCCAACCAGGAAGAAAACTGGCAAGATCAGGCTCTGTATAGATTTCCGAAATCTAAACAAAGTCTCCCTCAAAGATAATTACCCTTTACCTAAAATGGACCATATTTTACAAAGGGTGGCCGGATCTAGTAGGATCTCCTTACTAGATGGTTTCTCTGGTTACAACCAAGTCCTGGTCCACTCGGAAGATCAAGAGAAGACAACTTTTACCACACCCTGGGGTACCTTCATGTATGTGAAGATGCCTTTCGGTCTGATGAACGCTGGAGCTACTTTCCAAAGAGCAATGGATATTGCCTTTGTGGATGAGACTGGGAAATTTATAGTCATTTATCTAGATGATGTAACTGTTTACTCCAAATCCGACGAAGAACATTTGCTCCACCTCAGACGTGTGTTTGAGAAGTGCAGGAAATTTGGGATTTCATTAAATCATAAGAAAATCCTTTTCGGGTTAGAGGAAGGTAAATTGCTAGGACACATAATCTCAAAAGATAGAATTAAAATAGATCCCAATAGGATAGAAGCTATCCAGAAGGTGGAACACCCTAGGAACATCAAAGAACTACAATCTTTCATTGGCAAAATAAATTTCCTTAGAAGATTCATATCAAACTTGGCCGAGCTTCTCAGGAATATTACCAATATGTTGAAAAAGGACACAAAAATCAAATGGAACGCCGAGTCCAAATAGTCATTTGAGAAAGTGAAACATGCTCTCACCCAAGCTCCAGTTCTGATTAGCCCAGACTATACCAAAGACTATTTTCTTTTCTCTTTCGCATCTAAGCACACTATAGCAGCAATATTGTTTCAGAAAAATAGTGAAGGGTACGAGCAACCCATAGCCTTTTTCAACAAAGCTTTAAGAGACACAACATTGAATTATAACATTATGGAGAAACAAGCCTTCACCCTGGTAAAGGCTATACAATATTTTAGGGTCTATATTCTCCATTCTCACACAATTGCATACGTCCCAAACACAGTGGTTAAATATATTCTAACCCAGGATAATCCGGATGGCAGAAGAGGAAAATGGATTTCGGTCATTTTGGAATACGACATTGAGATAAAACCTACTAAACTTATCAAAGGATATGGTTTGGCCAAACTAATGGTTGAGTCTAATTTCCATGCTTTAGATATTAACTTTTTGGTTGCAGTAGATGGACCGGAAGAGCAGGTGACTCCAAACATAAAAGAGGCATTCTTAAATTCCCCTTGGTACGCAAACCTCATTTTCGTACTCCACAAATTACAAGCTTTTCCAGGTTTGACTAAGACCAAAGCTAGATTTATTAAATTGAAAGCATTGAAATTTTGTATTCTGGAAGGCAATATCTATTGGAAAGATCCTGGTGGTATCTTACTTAATTGCTTGTTAAAATATGAAGCTGACAAAGTTCTTCAAGATTTCCATGCAGGAGACTGTGGTGGACACCTGAGCTAGAAGACCACAACTAACAATATTATGAGAGATGGCTTTTACTGGCCTACTCTGTTTGCTGACATTCACCAAAAGGTTACTTCTTGCCACCAGTGTCATATTTTTGAAGGGAAAATGAAGCTTTTTCCACTCCCAATGAAACCCATCTTTGTTGAATCTCCTTTCCAACAGTGGGGGCTAGAATTCATTGGTGAAATACATCCTCCCTCTTTGGGCCAACATAAATGGATCCTCACAGCCATAGACTACTTCACCAAGTGGATCGAGGTTGTACCATGCAGGAAAGCTACTGACTCTGTCATCATCATGTTTTTAGAAACTACCATTTTGTCTCGTTTTGGATGCCCCAGAAAAATTATAACTGATAATGAAACAACTTTCAGATACAAAAGGCTCATATATTTTTGTAATCAATATCATATTACTTTGGGACACTCGACGACTTATTATCCACAGGGAAATGGGCTAGCTAAGTATTCTAACAAAAGTCTGGTGAACATCCTCAGAAAGACACTGCAGGAAAAAAAGAAATCATGGCATAATAAGTTGGTTTTCGCACTCTGGGATGACATGATTAGCACCAAAAGATCGATTGGTATGTCTCCATACCAATTGGTGTATGGCATTGAGGCAGTTTCCCCCCTTTCATTAGGAGTTCCGGTCATGAAACTATTACAGGAAACACAAGAAGAACCAAACGGTGTCCAACGAAGAATAAATCAAATGATCCACCTAATGCAATCTAGAGAATAAGTTTACAACATAACTCAAGTGATCTAGGAAAATATTAAAAAGATTTATGACAAGAGAACCAAAGAGGATAACTTTGAATTGGGTGATCTAGTTTTGAGGTGGGACTCCAGAAATGAAGATAAAGGTAAACATGGAAAGTTTGATAGCTTGTGGAAGGGTCCTTACACCATTCAGGCCTTCAGAGGAAATAATGCTTTTCTACTTGCTAATCATGACGGATCAGACTTGCTAGGGGGACCCATAAATGGCAGGATGCTGAAGCATTACTTGCCACCTCAGTAGAGAGATCACCATTCCATTCCATTATATATATCATTTCTTTTACAAGTCTTTTAGGTGTAGGTGTTGTTTTTCAGGTGTTTGAAGATCGCAAAGAAGGCCCTAAGGCATTGAATAATACCATCAAAATTTCGAAATAAAGCAAGTCAGGCAACAAAATAAACTCTAGAGGAAGTTTTTCAAGACAACAAGAAACATGATTCTTGGCATCTCGCAAGGAGGATACCATCCCCAGGTGGAGCTGCTGTTATAACCCTATAATTTATAGGATCAAATTTTGATTGTATTTTTTTCCCCTTCAATGTTTTTGATTTGCAGAGATTACTACATCCTGGAAAATAAAGAAAAAATAAAAAAGAAAGAAAAAAGAAAAGAAAGATAAAAGAAAAGAAAAAGAAAGAAAAGAAAATGAGAAAAGAATAAAAGAGGGCATAAAAGAAATTAAATAAATCCTCATGCAATAACAATGGCTTGATCCATACAGTCTAAGCATGGCCAAGTCCTTTTAAATTGATGTTGATAGTCTTAGTGAATAAGCTTGACTAAACTGTCTAATCTTAGTCAAGATGATAGGTTAGTTAGTGAATAAATTTGACCAAACAACCTAATCTTGGTCAAATAGCCCCTAGGTAGAGTATTTTCTTATTCCAACAGTCTAAGCTGGGCTAAAGGTGCAAATGATGTAGGTTATGACATAGGTTAAATGAATTCTTTTCAATAAATGTGTATGATGATTGATGAAAAATGCAAGATTTTGGATGATGAAGTGTTTTTCTAACCCTATGGTGATAAAGAGAAGAAGAAGTAGTGCGCAAAACCCATAAAAAGTCATTAAGCCTAAGTCCCGCACAATATGTTGAATCGTGCCCTGGAAAATTAAAGATCGGGCCTAGATCTACGACTGAGCGGTGAGCACCCAGATCTATAGCTCTGAAAATATTTCGGACCCCCCCGATCGTTCGACCTTTAACAGTGGGGAGGGGGGGGGGTCCGAAAATATGTTTAAGATGTGCGCTCAGGTCTACGACCATCCTACCAGCGCACAATCGAACGATCCACAGAAGATTCTGGACCCGCCCAACCATTCTTCTTTTAACGGAAAGGGGGGGGGGTCCGACATGATGTTAAACAACATGCCCAGATCAACGACTGATCTGGCTTCACCTTGATCAACGGTCAGCAAGGAATCCCAGACCCCCTCCGACTGTTCTGCCTTTAACTGAAGGAGGGGGGGTCCAAAATGAAACAAATCTAGGTGGGCCCCATTGCAACATGACACCACCTCATTGCGTCCAAACTCCCCCTCTCCAAACATTTACCGCCTATCAGTGTTACAATTCACCACCACCCTCTGCAAGTTCCACGTCACGACCCCGTCAGCATGTCCCATCCATCTAACCATTACAGGTCGTATCTTTCCCATTTGCCTTCCAATCACCAGTGCACATGTCGACCAGAGGTACACTGCAACTTATTAACCAAATCCTCATCTAAACATTTCAAAAACCCCAACCCCATACTTTCATAGCTAGCCTAACATATATCCCATACAAACAAAGTTAAATCTAATAGAGAGAGCCCTCTTTGAGTATTGGAGGGCTAGATCCAGGACTCCAAGTGGTTTGATGTTACCTTCGTAATTGCCTCCACAACCTTGGGCAAATTACAGAGTGCTAACATAGTGGTGACTCCATTGTTCAACATCTCAAGCTTCAAAAAGTGTAAAGCGACTTCACTACCAAAGAATCCAGATTTCAGAACATTGATGGTGATCTAAGATGATGGGGTATGTGGCAAACCTTTTTTCAGGTGAAACGTTACAAACTTTGAGGGATGAGTTAGCAGAATTTCATATTGATGATAATTTCTTAAGAGAAGTATTTCTTTGCTTGAAATCCAGCCGGTTCACATCTGAAGGTAAGAGTTGTTTTCTTGGTTTAGTTGCTGAAAGATTAGAATATGAATTTGAACTTTTAGATGTTCAATTTGAGTCATATGATTTCCAAGATCCTAAACAATTCTTGGAAAGTCTTCCTCCTCCAAAAAGAGAGGAAATTTTTATACCATTTGACTTGCAAATAGAGGAAGGATATGGTTGTGCGCCTGATTTTGTAGAGCTGGAATCAAGGATCAGCCTTGGTGAAGGAATTGAAGAGGTTATCCAAGATCAACTTGTCATGGAGAGCATAAAAGGTATATCAATAAATTATGAATTTATCGATCCTGTAGCTGATTATATGAATAATTTTTTCGGTCCCATTGTACACATTCATCTACAGTTTCCATTACACTACACACCTTGGTTTTTCCGGACAGAAGGTCAAGTTGTTTTTCTAATGTTTTTAATAAACAATCAAGAAGTCAATGTATATAATAGTTGCTTGATTGGCTGCACTGGCACTATTGTGTCGTTTAGAGCAACAAAATTATCAATAGATTAGAGTAGGTAGGAGTGTGCCAATAAGCTCAACAGGATGAACACTTCTTTCGGTTCAGTTTTTCATAGTTTTATGTTCAGTTTGGTTTGTAGCCCTTAGGTTTGGAACAGGTACAAGAAATGGTCACAACTTTCAGTATGGGAACAATCCAATGGATAATACAACTGGTCTGCAAAATCAGAGTTCCCAAGTTCTTGACACCTCATGCTGAGCTACCATCCCCAGGTGGAGCCTATGTTAGGACCCTATAATAGGAAAATCAATATTCTGACTGATATCTATTTCTGGCAGAAAACTCTCTCTCAATACATCTCAGTTGTTATCACATGCTATTTTTTCCTTTTTTGGCCAAGTTTGCTTCTTGGAAAATCTCCAGAATGGTTGAAAAACACTGAGCATAATTTTAAATCAGAGGTCTGTTTCTGGCAGAAACATAGAGATTTGGTTTTATAGCCAAATTTGGCGTTTTCGAGGCCATTTTGGATCTCAGGTTTATGACAGGTCTCGGGTTTATGACAGGTCCCAAATTTCTTTTTGGAAAAATCTTAGCCCGAAGGCAAACTCCTAGCAACTGAGTATTTTTTTAGCACACCACATCATACAACACACAAGCACCAAACTTCCAAGTGGCTAGCCTTTGGCTCATATCATCGAGTATACAAGTTCAAACCCCATGCACATATGCCAAAATGATTTCACAGCTATCAAAATCCAACCCCAGGTTCCATCACCAACCAAAGGAGAATGTTTTTGAATGCCAAGTGCCAAGAGAAATGATGAAGAGCGCCAAATCAAGCTAAAATCCACCAGCTGTCAGAAAATCTAATATGGTCGTTGCTACACAAATCGATGGTTTCATGCCTATGTGGAATGATGCAGGATGTATTCGAAAGAAACAAGGTGTAAAATTTACAAATGTTGAAAGAGATTAGTCCGAATCCATATGACAAGATTCATCTCTACAGGTATAACAATTTTAATGGACATGATTATGTTATGCGTGTGATTTATTTGGAAGGAAACAATTGCTCGTGTAACTGGTGGCATGAAGGTTAAAGATGATAGAGATGAATTTTCACCCTATGCAGCTATGTTTGATGCACAAGATGTTTCACAGAGATGCAAGGAACTGGGAATAACTACTTAACACATTAAGCTCCATGCCATAGGAGGAAATAAGACAAAGGCCCCTCGACCTGGAGCACAATCTTCTTTTCGCGTTCTCGCTTGATCTGGGATGAATATTGGTCACATAGAGGATGCGACCCCAATTCCAACAGATAGCACCAGGAGAAAAGGTGTACGACGAGGAAGAAGGTTATGATTCTTTTTTTGTTTTGGAAGTTATTGTTTTTTGGTAGCTTAATATTTTCTGTCTGAAATATGAGATTTATAGGGAACTATGTTTTCAAGTTAAACGTCAACACATCACATGTTTTGGGAGATGCGGAGTACATTACCTAAATTTTTGATGATTAATCTTTTTGAATAATGGGAGAATCGACAACACAAGTGTCACAAACCAACGCCTCTTGGTTGATGTCAATAAGTTTTCAAGCCAGGTATCGAGTTCGTCTCTTCTAAATTTTGAGGCAGTATTCAAATGGAGAGCGTTGGAGGTAATGTGAAGCATAAATATGTCAAGTTCAACCAACAATCACAGGTGCACCATCAAGGGCTCGGTGAATGTCTAGCTGTCAGCGCCTCCAAATTCCCTGTTCAAGGAACAAAGTGCTAAGTGACTTATTTCTTTTGTAGTGTCAAGAGGGATCGTCTTGTTTGAGCTAGAAAACATAGTCAAGGCTCAAGTGTTTGATATCGAAATCCTAACCATATCAAGATCCTAACCATAGACAGAGCTAGAATTGACAACTCATACCAAGCATCCAAGTGTTCAAAGTCCAAGATTTCGAGTGTGATATCTTATGTCACTTGGAGAAATGTCGACGAGAATTTGACCCCTTAAGTCTCTCTTGAAGAACCCATCTTTGAACTTTGTAGCTCTTTCAAGCTTTTTAATAGAAACCATTAGAGACCATCTCCAGATGTTTTATAATATTTGTTGGAAGACAAATGGCACAGAATGAGCAAAGGATAAACTCCATATTTGAAGGTAGCCAATAAGAGAAAAGATAAACACATAGTAGTAAGGAGGTTCCAGAGTAAAAAATGTTGGCAAAAGATGGAAAACAGATTCACATCTTCAGGAAACTCTAGTCAGTCAAAGAAATCCAAATGTATAGGTGGCAGGTAGACTCCAGATCCAAATTTTTAGGGTTTCAATCAGTGATAATTCAACGGAAGAACATATTACCTAACATCAGAGATATAAAGGTACCTATTCCAGATTTCTAGGAATATTGTTAGTGGTGGAGTATCCCTACCTTTTAGGTATCAATAAAGCATAATCAACAACTGACAACTTCTCTCCACAATTCAAGGATAAGATCATGGCACTGCTGGCAATTTTATCCGCTCAAATCTATCCAAATGCATAAGTGATAACTACGAAGGCTTTGACTCCAATATTTGGCATTCAAGATCTGTTGATAGCAGAAAAAGGAGATTTAACTATACCAAATGTTCAACAATTCGACACATAGTGTAACAAATTTGATTTCAGTTTATTTAAATTGATTTTTCCTTCCAACAAACGAGGGATATTTTGGAACTGTTTTGGTTATTTAAGCAAGTGTTTTTTGTAAAGAAAGGGGGGGCCTTTTTGGTTGAATGGAGACCTTTTGGGAGCTGAGTGAGCTATGGTGTAATATTTTCAAGATCAATCAGTAATAGAGAAGTGCATTTATAGGATTCTTGTGTAGGAGCGTTGGTGGTGTGTTCCTTTTCTGTTTTTAGTTATCTTCTTTCTATCATTCATGCACTTTCATTTCTTATTATTGAAAGAAAGTAATGGAGCAAAATTTATGTATGCATACTCTTTTTCCAATTCTTCAATAATCTATATGTTATTCATCTGAAGATTTACAAAGGAATTCTTAATTGCTCCTCTGTTTAGTGGATCTCTCCATTTTCACCCCATTCATCTGCACTAAATTTAAGACGATCCAACAGTTTTTACTATCCTGCCCTGTGGAGACATTTACTTCTAGATCTGAGATGACCCTTACCTTATAAAAATACCCCATAGCCCCATGGTGATATGAGCAACTTATCAACCAAACCCTCATCTAAACATTTCAAAAACCCCAACCCCATACTTTCATAGCTAGCCTAACATCTATCCCATACAAACAAAGTTAAATCTAATAGAGAGAGCCCTCTTTGAGTCTTGGAGGGCTAGATCCAGGACTCCAAGTGGTTTGATGTTACCTCCGTAATTGCCTCCATATCCTTGGGCAAATTACAGAGTGCTAACAGACATAAAAAAACATCAACTTGACATTAAGACAAATATGGAAGAGGCTCAGGCTGAAATCTCATAGATAAAACAGGTTCATATTATTCAGATAAATAAAGGGCTAGCGAAACCTAATCTGCAATTACAGTACATAGTTTCAGAATATAGACGAATTCCAGAGAGATTGCCTCAATTGGAAAAAATTTTATATAGTTTTGAGGCTAATAATCTAACAGATCCCTCTAGGCTGGTGGCGCAATTTGTGAGCAGATCCACCAAATGTATTGAGCAAGGAAAAGGTAGCACTGCTGGAAAAAAATGAAATAATTCATGCACGTTATCTGTTTCAGATCTAGAGAACTAGAAAGAAACACGCCTCTACTAGCATGATGATGAGACCAACATAAATGCAAGTGAAACTTTTCATATTTTATATTCTGTAAATTTACTATTTTAGAAGTAGAAGAATTCCAACAGTTTTAGGTTGAGAAATTTTTGTATAAATACATATCTCAAAGAAGAAAAACAGGTTGCTTCTTGCCATATTGTAAATAAGAAAAATCATCCTTTGTGAGTATTAATACAAGTAAAGACAGGGATTCCAAATTTTGTGCTGTTTGAGTTATGTGCCCTCTTTGTATTTCATATCTTATGTTCTCTTTAAGTCACTCATGAACAAGTGAATGATTACAATTTAGTACAACCTCTACTGTGATTATATTTCATTTAGTATTTGATTAGCAAGCAATTTTTTCTCTGTATTTACTATCAGTAAATACAATACCTGCCTGTTATTTGGATCACTATATCTTATTTCCTTTCAGAAAGTGCATTCTACATTTTCTTCTACTATAAACAAGGTAAGATTCATCTGTCATTGATGCCTTAGGTTGTTTAATAGTTTTGTAATTTTCTTCTCTTCTCTCATTTTGATAAATTGACCCAGACAATGAAATACAACCTCTGTTCTATTAAGATATTAATTTCATTTGAGGATTTCACTCTTACACAACTAAGGGAAGAAAAAGCACTTTTAAAACCAACTTTCCTTAATTCCTGATGCCTGACAGTATTCTTTGAGTGTTAAGTTTAATCTTAGGAACAACATATTTTTGGTGTCGTTACCGGGGATGGAGAAACAAAGTTATTATTCACTGGGAGAACAACATGGTAAGTTTCTTTCTTTGATAGTAAACAAAGATAGAATACATTTTTAAGGCTAATTTAAAATTTTTCACTTGGCAACTCCACCAATAATAAAATGGTATTCAGTCGAAGGAATACCAAATAAAAACCGGACGATAAGCAGACCACGCTCGTATCCGACCCTGAAATAATTTTAAAACCAAGGGGATACCTTAAGCAGACCACTACTTCTACAAGTAAGGTTTATCAACCCAAAACCACACAATCTAATACTAAGGTTCTTTCTGAACATTTAACTCTGCAAGAAGTTTCCACCCAAATCTATTTCGGAGAAACATCGGTAGATAGAGTTGAAGTCGAAATCATAAATTCTGATTTGGCTTTACCCGAAATAAAGACTGAGACCGATTTAATCACCTCCTTTTATAATAAAGGAAAAAGACCCATCTTGATACCTGCTTCAATTGATATTCCATCAGTCTACGAAATAAAATTTCTAGCTTCCCAAAGTTTCTAAGAACATACCTTACACTCTGATTCGACTCTTGTTGGATCCCCCATTTATATATCCTGCAAGTCCGAAGAACCTATCCCTCATCTCCGTTTTACCCCCTTTTTCGATTTTCTATATCTCGATGATCAGTTCCCAGAACCCCTTTCGCTTCATCCCGAGGTAACCCAAAGGTCACTGCACATCTTTGAAAACCCTCTCTATAATCTCTAAGTTTCATCCCCTATATTATCAATGGCTGCTGCCAGAGGTGGCGGAGGTGGAGGAGGTGGAGGAGAATTTGGTGGCGGAGGTGGAGGAGGAATTGGTGCTGGAGGGGGAGGAGGAGGCGGTCAAGGACCACCCCCACCTCCTAGAATTTTTTCTAAAGTAGCCGCTAGGTATTCTCCTTTAGTCCTCCCATTTCCTCTCCACGATTTACCCGAAAACAATATGAAAAACCTGCCTAAATTCACACGAGAGGGAGACTTAACCGCCACTGAACATATAATTTTTTTTGATCAATTTGCAGATATCCTTGGCCTTGAGCACGAGGATGTTTATTCAAGACTCCTAGTTCAAAATTTCGAAGGATAGGTGAGACCCTGGTTCTGAGGGATACCGACAGGTTCTATATGAACATACGATGAGTTATAAAATGCCTTTCTTAGACAATGTAGAGAGAGGAAAGATCACCTTTATTATTTAACTGAGTTCGGAGCTTTAAGAAAGAAAAATTCAGAAACAATTCTTGAATTCACTCAGAGATTTAATAAACTTTATAAAAAAATTCTAGTTGAAGTTAAACCTTCACAACCGATAACAAAGGTGACTTTTGCAGGGGCTTTCGAGATCGAATTTGCTTTACTGTAGAGGGAAAGGAGATCTTCTGACCTCACAATAATGCAAGACGATGCTAAAGAAATAGAGTCAAATATGATGGCATCGGGAAAGTTAAAAGCTAAAATCAAAATAGGAAATAAAGAAACTAGATGATTCAAAGAACAAGCAGGACCTTCTGGATCTGGGAGGTCTGTGGAAGACAAGATGGATGACATGGCAAAAAGAATCAAATAATTATCTAATAAAATCTCGAAAATAGAATTGGATCAATCTAAAATGGATCAGTTCGTTAGAAAAGATTTCAGGAAGAATCCCAACCCTCAAATACAACAAAGACCAATTAAAAATGAAGATCAAAATATTCAGACCCCCTTTAAAAATGAAAATTTTATAGGAGGAGATGACATGCGAAACTTTGAGGAGTTAGAGGAAGATATGAATAATCTCGACGATGATTGTCAAGAACCTTATTTGACGAGGCAAGATTATGAAAGGTCTTTAAGAGCAGAATATTGGTCTGATAATGATGATAACATAAATATCACAGAAGATTTTTCTTATCAAGAAATCACTGACAATATAATGGCCGAGCTTCAACAAAAGTATAATTTAAGGCCCATAGATAGAAATATCGCAACTTCTCAACCGAAGAAAATATTGTCGAGAAATAAAGAGAATGAGGCAACTCAACCAACAACTGAAACAAAGACTGCCAAAACAAAAGCAACTGAAACACAAGAACAGTTGAAACACAGACTGCTGAAACAAAAACAGTTGAAATGAAAGTGACACAAACTAATAAATCGGAAATAAAAGGAGATAGAAACCCCGACCAGAGAAAATGAAAAGGCAACATGAAGTTTAAGTTTAGAGAATGAGGTTAGTAAAATCAAGATCCTTGTGCCTCTGGTTGAATTGGAAAAAAACCCTACATATAGAAAACAAATTGCCAAAATGATAAATTTTAATAACATCGAAAGTCATCCGGATGTTATAAATTTAGAATATGATAAACCAACTATAATGTTTGGTCTGCATTTTGAAAATTTCAGAGATTCTGTTGCTCCTTTCTAAATTACACTCACTGTGCATGATAATCTAGTCCATAATTGCATGTTGGATTCTGGAGCCTCCCACAATGTGATGCACAAAGATATTATGGATAGACTTGGTCTTGAAATTACCAAACCATACGGAGATATGTATTCTTTCGATTCGAGAAAAGTCAAATGTATAGGTATGATTAAAGATTTAGTGGTTAATCTTGCACAGATTCCTGTAAAAAGTGTTCTGATGGATGTGGTTGTTGCTGATATCCCTCCAAAGTACGACATGCTATTGTATAGGTCTTGGGGCCCAAAACTTGGAGGATCCCTTCAACTCGACATGACATATGCTACAATCCCGATCTTTGGCGAACAATTCACCCGCCTGTACAAAGAGACAAGGTTGGCATATACAGTAAGTGATCTGCTGAATCCAAATAATTATCCTGTTTATGTCGTAGATCAGGATTTGGGAAACTGTATATTATCGATTGGTGATTATTTAGATGAATGTATAAAAGAAATTTGTATAGAAAAAGATAAAATAGAAAAGACAAATAAAAATGTAAATAACGTTGGAGCTTGGAAAATGTATTTCAATGGTGCTTCATCTTGTGAAGGAGCATGAGCTGGAGTGCTGTTTGTGGCACCCAGAGATGAGTGTATTATCCCTTTCTCTTACATATTACAATGGGATATCAATTACACCAATAATGTATGCGAATATGAAGCCATGGTTTTAGGATTAGAGGCTACCAGAAAGTTGAAGATTGAAAACCTGGTAGTTTATAGCGATGCAGAATTGATCGTGAAACAAATAAAGTAGCAGTATCAGGCCAAACATACAAGGTTGAGGTATTACAAAAATTGTGCTTGGGACTTGCTTGAAATTTTTTTCTCATTGTTTAACATTCATCACATCCCCAAAACTGAAAATCAATAGGCAGATTCATTGGCTAAAGAAGCCGCAACATTTGTACCTCCTACCGTCCTCAAACTAAAGTATCATATAGAAATGAGGCACAGATCCTCCATACCAAATAATGTTCAAAACTGGCATGTCTTTGAATATGATGAGCAAATAAGACAATTCTTAGAAATGGTGGACGGATTTTCTGAAACGCATATTGATAAGGAAAATTAGAATGACCCTGCTTGGATTATGCAGGAAGGTGAAGATCCTCAGGAGTTCCAAGATAAGATCGCTAATGAACTCATGTTGGTATTGAAAAATAATCATATCCCTAACGGCCTGATTCCTTTGGAAAGATTATTTTATCATGATGATATTCCCTTAAAGTCTACTTTAAAGCCTCAACCTAAAGAGGTTGAAGATTGTAACATAGGCCCTAAGGAAACTCCTAATATGGTAAAGATATCTAAATATCTTCCCCTTGAAATGAAAAACAAATATGCCGAATTACTCGAGCAGAACAAGGATGTTTTTGCCTCGTCCTATGATGAATTAAGAACTTATGATACCACCGTAATCGAACACAAATTCCCCAAAAGCAGGATGTTAAACCGTTTAGGCAGAAGCTCAGACAAATAAATCCCATACTACTGCGTACGATAGAAAAGGAAGTGAAAAAGATCCCATATGCGAATATCATTGTTCGACTTAGGTATTCTGAGTGGGTGGCCAATATGGTTCCAGTCAGGAAGAAAAATGGCGAAATCAGACTTTGAGTAGATTTCAAAAATTTAAACAGATCATCTCTCAAGGATAATTATCCATTACTGAAAATGGATCATGTGTTGGAAAAAATGGTTAGAGTAAATAGAATGTCTACGATTGACAACTTCTCAGGCTATAATCAAATCATAGTCCATAAGGATGATAAAGAAAAAACCGCGTTCACCACCCCATGGGGTACCTTCATGTATGACAAGATGCCATTCATACTAATGAACGCCATAGCCACATTCCAACGAGCTATGGACATCGCATTTGTAGGTGAAAGAGATAATTTTGTAGTGATATATCTTGATGATCTAACAATATTTTCTAAATCTGATGTAGAGCACCTGGTGCACCTCAAACAAACATTTGAGAAATGTCGAAAATTCAGTTTGTCTCGAAACCCCAAGAAATCTCATTTGGCTATGCAGGAAGGTAAAATATTGGGTCACATAGTATCTAGAGATGGAATTAAAATCGACTCAAAAAGGGTTGAAGCTATAGATATAATAAATATTCCTAGGAATAGAAAAGATATTCAATCATTTTTAGGAAAAATTAATTTTTTAAGAAGATTTATCCCAAACTTCGTTAAAATCATAAAATTGATTACAAATATGCTAAAAAAGGACAACGAAGTTAAATGGACAAAAAAGCCAAAGCATCGTTTGAACGTATCAATAAATTTATAGGTCAAGCACCAGTGCTGGCCAACCCAGATTATACGAAGGAATTCTTGATTTTCTGATTTGCCTCCGAACACACTATTGCGGCCGTGCTCTTACAAAAGGACAATGGATGTTTTGAGAAGCCAATAACATTCTTTAGTAAAAGTATCAGAGATGCTGAAATAATATATGATATATTAGAAAAGCAAGCATATGCAATGGTGAAAGCTCTCAAATCTTTCAGAACTTATGTGCTACATTCTAAGTTTATCGCATATGTACCAACCAACGTTGTCAAGGACATATTAGTTCAGCTAGATAGTGGTGGAAAAAGAGGCAGATGGCTATCCAAGATTCAAGAATTTGACTTAGAAATAAAGCCGACTAAACTGGTCAAAGGTCAGGGTTTGACTAAATTACTAGCCGAGTCAAATTTCCAGGCACTTGGGATAAATCATTTACAAACCTACGAAGAGCTTCTAGATATCAAAGAGTTTGATGACCAGATACCTATGAATAAAATTCATGAGAAATTCTCTTCTTCGACTTGTTATAAAGACATAGTTTCCTACCTTCTCACTCTACTGCCCGAGCGATATGACTCCTTCCAAATCTAGAATGTTGAATTTGCACGCAGTGAAATATTGTATCATGGACAATCAACTATATTGGAAGGATCCTCTGGGTTTCTTACTAAGCTATTTAGTAGAATCCGAAATGGTGAGGGTAATAAACGAATTCCATGAAGGAGTGTGTGGAGGGCATCATGCATGGAGAGCTACGACATATAAAATTATGAGAGATGGATATTATTGGCAGAAACTATTTATTGATGTGAATGCTAAAGTCAGAGCCTATAAGCCCTGTCAACTATTTTCAGGCAAGCAAAAGATCCCCACACTACCTTTGGTCCTAGTTAAAACATAAGCTCCGTTTCAACAATGGGGTCTAGATTTCATTGGTGAAATACATCCACATTCAAGTGCACAACATAAGTGGATTTTGACAGCTACTGACTATTTCACCAAATGGGTAGAGGCTATTCCAATGCGAAACACAACATATACAGTGGTGATTGATTTCTTGGAAGAAAACATTTTGTCGAGATTTGGTTGTCCTCGGAAGGTAGTTACTGATAATGTCCAAGATTTCAATTCCATGGATTTGGTAAGTTTCTATCAGAAGTACAACATCGTACTAGGGCATTCCAAAACCTATTATCCTTAGGGAAATGGGTTAGCTGAATCCTCAAACAAAGTCTAATCACCATAATTAAAAAAGCGCTGACTGAAAATAAGAAAGCCTGGAATGTACATTTGAAATATGCTTTGTGGGCTAATCGGATAGGCACTAAGAGATCAATTAGAATGTCCCATTTTCAAATGGTATACAGTACCAATGTTGTTCTCCCCATCAATCTTGATCTTCCCGTAATGAAACTATGGCAAGATGCCAAGGAAGATCCAAATCACGTCACCACAAGAACAAATCAATTGATTGAAGTCCAACAAAGTAGGGCTAAAGTAGATGAGAAGCTCTAGAAATATCAAGATAACATGAAAGATCTGTTTGACCAAAAAGATAAAGATAGGTAATTCCTGCCTGGTGACCTAGTTTTAAAGTGGGATGCTAGGAAGGAAGTCTCAGGAAAACATGGAAAATTCGACCAGATCTGGTGTGGACAAGAGCACAAATTCTGAAGGGAACAATTCATTTTTGTTGGAAAATCTAGATGGAAAAATCCTTAACGCTCCTATCAACAGGCGCTACCTGAAGCATTTTATGCAATAAACAGTTTCCAAACTCTCACTGTATATATTGGTTTGATTTCTTTACTTTGGTTCATAGTTTTTTCATTTCTTTGGTAAGTTGCTACTTTCACTGTAAATACATACGCGTTTGTTGTTTTCCAAAAGATAAAAAAAAAAACAGGTAATATTTACTATTTCTTTTGAGAAGTATCTGACAGTTCTCATGTTTATTTTTATCGCAGGATACTGGCTGATTGTCAAAATATTAGAAAAACATTTCGGAATAGTGATATTCTCCCAAAACAGGTGATAAATAAATAGTCGGCTTAGTTGAAAATATGAAGAAATTTTAAGGTGTGAGCTTCTAAACCTACTGAACCAAGTTGAAGTTTTTAGGGGAATCTAGCTGAATCTGAAAGAATTCTCATTCATATAAATATTGTCACCTAATAAATGATAAGAGGAATATGAAAATTATAGACAAATCTTAAAATTTTTCTCTGAAGTTCAAAGAAAATAAAAATTTTTAATTAAAAGAAAATTAAATAAAAAGGAAATACAAATAAAAGAGCTTAAAGAAATACGAGAATCACTGAAAAATCTTAGGTGAGATTGATCCTGTTCGCAACAAATTTTTTGAATACTCTTACCGTTCCAGTTTTCCCATCTTAAAGTTTCTGTTCCCTTTGGTTCTCATCTTCTCCCTCGGTCTCCATAGAGAATAGATTTCACCTTGACTTTAAAAATTCAGAAACATGTCTCAAAGTAATGTTAAGTGAATATTTATACATATCTCTCAATTTAACTGGAGGAAAGTATGTCTAGGTTAATTCTGACTACTTTATCTTTTCTAACATATTCAAACTGATTGATTTCATTCAAGGAAATCCCCTGAAAAATAAATATCCCCCGTGAAAAAATTCCTTGTAGGCGAAGGTGTCTTGAAGGTCGGAAGGAAATTAACCCAGAGTAATCAAAGTGAGTTGACAGACCTCTGTTGCTAAATTATAAGCATATATCATCCTTGGTATATGACATACAAATTTATTGCCCCCACTTCATGCTTAAAAATACATATAAGACAGATGGTGTAAGGAAATTCATCTAAATGATTGCCCCCATCTAGTTCAAAAAAGGAAAAAGGAGACGATGAAAGGAAATTTATTAAATGATTGCCCTCATCTCAAGCATTTAAATACAAGATTACAAAATGAAGTGGTGAAAGGAAATTCAATTTGGGAATTAGATAACTTCACCGGAGTATTGAACAAGCTCGCTGGCAGTGAAGCAATGTCTATGATATTTGCAAGGCTGTTATACATGTATTATAATGTACTCTGGTAGTTAGTCTTCCTCTCAACAAGATTTACATTCTAATCCAACTAAGGATTCCCTAATTAAATCATTAAAACCACCTTTCCTTGACACACATAAGATCGAACAGAGTCTGATAGATAGGTTAAGGCTGTTTTGATTATCTTGAGAAAATATGAATACAGTTTCAGGGAAGAGGAATTTAAAATAGCCTAACCAAAGGTTATGAGTTGATGTGTTTTGAAGGTTTTCTAAGTTAAGGGTGAAACCCTTTTTCTTAGTGCGATCCTTTGCTGAAAAAGTTCCACAAAATGAAATAATGACTCCATTTACCCAATAAAGGCACTTGGTCTACTATTCTTCGCAATTCGCAGGGAGACGTGATCCCTAGATGGGGCCTATGTTGGAACATAAATATTTTCTAAACTTTAGACTTAGATAAATTTCATTCTTGTTTAAATAAGGACAAATGCGCATTTGAATATCAACGTCGATGAAATCTTCCATCGAATCCAATGATCTAAAACCCTCAAAAGTTATGGAGCCACCCACTCATTAAAAGGTCAAAACACTAAAGGCTACTTTCAAAATGTCGGGTTTTGGGGTTTCACAATATTAACAGTCCAACATGTAAGGACTCCAAAGTCCCGATTTACGAAATCACGAAATTGTCTTAAGCTTTAAAACTATGTCAATTAAAGGATTAAAAGAAATTAAGGTTAATTAATGATATCACGACTTCGTGTTTCGAGGTTCCTGCCTCGAGCAACCATCAAAAGTCCTGATATGCGAAATCACGAAACTCTTGAATTTAATCGTGATTATTTAAAAAGTTAAACATAATTAATGTTAGTTAATCAATCATGACTTCGCCTTTAAAAGATCATAGCTTGAATTAATATGGGGTAACCCGAGGTCCGAAAACCCGAAATGGATTAAGGATAAACACAATTAATTAACAGGATAAACTTGATTTGTTAACACATTAAGCAATCTTATCTCCTGTTAATTTTATGTTGATTTGAAATGCAGGTAAATTCAAATTTTATCTATGCTTTTCCTGGACCACGAAATATCAACCATTAATGGCTGATTTAGGGAAATGATTTCACATAAGATCCTACTTTATCGCCCAAATATTTTTACTAAAGGAATTAAATGCATTGCTAGTGAAGTCATATGCAGATTAATATGCTTAAGGCAAAGAAGATTTTTTTCATTTTTGAATTACATTCTCGTTTTCACAGAGATGGCTTAATGAAATAATCAGACTTCTGCATTCTCATTCTTTGTAACAGATAACAGAACTCTGAGACCTGATACCATGCAAACGCAAAAAACAAATAAAGTGACCAACGAAGGTTCAAGACAGAATACAGATGCTCTTTCCGATACCTCGCCCATAATCATAGAAACATTTAAATCTTGGATGTAGGTGTTAGCACTAGGAGTCACCTTCAGATTGCATGGGAGGCAAGCCCAGTACCCATCAGGTTTATAAGTGAATGTAAGGGTGTTTAAAGGGTCAAACGGAAAAGGACTCAAATGATAATGTTTTAACTCAGATAACATGGTTAGTATGCACCAACAATCAAGGTCTTGGCTAACTTCAATCAATAGTTTGGGAGTAAGCATGAATAGAGGGAAGACTTGAATAAGAGAAGTGTAGGGGCTACTGTAAAAATCAGGTCTAAAAAAGCCTAAGGAGGAAAGTTTATTAACACAAGATCTTCTTGAACTGAGAAACTAAGGAAGCTAAATAAACATCATGATAACATAATGATCAAACATCCATTATAACATCACCACAATCATTCATGTGAATCATTCAAAGCATGAACATTTAGCATCAAAAGAAAATAAGCTGAAAGAGAAGCTTATTTCTATTAGTCAAAATTTCTTAAGTCCAGTACATCACTAGATCACAGTTACTTCATCAAAATATTACAGTCTAAGGGAGCCTTTCTCAACCATCCGAACCCACTAAATAATTTGATATATCTATTTATAACAAAAGGGAGGAAACAAATGGAGGTACGATATGGCCTTCTTGCCTTGAAAATCTCTAAACATTTATTTGATCTAACAACTTACTTAACAACCTATGCTATAAAACAGGAAAATGTTGGTGACTAATCCAACCGAACTTCAAACCGATTTGATTACCTTTTGCTGCGCAACTCCTTGTTTGCCATGTGTCTTTCCAAGAATGTGGTTGTCTTCATGATTCCAACTTCTGTCTATACCACCTTCTTCATCATCAATTTATCCAAAAGTTGTTAGCTTGGTCCTCCTAGATCACTGGTGTTTTTTGGTAGCTTCCTTGGGTAGAAAATCTGGGTAGCGTATTACAAGGAGAAAAGGTAGTGCCTGTAGGTAGTGCCACTGTGCTGCATATGTGTACAGACTCTACTGTCTGTGAAATATTAGGTAGCGCCTGTAGGTAAACGACTTCTGGAGTCGCCATTTCTGTTACAAGGGAAAAACTCCTTATGGCCAAGGGTAAACCACAACATATAGGTATGACTGCAGAAATCAACTCAATTCCAAAATATGCTATATAAACTAATGTGCAATATAAGAGAAAGGCCTACCTTGATCCAATGTTTGATGATGTTCCACCGTTGAGCACTTTGACCGAAAGCTTTATACCTACGAGAAGTTCTCAACAAACAAGAAAAGCAAGTATATAGTGATGATACGAAAGGGGTTAGCACATCAGATAACATAATCCATTAATAAACATTACAAACACACCCATGGATGATAATCATATATTTTCAAGATACCAATAGGACGAGAAAGGAGTATTTCTATTAATAATTGATCAATAGAAGTGTCAATATTACAAACTTCCATGTCGGCATGGTTCGAAACCAAGAAACCAAGTTCCTTCCAACTGGGTCTCCACCACTTCAATCCTCCACCAAAGGCAAGCTCATGAGAAAGAGGCAAAGAGGTCCTCTCAATAATAAGGGAAGAGATTGGGGGCTGAAAACTGTGTTCAGACTTGAGGGACAAAGGGATGCAGACTCAATATGAAGTAATTTCTCTAGAGTAACTTTTCTCTCAAAGTTGAATGCTTTCTCCTTCTTTCCCATAGTTTGAAATTGTTCTCTTATAGCCTCCATAATACAATTGAAGGGATGAGTCGGAACGTTTCCAGTATATGGAAGGCCAAGGATCAATGATCTTTTGTCATGACATGGAAACTTGACCTCATTTTATATTTTCTGGAAAAAATCCCGATATACAAGAGCTGTAATAGAGTAACAAGCATATACGCATCTTGCATAGCAGTTAGGGAGCATATATGTGGAAAAAAATATATTTTTAGCTCTAGATTAATCAAAAAAGGGATGAAAAGTCCGCATAGGGAAATGGAAAAAGGTCCTCTGTGCAAGATAGCAATGGTGAGGCAAATCTTGCTATAACACGTGTATGCAAACTCTATTCTCTGCCAAATATTAGGTAGCGCCACTTATGCTACGTTTGTGTGTAGGTCTAGGTAGCATTGTCAAAAACACAACGCCTTCAATCTTGAACATGTGCAGAGAAATTGATGGCCTTTCATGATATCAAACCCCTTTTACTTAGGTGTCTTGGAAGTACAAAAGGTAGTACATTTTACCATTTAGGGAGTCAACACTCAACAAAAAAACCCAAAACTTTGATAGTTAAATGCTTAGAAGCCTGTATAGATGGCAGAGGTAATATTTGAATATCAATTAACCCTCCCAAAAAGGAACCATACTAAAAAATGGGGCTTACCTTTTACTTTGTATTTTTTCATCTTGAGACTTAACCTCACACTCTTTCTGGTAGAAAGAGGATCTTCAATTGGCACAACAAACTTCTTCTTCTTAGCATTGACATGATTTTTCAGTGTATCTGTGCTCTCCTTAGCTGCTGGTTTATCATTCTCAATGGCAGCTTCAACCAACACCTGTAAATTTCTTTGGGCTACCTCATCTTGAAAGTGCTTCAGCTCTTCCTTTAGCTTCCTATTATGAGACTGGAAGCCTTTGTTTTGCCTGTAAAGATTCTTTAGCTGTCTATGAAGGGGCTGGGCCCTTCTTGCCGCAAACCTTGCCAAGTAAAGGGTGTGACTATAGCCATCCATAAGATTTGTCATATTGGCTCTGCCAGACATGGCTTCCTTTTTCATTTGAGCCACCTCTTTTTTGGACTCTCTAAGTTGCCTAATAAGTCTCTTGAAGGTCTGACTATCAGGAGGAGTAGTGTTATCCACAATTTCAATAGGTTTTTTCTCAGACTCCTCTTCCACCTGCATGGGAAGTGTCTTGTCTACCTCATCAGGTTTCTTGGTGTCTTTTCTTTTACCTTTGTTCCTTTGCACAAGGGTTTCTTCTTTTCTTTCCAAATGCTTCTCAAAATATTTCATAGAGGTTTCATCTTTTCTCTCCAAAGGTCTTATAGTACTTTTACCCTTCCCTTTCTATACAGGGGATTCTTGTTTCTCTTCCACAGGATTTTCAATGCTTTTTCCCTTGTTCGTTTGAATAAGGGTTTCTGGTAAAGACTACTCTTTGAAAGCCTCCTTTGGAATTGATGACCTTGTGAAAGGTCTCTTACCCTTGATTTCGACTACTGGAGGAGAAGAGGGAGAGAGTAGGTTCTTCCCTTTCTTGGATGTAGCTTTGGTAGAAGAAGGCACCTCTTCTAACCCTGGTGGAAGAGGTAGTGAAAAATATCTTTGTGGAGAGGGACAAACTTCCTCCTCAGCTCCTATGACCTGCTTGCTGATCTCTGAAACTTGAACATGGGCTCTGCCCTTTCTCTTCCTACTAGTCTCTGCTTTAGTAGCCTTGATGGGTGATAGAGGACTTGCCTTCTGTGATTGAGGATTTGGTGCTAGATATATCTTGAAATGAGAAGTAACAACAAAATGCTCCCATGAAATCTCTTTCTTACCCAATTCCTCAGAGACTAGCATCCTGATCAATCCAGAGTGGAAAAGGCTAGAATCCACATCCTTATATTTGGCTTGTATCCTGTTTGACATCTTACCTATGCTCCTTAACAAGTAATAGGGAATATTCATCTCAACTTTACCAGTAAAATATAACAACAAACTTATATGGTACTGGTACAATGTGTTAAATCTCCATTCACATGTAAAATATCTCTGTATGATCTTCAATATTCTGTCAAACTGTTCAATCAATTGACTCCTTGGTATATTTTTAGAAAAATCATTGGCTTGATATTCGGGTTTAAAGAGATCTTTATCATAGGATGAACTCAAATCCATGGCTTTGAACCATTTTTCACCTATAATGGGGATCCCTATTGCAGATGAGATAGAGGATTTAGTTACCTCAAATTCCAAATCCCCAACCTTGGTTTTCCTGCCATCAAAATGTAATGCAAACTGTCTTGCTACCTTTGGATGCCTCTCTACATGTTCTGGCAGAAAGAGAGGCACCCTACTCTTTGAAATACCTCTCTTTCCATGGGATCTATATCAAAAAGATGCATGTCCACCGGTTCCGTCCTAACTGTTGATTAAGGTTGGTTGTCGTTGATGTCAACCCTTAAAGAAAGCCCCATAGCACAAAGGTTTGGGTAATGGACCCAATATTGTTTGATGTAAGTATGACTCATTATTGTTTTTTCATGGTTTATAAGAAGTAAATATGGATGAACTCCAAAGTGGTCTCCTTATGGTGAAAGCCCTCACGGGAAGACGCTTTGTGGAGTAAGAGAACCCATGCTTAATTGTGGAATCATGAGATGAAGGATAGTGAATTCATCAGGGAAACTATCCTATATGGATATTTATTGTCATGCCATTTCCATTTGTATGTGGAACGTCACATAACTCCTCACGGTTAGAGAGTTATGACCATGAGAAGTTGGAGACCCTAGGTTTGGGTAACAAACCCAAGTTTATTTGATGGGTAACGGTATGAGTTATGATATATTTTTAGCTAATACTAGTATATATGGATAGTACATGTCATGCCATTTCTGGTGGTATGTGGAACGTCACATAAATCCTCACGGTTTGAGAGTTATGGCCTTACGAAGTTGGAGGACCCTCATATGTCATCTAGAAGCCCCAAAAGGTCAAAGTAGTCAAAGTGGTTTAAGAGATTTTAAAAGTTAAATAATAAAGTGAAGTAATGAGTGTATTATAATTCAAATTGAATACAAAATAAATAATTTCAATAATAAATTTAATGGATAAATTAGAAGTGGGTTAACCCTAAAATAAGGAAAGTTGGGCCAAGTGACCTAGAAGATGTTTTTAAGCAAACTACTTGGAGAGTATAAATAAGAGGCTAGGCTCTCTCATTTTAATCACACTTGATCACATTGAATATATATAGGTGTCTGAGGTAACCAAGTATATCTAAGCCGAATTTCTGAGTGAAGGTGAAGAAAAGAAGGCCCAAATGCAAGGAAGGATAAATTCTTTTGATGGTGCTTTCTAAGGTATGCTTTTTTTTCCAGGTCATCTCACCATTGTTGCCATAAAATTTTTTCTATAATTATTTAGACCTTGAAATTTATATTCCATTGAGGAAACATATCCAAGTATCTGTGGTAAAAAAATAATTTTGTGGGTCATTTTATTTTTGGAGTTACACTCCGTGGAAAATAGGGTTTGTGGTCCTGAAACTAGTCAAAAACATGTGTTTTGGGTAAAAACGTCATAACTTATTCATAACAGATCCAAATTAAGTGAAACTAAATGTGTTGGTTAGAGTACAATATTTAGTATGTTGTGTAATAGTTTCATATCGATTCAAAAAACATTTTGTGCGGGGCATTCTCTACAAGGCCGCTCTGTAGAATAAGCCAGATTTCAACAAGGTATGCCATTTTTGCTATAAATTCGTTTATGAGAGGTTTCAAGTAGTGAAACCTGGAGGAATTGCATAAAACACACTGAAGAAAATTGTATATCAGTTTCATATCTTTATTCATTACAGATACAAAGTTATCATCCTTTCAAGTTAGGGTTGTTGACTAATCCAAAAACTAGTCATGTGAGAAGTTTGATGAAGATGCTAGTTTCTTGTTGTCAAAGTTAAGGAAGGTTTGTAGGCATGTGATCATATACACCAGGTCTATTACAGAGTTAAAAATCATATTTGGATGATGATGAGGGATTTTGGTTAAGGTACATGTATGGTACAGGTTGATTACAGGTTGTTTGGTACAGGTTGGTGCATGGTTGATGCACATGCTTATGGTACAGGTTGATTACAGGTTGAGGTACAGGTTGATGCATGGTTGAGGCATGGTTGATGCATGGTTCAAATTTATTGGTATAGGTTTACAGTGGTATATCTCACAGTGATAGTGTGACAATGGTTCCATCATTCTACTTCTACTTCAGGGTGAAAGGATGGGGCAAGGATAGGTGGTTGTAGCCACCTTCCGGTTGTAGCTCGAGAACATAGGGGGTTGTAGCCTCCTTCTGGTTGTAGCCAGAGAATTGGGGAGTTGGATATTCCCTTAGGTTGTAGCCTGAGAAACTAGGGGGTTGGAGCCTCCTTCCAGTTGTAGCTGGAAAACAAAGGAAGTTGGTGCTTCCAATGAATGTAATTCTTCAAGACATATAAAAAAAAACATTCCGTGGTTTTATCCCGATTTGGGTTTCCACATAAAACACTGGTGTACTGTGTATGTTTTTGAATGTTTATTTCTTACTTCTCATCATTGGATAATAATTATACATTGATATAAAATTTGAAGAAAAAAGGATTATAATTACACTATTACTGATTCACCCCCCCTCTTAGTAATCCAACACTAACCACCTTGCCACCTTTGTGTGTCTTCCTCGATTGAGGAGTCTCCATGGATCAAAATGAGGGATTTTTGAAAGGCCTATGGGACAATTATAACCAGGAAGGCTTTGAATCAGGATTTAAATGTACAAGGGTGACCTTTTGAGACAAACTGGTGCTAGTGAGCCAAGCTCGATTGTAGGAATTACACCCTTAGATTTGTACAGGTATTCAAGAGTGTGGGAAGTGAGGGGGTAATCCAAAATTGGCTCTTTACGATTGAGTAAAAACTCTATACTCTAATATGAAAGGAAGCAAGGGAGGCATAGAGGGTTTAAGCAACGCCTCTAGGTAGTGCAACACATACCCAGAGGATAGGCTATTTGCAGACTTGAAATTTCAATGGCTAAGGAAGGAAGCAATAATCATACTTAGATACAGGCAATGAAGATACAGGTCTGAAAAAGAGAGAAGACAAGGCTATCATGCAAAGCCGAGTCCCTTATGACTATGCAAGCTTGGTAAACCAAAACCTGAGCGCAAATTTCTTGTGAAAATTAATATGCAGAGGAGGCAACAAGAGATACCTGTGGAGTAGACACCTGTTGGAATCTTCAACAAAAAATCAGGATGAGATTGTGAAAACTTCAGACCTCGAACCTACTTCAGTCTCAAATTTGGTTGCCTCGTTGTCGCCTGATCAGAACTTCCGAATTTGCGCAGTGCATCACTGTTGAGCCTTTCAAAATTATAAACCGTTACTAGATCCCGTAAATGCAATATAGGGAAGGCATCTTTAACTAACTTCAGGAACTGAAAACAAGGAACATGACATCAGTCTTGGCAATCATGACTCGAGGTGGAAGTATGATGAACTGGATAGGCACTACAAAACTACCTGATGAGTAGGAAGCGCTTCCAATTCAAAAAATGATTGGCTAGGTAAGCAAGGAGAATGAGCCATGCCTACGAGATCATGAGTGAGGAAAAAGGTGTGTCACATCAGTCTAATAATGGGAGGGATCGACCTAGGGACAAGTCATGAAGGGGACCAAAATAATTCATGAGCTAAAATGGTTCTAGGACCAAAAATCAATTTGAGGATCAAACTGGAGCTAAGACTCAAAAATTTAATCATATAATTGGTCCTACCAAACATAAACTTTAAAGGGAAGAGACTGTAAAAGAAATTTAAAATCTAAGGCTTAAAAAAGGATTGAAAACAAACTAAAATACCCAAGGCAATTTAGTGTGATAACATTGGCTCCACAGGGGATGGCATGCCCCCTACGGGCTGCCAAGAATGAGTAGATTTAGTGCCTTATCCTATGGCTATGGGGTCAGTTATTGAAACAAAAATAAAAAGGAAATGATATTTACAATGACAAGAAGAGCCACTCAAGGCTCAAGCAAAGTAATTTTTTAGGAAATGCCCATTGACAGGGCCACCAAAAACCTCTTCATTCTCCATATTCTGCAACTTGAAAGTGTTATTAGAGAATACCTCAAAGATTTTGAAAGGATAGATCCATAAAGCTTCAAATTTATCGTGCTTGGCTTTATCTTGCTTCGATGCATCCCACTTTAGCACCAGATCGCCCAATTGAAAATCCTCTTTGTTCACCTTTTTGTCGAAAGCCTGCTTGATCTTCAGTTGATGGTCATATGCTTTGTCTACAAGCTACTCCCGGGTTTGTTGCACTTCAACTAGCTACTGAATCCTTCTGATCATATGATCAGGTTCCCTTTCATAATATTGGAAGATTTTTTCCATAGGTAAGGCAAGTTGAGTAGGAAAAAATGCCTCAACTCCATACACCAGCTGGAAAGGGGAAAGTCCCAGGGACCTTTTTACCGTCACTCTGTCAGCCCATAGAGGAAATTTGAGTTTCGAATCCCATGCCTTTTTGTTATCCTCTAACAACATTTTAATGATCTTTATAATGATTTTGTTCGAGGATTCTGCAAGCCTGTTTCCCTGAGGATAGTAAGGGGTAGAATGAATCAAAGTGATCCCAAACTGTTCACAGAACTGAATCAATGGTTTATCCTTGAATGATGCAACATTATCTGTGATGATTCTGTTAGGACACCCAAACCTTGCCACGATGTCTTCTAGGAAACCAATGATCACCTTGTGTGAAGCATTCCTTGTAGGAATAGCTTCAATCCATTTAGTAAATTAATCTGTAGCAGTCAAGATCCATCTATGTTGACCACTGGAAGCGGGATGAATTTCCTCGATAAAATCCAGGCCCCACTGCTGCAAGGGTCCCGAGGCTTCCACAGGCTTTAATGGAAAAGACTTAAGCTGCTGCTTTTTAAAGAACTTCTGACACTTAGCACAGGCCCTGATCTTAGCACAAACATCAATGAAAAAACTGGGCCAAAAGTACCCAGCCCTGAGGATCTTGTATGTCGTGGTTCTCCAATAATGATGCCCCCCACATAAACTGTCATGAAAATCATACATAATATTTTGGGCTTCTTGGGGGTCTAGGCATCTCAAAAGCACTCCTAATGGATCCTTCCAATACAAAATTTGATCAACAAGGCAATACTTTATTGATTTGAGTTTTAAGGCTCTCACCTTGTTCTTTTCCATACCACTTGGAGGCTTTAAATTTTGCAGAAAAAATATAATGTCCTTGTACCAGTTGCAATTTTCCAATGGAGAGATGATTTGATGACCCTTATCAGTTATCTCAACTTGCTGATTTTCTGAACATGAGTGAATGAAATTCACCCCCAATGCTAAGAAATTTGATTCAACAAAGAGTTTGGCTAAACCCTGGCCTTTAACCAATTTGGTGGGCCTAATTTCCAAATCAAATTCGAGTAATTTAGAAATCCACTTGCTCCTTTTTCTGTCTATATCGGGTTGAATAAGAATTTATTTTACAACAACTGATGGGACATAAGAAGCAACTCTTGAATGCAGGACATAAACTCTGAAGGAATTAAGAGATTTAACCAATGCATAGGCTTTCTTGTCCATGATGTTGTATTTTAATTCAACATCTCTCAAAGCCCTGCTGAAAAAGGCAATGGGCTGCTCTAAGCCTTCAATGTTCTTTTGCAATAGGACTGCTGCCACTGTATCAAAAGAGACAAAAGAAAAGATAATAAAGTCCTTGGAGTAGTCAGGGCTGACAAGAACTGGGGCTTCAATCAAGTATTTCTTTATTTGATCAAAAGAATCACAGGCCTCAACAGTTCATTTGATTTCACTATCCTTCCTCAACATGGTTGTGATATAGTTAACCAACTCAACAAAATTTGACACAAATCTTCTCAAAAAATTGATTTTTCCCAGAAACGATTGTACCTCTCTTTTAGATCTAGGAAGTGACAAAGTTTGTATAGCCTCAACCCTACTGGAATCAATCCTTACCCCTTCATCTGACACAATATGCCCCAATAATTTTCCTTCTTTCATGGCAAACAATGATTTTTTCGGATTCAAAGAGAGGCCAAATTTTCTACATTTCAAGAAAACCTTTCTTAAGTGATCATAGTGTTATTTACCAGACTGAGAGTACATTGTTATGTCATCTAAATAGATAACAACAAAATTATCCTTCTCTCCAATAAATGCTATGTCCATAGCTCACTGAAAAGTTTCCCCCGCGTTCATCAAGCCGAAGGGCATCTTGGCATACATAAATGTCCCCCAAGGAGTGGTAAAGGCCATCTTCTCCTTGTCTTTTGGAAAAACAGAGACCTGATTGTATCCGTAAAATCTATCAACCATAGACATCTTGGTTTCTCCTGTCACCTTCTGTAATATGTGCTCCATCTTGGGTAAAGGGTAATTATCCTTTTTTGAGCTTCTGTTCAGATTTCAGAAATCAACACAAAGTCTAATTTCTCCATTATTTTTTCTTACTAGGACCAAATTGGCCACCCATTCAGAATAACTCAAAGGAATGATAATTTTTGCATCTAAAAGATTCTTAACCTCTTTCTCCATGACATACAACAACATAGGATTGATTTGCCTGAACTTTTTCCTGAAGGGTTTGGTGTTTTATTTTAATGGGATCTTGTGCTCTATTATGCTTGTGTCATAAGTTATGAGATCTTCATAAGTCCAAGTGAACATATCACAAAATTCATTCAACAACTTAGTATATTCTTCCCTCTTCTCTTCTGATAGGCTGCTTGACAATTTGACATATTTTGGATCCTTTTTAGTGCCCAAATTCCACTCAGTTATATCAACATCATCAGTGGATACCTTCCCTTTCACTGCCACAACATTCCCATCAAATAATATTTCCAAAGGAACCAGTCCCTTTGGTATATGATTGCTAGGTAGTTGCACAATATGATGATTAGCAATTTTATTGAGGAAAACATCAGCACAAGGAGTGACTTCTGAATCATGATCCTAATGAATGTGTAATGCAGAAAAATTGTCAATAGTCTCAAGGAAATTTTTAAGTTCTAAATCATCTTCCAACACCTTCCAATATTTTACATTGTCCGGTATAGAAGGCCTATATTTGACTTCTACATCATACTTGATTTTTGGTGGTATAGGAATTCTGAAGTTGCTTGCTGATACAACCAAAGAATCAACCATGGTATTCTCTTCTATAGGAATGAATGATATATTAAATGCAGAGAAAAAACTGTCCACTAAATCCCACACTTCATTTCTGTAAGATCTAAGCCTAGGGTGCTTTGTTTGATAAAGATTTTTGATTTGATAGACTATCAATTCAACATCCCCAAATACTGGTATATCTTCTATCCCCATGTCTTTAGCTACCCTCAACCCCAAGACAAGAGCCTCATACTCTGCCACATTATTAGTAGTCTCAAATTCTAGTTTATATGACAAATATATAGTTTCTTGAGTTGGTGAGACAAATATCACCCCAGCACCAACACCTTCCTTGGAAGAAGCTCCATCAAAGAACATTTTCCAGACAGAAGTGGTTAAAAAAGGCTCCTCAGAAAAGGTAATGGACTGTTTTCCGATTTCTAGAGGGGCTTCAGGAGCATCAGTGAGCTACAAAATGCTAGATCCTAGATCTATATCAAAAGCAAAAACATGGTGATTTGTGGGGTTTGCTTCATCATTGATGATGTAAGCCAATTGAGCTTCCCTGTAAACTCTTCTATGCTCCCCTCCAAAAACGGGAATAGTAGCATAAGAGAGATCCATCTGCAAGGTTCCCCCAAGTCTTTTTATCCAGGATCTTGACAAGAGAATGCCAAACTTGGGGGGAACATCAACAACTACGATATCCATAAGTATACTCTTCATGGACAACTGAAATAAGGTCACCACCATATGCTTAATGACTCCAAGACACTTAACTTTTCTAGAGTCAAAAGAATATAAGTCATGATAATTCTTTGTGATTTCTAACCCAAGTTCAACCATAACAGATTTTGGCATAAGATTGTGGGATGCCCCTGAATCCATAAGACAATTGTGTAGCACTTTATCATGTATATTCAGTGAAGTATAGAAAGGTGGGGATGAGTCATCTTTGTCTTTTATCAAAGGACCTAAAATCACTACTAGTTTTTCATCTTGCAGATTTATTGAATCAGTGGCATTTGGAGAGGCTTATGGATGTAACATTTTGGATAGGTATTTTTTAAATTCTTCATTTTTTATCAATACCAAAAAAGGTACAATGATATTTATTTTCTGGATCTCATTCTCAAAAATGAAAGAAGAAGAAGGTTTCAGGATCTCTTTAGTTTGAGGAAAAGGATTTCTGATCAGAACTTGTGGGTTTTTAGAGTCTTTTTCCTTATTTCTCACTGTCTCAGCCTTGGCAGAATATTCTTTTTGAACAGGCTGATTAGGGGCATCAATTTTTTCTTCATTCTTCTTAGATCTCAGATTATATCTACTTGCATTTTCTTTTTCTTTCTCTCCCTTACTTAACTCATTTATTTGAATATCCATTAAAGATTTCTCATAAAAGGATTGAGTCAAGTGTGGGGATTGGGATGTGTCACCTAAGCACTGAATCTCAGGATCAGATTCTACCTCCTCTTCTTCTTTATCAACAACCAAATTATTTTGCAAAGGATCTTGTACCCTTTGATCATCTCTTTCTCTGTTTCTGGGATCTCTGGGAAAGATTTGGTGAGCATTATTTGGTTTCCTGTAGTTACCTTTGTTATCATTGTTTTGAGCATTTCTATATGTCTGTTTCCTTTCTGATTTTAATTTCTCAATTTCGTTGGAAAGAGATTTTACTAATTTGGTTATCTCATCTACTTGAGAATGGACAACAGAGGAATCAAAAGTTGAAGCTCCAGCTCTGTTTTTTCTTCTATCCCTATCAGATTTTCCCCTGAGCTTATCTGATGCCAATATGTTGGGTTCTACCTCTAAGGCATCATCTTGCATATGAACTAAGGAAGGTGACCTTCTTTCTCTCAAAAGGAGACAAAATTTGGAATCAAATGCACTGGCATAAGTGATTTTTGCAGAAGTTTCAGTGGGTTTTATCTCATCAGGGATTTTGTTGTACATTTTGTTAAATCTTTTAGAAAAGTCAGAGACAAAATCTCCTTCTTTCCTTTTTAGAGATCCAAATTCGGTGATGTAGTACAAAAAGTCCTTTTTGTCCCCCAGTGCCTCAAGAAAGCTTCATCCAATGCTTCAATACCAGTAATGGATCTAGGGGCCAGACCCCTAAACCACTTCCTAGCCTTAGCAAAAAGGATTTGGACAAAACCCCTCATCCACACATCCTCATTTTCAATATTTTGGTTATCTGCATAGCTATAGAAAGAAAAATGATGTTCCTTAGCTGTTATATCTTCTTCTCCAGTAAAATTGGGCATGTATTTCAAATAATATCCAGGGGGAAGAGCATTCACTGGATAAGGTAAGACTAGAGGAGCGTATCTTACAACCACTATGGAATCCATCCTATTTTTAGGGGGGTTAACAACTGCCATTTGATTTTGGATTCTTGGTGAACAAGAAAGAGAAGGAGACTTGACTGTGTGGATATTAGGAGAAGAAGGAGCGGATGAAGGGGGGGTTTCAATTTTCACAATAGAAGGTTGAGTCTTGGAAGAAGATGGTAAGGTCTGGAAAGGGGATGAAGTTACTACTTCTTTGGAAACAAAATTTTTAACAGAAAGAGGTGTAGCAAAGCCTAAAGTGGGGAAATATCCAAAGCTATCAAGACTGAAACACTTCTCAATGTCAGGGGAAGAAAATATGTCAATGTTTTCTTCTTTCAATTCAGTTTCAAAGGAAGAGTATTCAACAAGAAACTATTCAAAATCAATTTTTTAAGATACTTCAGCAGAAGGTAAAGAAATCTTACTTGATAAAACAACTGGAGTATCAGGAGTGGAATCAGGAAACTGACTAGAAACACTTGTAGCATTAGCATAATTTTTTTTCAGAGAAGCTTTTTCCTTCTTGATTATTTTCTCCGGGTCAGCCTCAGATGGAAACAAAGGTAGTTGTGGATTTGATCTCGTATGTCTGCCTTTAGGTGCCAGAGTTGAAACAATGGATTCGCCAGGTGCAAGATGCAATCTTGAAGATACTAAGTTCTAATGCACCTTTAGGAATAGTATACTATTTCGTTTAATCCCAGGGAAAAGTCTTCAAATCGTTCCTTGACAATGACTCCAAGAATGTTAGCACTAGGAGTCACCTTCAGATTGCATGGAAGGCAAGCCCAGTACCCATCAGGTTTATAAGTGAATGTAAGGGTGTTTAAAGGGTCAAATGGAAAATGACTCAAATGATAATGTTCTAACTTAGATAACAGGGTTAGTATGCACCATCAATCAATGTCTTGGCTAACTTCAATCAATAGTTTCGGAGTAAGTATGAATAGAGGGAAGACTTGAATAAGATAAGTGTAGGGGATACTATAAAAATCAGGTCTACAAAATCCTAAGGAGGCAAGTTTCTTAACACAAGATCTTCTTGAACTGAGAAACTAAGGAAGATAAATAAACATCATGATAACATAATGATCAAACATGCATCATAATGTCACCAAAATCATTCATGTGAATCATTCAAAGCAGGAAAATTTAGCATCAGAAGCAAATAAGCTGAAAGAGAAGCTGATTTCTATTAGTCAAAATGTCTTAATTCTAGTACATCACTAGATCACAGTTACTATATCAAAATATTACAGTCTAAGGGAGACTTGCTAAACCATCCGAACCCACTAAAGCATTTGATCTATCTATTTATAACAAAAGGGAGGCAACAACTGGAGGTGCGAGATGGCCTCCTTCCCTTGAAAATATCTAAACATTTATTTGATCTAACAACTTACTTAACAACCTATGCTATAAAACAGAAAAATGTTGGTGACTAATCCAACCGAACTTCAAACCGATTTGATTCCCTTTTGCTGTGAAGCTCCTTGTTTTCCATGTGTCTTTCCAAGCATGTCGTTTTCTTCATGATTCTAGCTACTGTTTCTACCACCTTATTCATCATCAATTTATCCAAAAGTTGTTAGCTTGGTCCTCCTAGATCCCTGGTGTTTGTTGGCAGCTTCCTTGGGTAGAAAATATGGGTAGCGCACTACAAGGAGAAAAGGTAGCACCACTGTGCTACATATGTGTATAGACTCTTCTCTCTGTGAAATATTTGGTAGCGTCCATGTGTTGCACCTGTATGCCAACTCTGTTCTCTGCCAAATATTAGGTAGCGCCACTTATGCTGCTTCTATGTGTAGTTCTATGTAGCATTGTCAAAAATGTAGTGCCTTCAATATTGAACATGTGCAGAGAAATTGATGACCTTTCATGATATCAAACCCCTTTTACTTAGGTGTATTGGTAGTACAAAAGGTAGTGCATTTTACCATTTAGGGAGTCATCACTCAGCAAAAAACCCAAAAATTTGATAGTTAAATGCTTAGAAGCCTGTATAGATGGTAGAGGTAATATTTGAATATCAATTAACCCGCCCAAAAAGGAGCCATCCTAAAAAATGGGGCTTACCTTTTACCAACTATTTTTTCATCTTGACACTTAAACTCACACTCTTTTTGGTAGAAAGAGGATCTTCAATTGGCACAACAAACTTCTTCTTCTTAGCATTGATAGGATTTTTCAGTGTAGCTATGCTCTCCTTGGCTGCTGGTTTATCATTATCAATGGCAGATTCAACCAACACTAGTAAATTTCTTTGGGCTATCTCATCTTGAAAGTGCTTCAGCTCTGCCTTTAGCTTCCTATTATGCGACTGGAAGCCTCTGTTTTGCCTGTAAAGATTCTTTAGATGTCTATGAAGGGGCTGGGCCCTTCTTGCTGCAAACCTTTCCAAGTCAAGGGTGTGACTATAGCCATCCATAAGATTTGTCATCTTGGCTTTGTCATACATGAATTCCTTTTTCAATTGAGACACCTCTTTTATTGACTCTCTACATTGCCTGATAAGTCTCTTGAAGGTATTACTGTCAAGAGGAGCAATGTTATGCATAGTTTCAATAGGTTTTTTTTCAGACTCCTCTTCCACCTGCATGGGAAGTGTCTTGTCTACCTCATCAGGTTTCTTGGTGGATTTGCTTTTACCTTTCTTCCTTTGCACAAAGGTTTCTTCTTTTCTTTCTACAGGCTTCTCAGAATATTTCACAAAGGTTTCATCTTTTCTCTCCAAAGGTCTTTTAGTACCTTTACCCTTCCCTTTTTGTACATGGGCTTCTTGTTTCTCTTCCACAGTCTTTTCAATGATTTTTCCCTTCTTATTTTGAATAGGGGTTTCTGGTAAAGACTGCTCTTTGAAAGCCTCCTTAGGAATTGATGACCTTGTGAAAGGTCTTTTACCCTTTATTTCGACTACTAGAGGAGAAGAGGGAAAGAGTAGCTTCTTCCCTTTCTTGGATGTAGCTTTGGTAGAAGAAGGCACCTCTTCTAACCTTGGTGGAGGAGGTGGTGAAAAATATCTTTGTGGAGATGGAAAAACTTCCTCCTCAGCTCCTATGACCTACTTGCTGACCTCTAAAACTTGAACAGGGGCTCTACCCTTTCTCTTCCTACTGGTCTCTGCTTTAGTAGCACTGATGGGTGATAGAGGACTTTCCTTCTGTGATTGAGGAGTTCGTGCTAGATCCAACTTGAAATGAGAAGTAACAACAAAATTCTCCCATGAAATCTCTTTCTTACCCAATTCCTTAGAGACTAGCATCCTGATCAATCAAGAGTGGAAAAGGCTAGAATCTACATCCTTAGATTTGGCTTGTATCCTGTCTGACATATTTCCTATGCTCCTTAACAAGTAATAGGGAATATTCATCTCAAATTTACTAGTAAAATGTAACAACAACCTTATATGGTACTGGTACAATGTGTTAAATCTCCCTTCACATGTAAAATATCTCTGTATGATATTCAATATTCTATCAAACTATTTAATCAATTGACTCCTTGGCATACTTTTAGACAAATCATTGGATTGATATTCAGGTTTGAAGAGATATTTAGCATAGGATGAACTCAAAGCCATGGCTTTGAACCATTTTTCACCTGTAATGGGGATCCCTGTTGCAGCTAAGATAAAGGCTTTAGTTAACTCAAATCCCAAATCCCCAACCTTGGTTTTCCTACCATCAAAATGTAATGCAAATTGTCTTGCTACCTCTGGATGGCCTCTCTACATGTTTTGGAAAAAAATAGAGGCACCCTACTCTTTGAAAGACCTCTCTTGCCATGGAATCTGTATCAAAAAGATGCATGCCCACCAGTTCTGTCCTAACCACCTTGCCACCTTTGTGTGTCTTCCTCGATTGAGGAGTCTCCATGGCTTAGAATGAGGGATTTTTGAAAGGTCTATGGGATAGTAATAACCAGGAAGGCTTTGAATCGGGATTCAAATGTACAAGGCTGACCTTTTGAGATAGAGTAGTGCTAGTGAGCCAAGATTAACTCTGGGAATTACACCCTTAGATTTGTACATGTATTCGAGAATGTGGGCAGTGAGGGGGTAATCCAAAATTGGCTCTTTGCGATTGAGTAAAAATGATAGACTCTAAGATGAAAGGAATCAAGGGAGGCAGAGAGGGTTTAAGCAACACATCTGGGTAGCACAACGCATACACAGAGGATAGGCTATTTGCAGGCTTGCGATTTTAATGGATAAGGCAGGCAATAGTAATCATACTTAGATATAGGCAATGAAGATACAGGTCTGAAAAAGAGAGAATACCTGGCTATCATGCAAAGACAAGTCCCTTATGATCGTGCAAACTTGGCAAACCAAAACTTGAGCACAAATTTCTTGTGAAAATTAATATGCAGAGGAGGCAACACGGGATACCTGTGGAGTAGATACCTATTGGAATCTTCATTGAAAACTCAGGATGATATTGCGAAAACTTCATACCTCAAACCTATTTTAGTCTCAAATTTGGTTGCCTCACTGTCGCATGATCAAAACTTCTGAATTTGTGTAGCGCATCACTGTTGAGCCTTTCAAAATTATAAACCATTACCAGAGCTCATAAATTCAAGATATGGAAGGCATATTTAACTAACTCTGGGCACTAAAAACAAGGAACATGACATCAGTCTTGGCAATCATGACTCAAAGTGGAAGTATGATGAACTAGATAGGCGCTATGGAACTACCTGATGAGTAGGCAACACTTCCAATTCAAAAAATGATTGGACAAGTAAGCAAGGAGAATGAGGCATGCCTATGAGATCATGAGTGAGGAAAAAGGTGTGTCACATCAGTCTAATCATGGGAGGGATTGACCTAGGGACAATTCATGAAGGGGACCAAAATAAGTCATGAGCTAAAATGGTTCTAGGACCAAAAATCAATTTGAGGATCAAACTAGAGCTAAAACTCAAAACTTCAATCATCTAAGGGGTCATACCAAACATAAAATTTAAAGAGAAGAGACTTTAAAATAAGTTTAAAATCTAAGGCTTTAAAAAGGATTGAAAACAAACTAAAATACCCAAGGCAATTTAATGTGATAACATTAGGTATTCAACATCCTACAATATGAACTGGTAAATTTTCTGGATGATTCAAGCGACAACGAGAAGGAAGACCTATCTACCAAATACAAAATTGTTTCTCAGTTAGAGCTACATAAGGTAGCGACAAGGCCTAGACTCTTTCCCTATAACAATATCGTTGGCTGGGTGATGGACCACATAGATATCCCAACCAAAACTATTTTCAATACACAGAAGGTCACAATTGGATCTTTTAGGACAAAACATCTGCGGGCGATGTACAAATTGTCTCCAGTATCCAATTTAGTTTACATTGCAAATTTCCTAGTAGAGTTTAACAAGAAGGAATGCGACCAATATGGAAAAAACCTTTCCGATTTAATTAAAGACTGGTATTCTCACCCCGAGAAATTCAGTGCCGATTCCCATGGTATATACATAGTTGCCGCACTACAACCTCAGATAATGTACATAGCAATGATGATGTGTAGGTTGTATGGGAAGGAAAACACAACCCATTTCTTTCTGCCGTGGGTATCTATTATACACTCAGTAGAAAAAGGGTACTCTTTTGACTGGGCAAAGATATTGTCAGACAGTTTGGTTCAAGATATTGCAAGATATTAGTCACTAAGAGCCAAAGGGAAACCGACCCAATTTTTCATGTTGGCTTATATTATGTGTTGGAGTTACTTCACACACACCTAGGATTTATTTTTCCTAAGGTTTTTATTTTTTTATTAGTCATAATTAGTCTTTATCAAGTCTCCTATATTTTAGGAGAGAATATTCCACCTGGAGAATATTCTCTTTCAGTTGACACTTCAGTTTGACTAGTTGAGTTGAGTTTAGATGTTTCATTGGGATCATCACCATGCTAATTCAACCTTTCCTTGGTATCATCACTAGAGTGGCGCATTAGCCTTGATTCCTTGAGTTAACTCCTCACTACTCTATGTTCAGTTAGCTAACTGAAGACTAGTTGACTAGTTAACTCAACTAGGTGGCAGTTCACTCCCGTAACTGCCTGAGAGACTAGAATAGGTGGTAGTTCATTCCTGTAACTGCTGGTGTGTATTCAGATCAGTCTATACCACCAATATGGTGACTTGGTTCACCTCAATTCAAACTCATTGAGTTATACAAAGTATATCATGTGTAAATTATTCATTATTCACAACGGTTAATGAGAAATCTTCCATTCTTTCTCTCCTTCTTGTTCCTTCTCCAATTCTCTCTGCAAATGTATGTATTATTGTTTAGCTAGATATATTCTTTTCAGGTTCAACACATTTACATGGTATCAGAGCCAACAGACTGCTAAGAAAAATCTACACAAAAAGTTTTGACAGGTACAAAATATTGAAGACAACGGAAAGATGGAATTCTAAAAAGAATTCATTCTTACACCTTACAACTATTTTGCATGGAAGGGGAAAATAGACATACATATTCGATCCAGGGGGTTTTATAGGTTAACCATGAATATAGATACAAATCTGACATCAGCCATAGAAAAATCCAAGTACTTAAATCGCATGGATGAGGCACTCGAAACAATTTGCAGTCTTATTTCTCCCGATCCCCTTTTTCATATATCTTCCTGTAAGACTCCCAATGAAGCCTGGACCATATTGGAAGGGCTCTTTGGAAAATAAGATGAGATGAGGGGACACATGCTGGAGGTGGATCTTCTCACATTGGATCCAAAAATCTTCGAGAATATCCAATATTTCTTTACAAAATTCAAGGATTTACTATCGCAACTCAAAGCTTGCGGGGTTGATAAATCAATGGAGGAGAAACAAATGGTTCTCACCATTCTCTCTGAGCTTGTTCCTGAATTCTATGTATTCGTATCTACATTCCATACTGTCATATTCACCTCTGGAGCCACCTGGAAGATGCCTTCTCTTGAGGACTTTATCGAATCCCTAACACAAGAGCAAACTAAGCTCATCAACATGGGCGCAATCAAAGGCCCAAGGGTGCATGCACTCACTATGCATGATGACATCCACAAATATCATAAATATAAAGATAAATATAAGCGAAAATCTCATGCACATACGAAGAAGGAAGGGTACACAAAAACCTTCACCGATGCCTCTAGATCCAAAGGAGAAAAGGGAAGAAAAGGAGAGAAATGCACATACTGTCACAAAGGATTCCATTCAGAATCTACATGCTTGAAAAATAAAATAGATATGATGTCTCAAATACTTCAGAAAAACAACCTTGGAGATTGCATCCCTGAGGGTGTAAAGAAGAAGAAGCCAGAAGATCCGAATTCCAAGAAAGGCAATTCTACCCATGCCTTGATTGCCATCAACTCCTCTCCCGATGCTTGGATTGTAGATTCAGGAGCATCACATCACATGGCTGTCTCAGAAGAAGTATATTCTTCTTTGGATGCATGCAAAGGTCCTCCCATTCTGATGTGGGACAACTCTTCTATCGAAGTCACCGGAAAAGGAAGGATTGAACTCACCAATGAAAGCTTCGAGAATGTGCTGCATGTTCCCAAGATTTTTTTCAACCTTCTCTCCGTGTATTAGATGAAGAATTAAGAAACTAGAAAGAAATTCATATTCACACCAAATTCCATGGACATATAAGACATGCAAACCAACTCCAGGGTTTCTAACAATGAGGTAAATCATCAGTCTAGATTGTATACATTTTCTGAATTCATTGAACCTGATTTTGCTTTACTACTTACTCATGCTGATGAAAGTAGTAGGAAATGGCACGAAAGGTTTGGACATCTGAATTTCAGATAAATGAAACAAATTAGCAAGAACAAATTGGTTGATGGTCTACCAGACATCCATTTCTCCAAGGGAGTATGTGAGGGATGTGTTCTCGGAAAACACCCTCAAGAGAAATTCGACAAGTGAAAGTCTCAGTGAGCTTTCACACCTTTAGATCTGATCCACAGTGAACTCATGGGTCCTTTTCTACATCCATCGATCAGAAAAGTGAGGTTTGTTCTAATTTTTGTTGATGATTTCTCACGTTTTACTTGGATATACTTTCTCAGGAAAAAATCCAAGGTCTTTCAACACTTGAAATATTTCAAAGCCTTGGTTGAGACACACTCCGAAAAGAAGATCAAAGTCCTCCGAAATGATAATGGAGGAGAGTATGTGAATAATGATATCCATAATCTTTTCCATGAGGCAGGGATTCAGTTGCAACATATAGTTCCCTACACTCTGCAGCAAAATGGAGTTGCTGAGCGGAAAAACCGATCTCTAAGGGAGATTGCATCTTGCATGTTGCATGCAAAGTTGCTACCACAAAGACTATGGGCCGAAGAACTTAATTGTACAACATACATCCAAAATAGATCTCCTCCTAGATCTGTCAAGGATAAGACCCCCTACGAGGCTTGGAGCGACCTCAAACCGAAAGTGACCCACTTTCGCATTTTTGGTTCTTGTGCATGGGCCCAGATTCCCTTTGAAAAGAGGAAGGAACTTGATCCACAGAGCACTGAGTGAATTTTTGTTGGATACCCTGACAGTGTGAAGGAATATCGACTTATTGTTCTTTCCTCGAACTGACTCATCATTGAGCGTAGTGTCCAATTCGAGGAAAGTGTCTCGCATGTACCTCAACAGCCACATGAAAACACCTTCACTCTTCCACCTGTCTGAGATGATGAGCATGCACATGCCGACCCTTCTTCAGATGACAGTTCTGATTCAAAGGAATCAGATGATTCAGATTCAGATTCAAATTCAGAGTTAGTACATTCAAATTCAGAGTCAGAGCATCCAGATGCAGTTGCAAAGCCAGAGTAGAGGCCCAAGTGGGCACAAACTACTCTTCAGGATGTAGGGGATCTCGTTGGTGATCCAGCTGATACTAGGAGGACTCGATCTGATTTCGAGGAGCCTCTTGTTTCACTCACTACCACTGAACCATTGCCTTCTAGGCATATTTTCTTGGTTCAGTCTTCAGATCCACAGTCTTATGGCGAGGTTGCTTGAAATCAAATTTTGGGAATCCGCCATGCAGGAGGAGTACAACTCCCTCCTTGAGAACCAGACTTGGGATCTGGTTCCCCTTCCTTTTGGGAGGAAACTTTTCAGATGCAGATGGGTCTACAGGACCAAGAGCGAAGCAGATGGACAGATCAACAGATACAAAGCCAGGCTTGTTGCCAAAGACTTTCAACAGGTTCATGGTATTGACTATGATGATACCTTCGCTCCACTAGCGAAGATGGATTCCATTTGATTGTCCCTTGCCATTGTGGCAACCAAGGGATGGGAAGTCCATCAGATGGACGTGAATAATGCATTTCTTCATGGTGATCTCTCTGAGGAGATCTACATGGAGCAACCATAGGGATTTACGCAGGACTCATATTTGGTCTGTCGATTGAAGAAGTCACTTCATGGCATCAAGCAGTCTTCGTGTGCCTGGTATGCCAAGATGGACTCCTACCTATTGTCACAAAACTTTTTATGTTGTAAATCAGACCCAAATGTATACATGCTCAGGACGACTGATTCACTTCTACTTTTAGTTCTGTATATCAATGATTTGCTGATCACCGGTTGCTCGACTTCAACGATTGCTACAGTCAAGAGGATTCTTCATGATAGGTTTTTGATGACGGACATGGGTCCACTACACTTCTTCCTTTGACTTGAGATTAGTCAGGATGCATCAGGCATCAAACTGTCTCAATCCAAGTATGCGCAAGATCTCCTTGAGAGATTTCACATGATAGACTACAAGTCTTCTCCGACTCCTTTCCTATCAGGAGTCAAACTTGAGGATGGCCGGGAGACTCCACTGGTTGACAACACATTGTACAAAAATCTAGTGGGGAGATTGTTGTATCTCACACACTCCAGACCAGACCTCTCATGTGCAGTTGCCACAGTTTCCAGGTTCATGCAGGAGCCACATGAGCTACATTGGAAAGCTGCAAAGCGTATCCTTCGATATGTACAGGGCACCATCACCTTTGGGATTCATTATGCAGCAGACTGTACATGAGATCTCATTGGGTTTATTGATTCCGACTGGGCTAGCGATAGAATTGATCGCAAGTCCACATCTAGTTACTCACTCAGTCTTGGTTTTGGGCCTATCTGTTGGTCGAGCAAGAAGCAAGGTGCCATTTCTCTATCTTCAGCCAAGGCATAGTACAGAGGGGTAGTTAACATAACCATTCAGGCTATGTGGCTACAACATTTTCTCACTGAGTTGGGCATTCAGTTTCATTAGCTGATCGTCATCTGGTGTGAAAACCAGAGAACTTTGAAGTTCTGCAGAGATCCAGTTCAAAGACAATGGACAAAGCACATCGAGATCCACATGCACTACATCCAGGACTTAGTACATGAGGGGATCATCGAATTACAATTATGTCCCGTTGACGGGTGAAATTGACCGCTTGTCAACTGGAGGAGTGAATCTGGTCTGGGGTTGTCTAATTAACCCAATCCATTTGGATTAATTCACTCTGACGGGTTTAGCGGCTTCGTTGGCCGATCTAAGTTCTAAAGAAAGCGAAAAATAACTAAAGGGAAAAACAATAACTTACTAAATAACAATTACTAAAAACTATATGTACATCTAAGTAAATATATATGTACAAATTAAATATTATATGTATGATAATTCTCTATACAATCTATATGAACCACGAGTTTTAATCTAAACTCGTAAAAATCAAATGTAGATTAATTACTTTAGCAATAATAATAAAGAAAGTGAAAATACTTATATAATTTTTTTTTTTGGTTTGTTTTCTTAGATGTATACACTCATGACATCACACATTAAACTTCCTAATTGAACATAAAATAATAGATAGTAGAAAATGTTTTATATAGAGAAAAATTCTATATTCAGGAAACTAGCGAAATCAAATAACATGCTAACTTGTTATTGCATCCAATGTCTGTTCGATGTTGAATATCCAACCACCTTTATCTGATGAAGTAAACCTGCTACAGATCTTGAGATTGCCCCTAATAAATGAGGAACGGTAATGCCAGAGATTGAATTTATAATAACAGAACATATAATATATGCAATCACAGTAATATTATAATTTACAAGTAACTACGATGAAATAATTCTTCCTCTAAGAACTTGCATGTAAATATTCAACTGAAATTAAAGATAAATATCCTAATTTAAATTGAATAAAGGATCACTGTGTTATATCTGAGACACAAGATATGGGAAGTATGTGAAAAGGATGATCTCAAATAAAAATAAATCATGCAGACGAAAGGCTATCATCATCTATCATCATATTGAGATAAGCAAAACTTAAATTAAAACAAGATACAGAAAGCTAAAGCTGTAATGTATTTTGTGTCATTCAAGTCTGTATGTAAATATCCATATTCTAGCCCCAGGCCCAGATGATCAAATGTTTACAAAATGATATATTTATATAGGTTTCAGGAAACATAACTGTTTCCTGTTGATAAGATCAAGTTGGTTTCAAAAACTAATGGGGGATGCAACCACCCTGATTTCACTAAATATCAAAAACTACCAACAGTCTAATATGCTTACTCAAAATAAAAAATTGATATGGCTGGGAGATCTCAAAAAGTGCCTCATATCATCTTGGAAATCATGGGATCCTTAATCATCTTAAAAACAAGTGAAAATGAGAAGATCTCAGATATGTTTTCAATTATCAAATCAAACAATTCGAATTTTCTTAGCTGGCTACAGAATCTTGCGATTCTGTTGCTAGTTATAATAGAAAATGCAATCATATTTTATTAAATAAACAAAACAGACTAATCTTAATAAGAAAAATAGTTTATTCAATCAAATCAAATATCCTAACTTAAGAGTGACACAATCATGATAAAAATTAAAAATATCATACCTCAAATCATGAAATCAAAACGTATCAAGAAATTTTGGAATTAACGATAGTTGTTGCTGCCTCTACATTTTTGAAAATGACCCGACATGTAATTTTCAAGCGTTTCTCCTTCCCTTGGATAATGGATTCAAGTCTGTTGTTTTCATTTGTCAACATATCAACTTGGTCTCTTAAAGACTTGAGTCGTGACTGTAGCAGTGGAACATTGATATAGTACCTATCGATCCACGATCGACACACATCACATTGTGACTGTAAGGAGTTTGCATTAGCATGAAAAACATTATGGGTCGGAGAATCCTCCATGCGAATGGTAGATTTATCACAGAGCTAGATACCAGGAAATTCTGGGTTATCCTTTAGATAAGGAGGCAGATTGTTAACATAGTCATAGGGTCGGTCAGGGTATAACCCGAATGACACGGGGTCCTCTTTAACAAGGAATTTGTCAATTTATGAGTCTGATCTTTCACTCACTTCAATCATGCTGATCGTGTCTGCACAGGTTTTCATTTCAAACACTTCGAGAAATCAACCGACCGGTTCTTTTGTTCTTGAAATTGACATCAACACTTCCTTTTAGCTTCTTTCCTGTAGATTTCTTAACAGTTTTAGTGCAATTCTTTGGATGTGTAACCGATCGATAGTCCTGTTGAATAACCTTAAGGTAGCTTGAGGGTTCATTGTTAAGGGAAAAATCAAAAGCCTGGAAAGGTGGGGAAGAGGCTGTAGGGTTCACAAGGGTTTCCACAATGACCGACTTATCTACCTGTCCCAACTCATGGTTGACAAAACCATTTCATGTAATGAACACATCCCAACAATCATTTTCTGACTGTAATTGGTGCATGAGGATGATTTTAATGAGACCATGATGAAATAGACTTGAATCTGACCTCTATTTCCTAAACTGTTTACCCATTTTATACAGACGTCTGAGCAGGTAGTAAGGCATATTCAATGGAAAACCAATAAAACTCATAAGCATGTGTAGATGATATAGGAAAACAAGTTCGAATCGTCCCTCACATGTGATGAATTGCTTCACTACAACAAGTAAATCATGCCACCTAGGTTTCAAAAATGAAATTGGCATACCTCGATCACAACTGGTTATTTTTTGTGAGGTAAACAGTAAATTCCAAGGGACCTCCTCCACTCTCACATTCTTGAACCATTTATGACCAACCGCTGGCAATCCCGTCGCTTGGCTTAAGAAATATTCTGTTACTTCCAATTGCACATCACCGATCTTTTCCCTACAACCATCAAAGGTTAAGGCAAACTCTTGGGCGACCTGAAGGTTAAAACCATGAAATTTTTCGATGAACAAATGCCAACCATTCCTTTCCAAATCTTCCCTAGCGTTATCATATGAAAGCAGGGTTTGGATGTCATTCAGTTCGACCCTTACTACTGGAGCCATACTGCACAGACGGATAATTAGCGCACAACACACAGTTAGGGTTTGCAAAAAGGAAACAAAGCCATAGCCCCGAGCCTTATCAATACATGCTGTGATAATTCAAATTACGGGCAAGGTGTTAATCACAACGCGTGTGAGAAAATTCATGAAGCCCAAGACCCTGCTAAGGAGTAATGGCATGTTGTACATCGTATGCCACCTTGGCATTGGGTACATGCTAGGACCAGCGTACTCTGAAAATAAAATGCGCGCTTCATAGTTTGATTGCAAAGTTAGGTCGTTTTACAAAATCGAATAGTCAAAGGTTTCATGAAAGAAATATAATCAAACATCAAACCAAAATCAATACAAAAACAATCGAATATCAAATGGAGGGGGTGTTTTGTTCATATAACCACAAATCTTTTAGGCATGCTCAGAATCAAAAGGGTCACAAACAAGGAGAGAAACATGCTCATAGCAAGAAACCACAATTCTGTAATAAACCATATGCTTTCAATGAGATTTTAAAACAGAAAAGTAACGATAGTTGCGAGTTTTCATGCTTTCAGTCATGAAAACTAAGCATTAATAAATGATAGGTAAAATGTGATGATTTACAACTATCGTTCAGAGAAAATGCTCATGAAAAGTAAATAAAACTTCATAGACCCTGTGTAGGCAGCTTATAAAAACAATAATTATATAATCACTGCCAACAATGGCGACATGTTGGGAGAAGCAGTTATCTCTACCAAATGAATGAGTTCAAGTTAGAATAATCAGAAAAAACTTCGAATCGAAAACAACCGAAAAGTTGTTTGAGCATCTCAAGTAATTATAATGCAGTCCAGTTTCAGACAACTGTTATTTTTAAAGAAACGAAAACTGATGACAATCTTAGCAAAAGCGAGCCACGATGTTAAAGTTAAAATCTTCAATATTGTTGACAGGGCCGCTGCTGCCAGCAGGCATCTATAGCCTCGACATGGATGTCAATTAACCCACTCTAATATCTGTATCCTTTCAAGAAATTCCAGATTAGAACGAAGGACATTTAAGGTCAAAACATAATCCATATCTAAGAATTTTCTTTACCTGACATTGCTTCGCTGCCAGCAGGCCTGTTCAGTACCCCGACAAAGTTATCTTGGCATCATGCATGCATTTACCCACTGCCAGCAGACCTGTTCAGTGTCCCGATGGGTTTACAAGCACTTCCCACAGCTCTCTGAAAATTTATATTATAGTTTTTAAAGATATTCAATAGAGTGGGGTGACGCTGAAAATTCTAGTTTTTTAACACATTTTAATATGTCACAGACCTTGAAATTTTATTTTTTTTAGTTGTCCTTCATCAAGATCTAGAAATAGTTTATTAATAAAACTAACTTTCAAGAACAGGGAGACATCATTGAGTTGTTCTCTTAAAGAACAGGGACAACGTAAAAATGATTTTTATAGATGGTCATGAGTACCTTCAATTGCAGATTGAAACCGAGAAAATGATTTCAAACAACAAGTCATCTTCAACAGGGCTGCAATTTCAGAGAACTACAACAATTGATGTTTTAACAACTTTCAACAGTCATTTTCGAGGGGAAATTTTTCTGTTTTCTTTGTTTGAGCTAGCCCATGGTGCAGGCATATGTGTTTCAAAAGAAAGACTGATAAGCATAAATGAGAACCAAAACAAACCAGAAAAGAAAAACAAACAACAAATAAAACAAAATAGAAAATATTTACAAAGGGTGTATGGGAGCGTCATCAAGAAAAGTACTTTTTAAGAGCTTGGCCATTCACCGAGAAGGTGTCTGGCTATCCCTCTAAATTCTGTAAGCGAAAGGAACTGGGACCCAGTTTCTCAGCAATTACAAATGGTCCCAACCATAAGTTCTGAAACTTAGTATGCTCTCCTTTTCCCTCATGAGGTTTGTCCCATTTTAAGACAAGGTCACCTACCTCAAAATTTCTGTCAGAGGCAGAATTGGAATCAAATCAGTTTTTAACAATGAGTTGATGTTGATCCAATTTTCGTTTTGCTTGAGCCCTTACTTCCTCTAAATTTAACAAAGCATTAATTCAACTCTCCAAGGAGGGACATTCTTCTTCCTGTACCTTCTGCGATAACTGCAGAGATGGAAGAAGGACATGCAGTGGAAGAATCGCTTCCCTACCGTAAATGAGAAAGAAAGGTGAGTTACCCACAACAGTTTTAGGAGTTACTCTATCAACCCAGATTGCATTTAACAATGTGTTATGCCAATTTTTATGGTTTTCGGAGACCGTTCTCTTGATAATTTTTATCAGATTTTTATTAGTTGATTCCACCAAACCATTTCCTTGGGGGTAATATCTAGTAGAGTACTTTAATTTAATTCCTTTTTCTAGAGTGAAATCACTCATTTCAAGAGACGAAAAATAGGAAGCATTGTCAAATACTAAACATTCAAATACCGAAACAAGTGATGATATTTGAATTCAGAAAGGATATCACCTGGCTGGTATTTACAACTTTTAATGGGGTAGCCTCAGACCACCTGGTGAAATAATCTGTGGCTGTTATGATGTATTTATGGTACTGCGAGGATGCCATATTGATTGGGCCTATAATATCCAGGCCCCACTGCTAAAAAGGGGAGCCTACCGAAACTGGTTGCAAAGGGAATGCTGGTTTCTGTATCCATCCGGATGCCTTTTGACAAATCACACACTTGTGACATAAGGCATGAGCGTATTTAAAAAGGGTTGGCCAGTAATAACCTTCTCTTAATACTTTGTGGGTGGTGGTGTCTCCACCGAAATGCCCACCAGCTTCCCCTGCATGTAACTCCAATAAGACTTTTTCTGCTTCATCTTTTTCAAGACAACGCATAGGTATTCCATCAAAATTTTGGTGAAACAAAATACCATTAATCAGCTAAAAAGAAGCATATTTTAATCTTAGTGCTCTCCTTTTTTTGGGATCAAGGTGATGAGGAGCTGATCCATGTATAAGACAAAATTTGATGTTGTTGTACCAGGAACTAACAAGGTTTTGTGCACAACATATTTGATTTTGATAGTGCTGATCTGAATTTAACATATCCGTTTCATTTTGCTGTCCTACAGTTGAATCGATGACCAACTTGCATAAACCTTGGCCTCTTATAATTTGTGCTGGGGTGATTTCTATGTCATATTCTTGTAAGGATGTGACCCAATTTGCCCTTTTTTCACCTAGTTCTTTCTGTACTAACAAATTTCTGATAGTCGGGTAAGGGACAATGATTTTCGTCCTAGATTTCAACAGATAAGATCGGAAGTGTTTTACTGCTTTGAAAACAACATAAGCTTGCTGATCTACTACTAGGTAATTAAGTTCTGCCCCCTTGAAGGCTGAGCTCATAAAGACAATTGGGACTTCGTTGTTTTCAACGTTCTTTTGAGTTAGGACAACAACGTAAGATCGGTTAGAGGCAAACATGTAGAGGGTGAAGTCTTGCGAAAAATCAGGGCTTATTAGAGAAGGAGCGTCTATTATGGCATTTTTTGTTGAATCAAAAGCCTGACTTTCTAAAGGTCCCCAATGGTACTATACATCCTTTTTTATTAAGTTTTGTATTGGTCTCACCATTTCTGAAAAGCTGGGGACGAATCTCCTAACAAAGTTTATCTGTCCTAAGAAAGATTGCATGGAATTTTTTGACGAGGGAGGGGGCAGTTTCGAAATGACTTGGGTCCTTTTAGGGTCGATAATCATCCCTTCATTCGATACAATGAATCCAAGGAGCTTACCTTGTTCTACTGTGAAGACAATTTTTTTAGGATTTAAATAAATGCCGTACTTACGACATCGCTGTAGAACAAATCTTAAATGAGCTAGATGATCTCCTTTATTTTTTTAGAAGACAATGACGTCATCCAAGTAAAATACTATAGATTGATTGATTAAGCTGCAGAAAGTGATATCCATCGCTCTTTGAAAAGTGGCACCGACGTTTATGAGTCCAAAGGGCATCTTTCTATAAGCGTAGGTGCTCCATGGGGTACAAAAAGTAGTTTTGAGCTGGTCTGGGGGAGACATAAGGACTTGGTTATACCCGAAAAAACCATCCAACAAGGATAATCTTTCAGAACTAGATACCTGTTGAAGGATCTATTCCATGGGAGGGACATGGTAGTTGTCTTTATCAGATGCTTGGTTAAGATTTTGGAAATTGACACTGTTACCCCTCAATATTGCTCACTTCGATAAGTGTCGTAAGTGTTGCATGTTCCTCTCAACTGTCGCAAGTGTCGCATGTCATTCACAAGTGTCACAAACATCAAAAAAAGCATGCTTCCATGATAACGACACCAAGGAGACATCTAGAATAATTCAGACACTTGATTTGGAGGAGGGAGAACGATTAACTGAAGTAAAGGAACTCTTACCACCTGAAAGGAGCTCTTAAACAAGGTTTTTGAAGGTGAGCGCTCCCCTGCATCAGGCTTAGGAGCGCTGGCACTCCCCTATAAGGTCTTAGGGAGCGTTATAACACCCAACTACCCCTTTGAAGGAGAACTATCCATCCCTGGAGCGCTGACGCTCCCCTCAAGCTTCCTAGGGAGCGCTATAGCGCCCTGATGCCCCTTTTGAGGGAGCGCTGTCTAATCTGGGTAGTGGTTGACCCGTTGAGGAGAATAAGGGAAGGATCTTTCAATTTTGGAAGGCAGTTGCATTTGAATTCTTGGTTCAATCAGAATATCCTTGATCTAAGGAGGGAATTCCTCAACCTACCCTAAAGATACCTCAAGAGGTTAAGCCTCTTTTAACCTATATAAGAAGGCTCTATGATGGTGAGAAGGGGGAAGAATTGCTAGCATGAAACCTATGATCTCATAGGAAATACACAGTCAGCTAAAGGAGAGTGATCAATGAAGCTGTTATCATCTAGGTCATGGATCTTTCGAGCAAGGGTTAGATGAAGGGGACTTGATGAAGCTGTCGCATTCGCATCTACGATTGTATGTACTGTTGTCGTTATTTTCATTAATATGACACGCTTGGCCTGTTTCTTTCTAGTTTGTGTCTGATTTTACATGAACTTATCGTTGATAGATAGATCTCTTTTCAAGCTAATATCAATAGAGTAAGAAGTGGTTGTACTTTGTTTGTCTATAGGACTCATCGAGGAGCGAGAGTTTGGAGATCGACTTGGAGCGTGCAGGGACAAACGTCGATTAAAAGGTACTCCTGTTATCCTTCCTCCTCATGCATTATTTTGTATAGATTTGAAAGGAAGTCAGTATCCACATTAAGCACTTTCTGTCTTAGAGTTTAGGGTCTAGCTCTTTGAGGCAATCTACCTGTCCGCAGGGAGATTTTCCTACGACAGACACATAGTCAGATTTCACCACTCTTCTTTCTAATGGGGACAAGATTAGAGACCCATTGTGTGTGCCTTATCAGGAAGATTATTTTAGCGTTCAGGAGTTTGTTTAATTCCTTCTTGACCATTGGTTCGAGTTTTGGGTGCATCTTCCTTAACTTTTGTTGAAAAGGTTGGGTATGGGGTTTCATGGGAATAATGTGTTGTATGATGTTAGGATCAAAGGTTTTTAGGTCGTCGTATGTCCAGGAAAAAACATCTTTGAATTCCTTAAACAACTTAATAAATGCTACCTTTTCTTGCTCAGAACACCCCAACCCTAAATTGATGCATTGTGGGTTGTCTTTAGTTCCCAAATTTACTTTTTCATGTGTCAAGGAGGAACTATTCGTTTTACAATTCACCGATTTTATGAACTTATCGTGAAGATCATAAAGTTTTTCTAACCTAACCACAAATTTCGAGATAGAGTTTACCATGTCTGATGCAGATTCCGGGGATCTCGAATATGGTATTACTGTAAAGTCGTGAAGATTTTTGTCATGGGTACCTTCGTCGATCACTGCGCCCTGGAAAGTTTCTTCCATATGCAGAAAACTTATGATCTATTGATCTTCATCGAAGACTCTCCAATTCGTGATGTTGTCTGGGATGAACGGTCTGAACAACAACTCGACGGAAAATGCATTCGGAGATAGGCCTTCTGCAGGAAAAAGTTTTGAAGCGATGTTAGCTAACAAATCAACTTCAGAATTATTCAATCTAGGAATAGAATTTATGTTAAATGTGGAAAACTTGTTCATCAAATTCCATACCTCAGTCTAATAGCTTTTTAGGTGCGGAGATAAACAGTGGATAGAATTTTTTACCTGTCTAACCACTATTTCTGAATCACCCAAAACAATCAAATTCTGAATGTTTAAATCTAGTGCTTTTCTGAGACCTTGCAGGAGTGCCTCATATTCGACCGTGTTGTTTGTACATTCGAATTCTAACCGAAAAGCAATCAAAGTCTTGTTACCTGCTGGATCGATGAGCACACACCTTGCACCAGCTCCTTCCTTAGATTTTGACCCATCTAAGTAGAGAGACCATATTTGATTTTCGTCAGGTGCATGTGACCACCGAGAGGGGGCTGTTGACTGTGTGCATGTCATAATTTCAGATTGCTGTTCTGGGTCAGTGATGGTAGAAGTTTTGACCATGACATTGCCGAAAAAAGTGTCCATCCTCTGTATTTCAGGCGAATTGGCAGAAGGAGTGAATGGTTCATTGGGATCATTTAAATCAGTTACCGTGAACTTCAGATAACGTTCACGATTTACCTTGATTATGTTAGGCTTTCCATTCTCGGGCAGCCACAAGTGAGACCAATCCATTGCAAAATAGCCATGTAATTGTTTTGACCAATCTTTACTTAAAAACAAACCATATACTTCTGGGATATTTACAACAATGATATCAATCACTTGATGGACTTTAGGATTAGATGACAATATTATAAGCACATTTTTTAATTCGCCTATCACTTTAACACTAGTTCGATCAAGATGGATAATTTTCAAGCTGGATGATTGAACTTCGACATTAATTTTTTGACAGATAGACCAAGGCATTACATTAGATGATGCACCTGAATCTACCATACAGTTATGTACATTCCTATTGAAAATTTCAAAAGTCAACAAAAATGGAGGGACATTTCTGCAAGTATTAACAGTAGAAGTTTGCTTTTTTTTAGTCGCAGCCTCTGAAACGGGTTTATCTACATTTGTTACACTATTTACAGGAAGGTCTCTTTTATCATGAGGCTAGGATGTAGTTTTGGCAGAGGCCTTCTGAGGAATTTTGGAGCTGTTTTGAACACCTTTGTTGCTATTTGGATTGCTATTTTCGCTGTTCTCCGCAATATTCTACAACATCTTTTGCAAAAGAAAAGGGAATTTTAATAATTCGTAAACATAAATGTTAGCCCTAAGATTTTTTAGATCTTCAATCAAATCATAATCTAAACTTGGGTTTGCTGAATTCTGTTTAGTCTCAATTGATTTAGAATGTTTTGGAGGCAAAGTAGTCGCAATTTTAGAAGAAGGCTTATTTGCTGTCTTGCTCCTGATATTGTAAGGATGCACTATTTCGAAATTAGCTTGAAAAATGCTATCCAAAAAATGTCCAAAAATGTTCGGAGAGGGTTCATCTTCTTATACTGTCTCTGGTTTAGCTACTTCTTTAGGAATCTCGAGAGGAATCAAGTTATCGTGTGCTTCTAGGATCGTTTGAATAGCAAATTGTAAGCTTTCTAGATTTAGGCCTTCAAAATTTGAATTAGGTTGGTTTGTAGGAAAAGGCTTCCTAAAAGGGGGTTTGTAAGGTCCTTTGCTCGAAGAAGCTTCTTCAACCGACCTTTTCAAATCTATAACTTGATTGGATAACTTCTAAACGAATTTCTATAGGTTTTCTAGATCTGAACTCTCAGGGTGAGATTTATTATGGGGAGGTCTAGGAAGGATTTTGATTTTTTTCTTGGATGATGAACTGGTTTCTATCTCTTTGCCAGTATTGTCTTTTAAGCTGAGAATATCTTTCTCGATTTGACTCGCCTCTTCGAAGGTTTCTAACAATGTGGCTTTCTTGGACCTCTTTACCCAAATGGCTATGTTTTGATGTAAGGATTTTGTGTAGTATGCGACAATAAGATTTCCGGCAGGCATCGAATCCATGGGGATTCAGTACTTTAGTGTTAATAACCTTTGATTAAACTCTTTTATCTTTTCTTTGGGGTTCATTTTTAAACTAGAAATCTCCATGACTAGAACTTCAGGAGACTTGTCGTCTCTGAACTTCTCAAGGAAACAACACTCAAATTTATCCCATGACATGATGGTGTGGGGCTGTTGGGAAAAATACCAGGTATAAGCATTGCCTTCAAAGGTGTAGGGAAACAATCTGCACACTATGTCTTCATGCTCAACACTATGGAGCCTAATGGCTAGCATAAACTTTTTGATGTGATCTTCAATGATCTGCTTGGAGTTTGGGTCAAATTTAGGGAGCCATTTCTCTGGGTGTTTAGCTAAAGGATGTTGGGGCCCAGGTATGGCCACTGCATCTTGGTCGAGCCAGGGTCTAGTGGGATTGTTCAGATTGGCCATAGGTGTGGGTGGTGTCGAAGGCTAAGATGAGGAACTACCTTTGTCTGAGGATTTCTTCTCTAGAAGAAGAAGGAGATGAAGGGGGTGGTGATGGTGGAATACCAGATCCTCCTGCTGAAGGAGTGAGGATATGATCTGGTTCCGTAGGGTTTAAGGTAAGATCAATACCTACAAGTTGTTCCCTGATATCAGAGAAGTCTAATGGTTGGTTTAGAGATCGACTTGGTTGTCTGATACGGGCTAAGGCATTGTGCGTTCTAATGAGGGATTGACGAACAATCTCTTGTATGTCGCCACCTGGGGGATTTGGAGTTACTGGTTAAATTGTGATCCGTAGATCGTTGTTTGATGTGGTTGTTGTTTGAGGGACAATGTTGTCATCTGAATGACTCCTAGTTACTATAGGTGAGCGGGTAGGTGGCGGAGGAGTCTTGTGACCTCCTCGTGCCATTAATAGTTTTCAGGCCCTCCTTCTAGCGCATTTGTTGACGGGAAAAATTGACCGCTCGCTAACTGGAGGAGTGAATCCGGTCCGGGGTTGTCTAATTAACCCAAGCCGTTTGGATTAATTCACTCCGATGGGTTTAGCGGCTCCGTTGGCCAATCTAAGTTCTAAAGAAAGCAAAAAATAACTAAAGGGAAAAACAATAACTTACTAAATAACAATTACTAAAAACTATATGTACATCTAAGTAAATATATATGTACAAATTAAATATTATATGTATGATAATTCTATATACAATCTATACAAACCACGAGTTTTAATCTAAACTCGTAAAAATCAAATGTAGATTGATTACTTTAGCAATAATAATAAAGAAAGTGAAAATACTTATCTAATTTTTTTTTTTGGTTTGTTTTCTTAGATGTATACACTCATGAAATCACACATTAAACTTCCTAATTGAGAAGAAAATAATAGATAGTAGAAAATGTTTTATATAGAGAAAACTTATATATTTAGGAAACTAGCAAAATCAAATAACATGCTAACTTGTTATTGCATCCAATGTCTGTTCGATGTTGAATATCCAACCACCTTTATCTGATGAAGTAAACCTGCTATAGATCTTGAGATTGCCCCTAATAAATGAGGAACGGTAATGTTGGAGATTGAATTTATAATAACAGAACATATAATAGATGCAGTCACAGTAATCTTATAATTTGCAAGTAACTACGATGAAATAATTCTTCCTGTAAGAACTTGCATGTAAATATTCAACTGAAATTAAAGATAAATCTCCTAATTTAAATTGAATAAAGGATCACTATGTGTTATATCTGAGACACGAGATATGGGAAGCATGTGAAAAGGATTATCTCAAATAACAATAAATCATGTAGACAAACGGCTATCATCATCCATCATCGTATTGAGATAAGCAGAACTTGAATTAAAACATGATACAGAAAGCTAAAGCTGTAATGTATTATGTGTCATTCAAGTCTGTATGTAAATATCCATATTCTAGCCCCAGGTCAAGATGATCAAATGTTTACAAAATGATATGTTTATATAGGTTTCAGGAAACATAACTGTTTCCTGTTGATAAGATCAAGTTGGTTTCAAAAACTAATGGGGGATGCAACCACCCTGATTTCACTAAATATCAAAAACTACCAACAATCTAATCTGTTTACTCAAAATACAAAATTGATATGGTTGGGAGATCTCAAAAAGTGCCTCATATCATCTTGGAAATCATGGGCTCCTTAATCATCCTAAAAACAAGTGAAAATGAGAATATCTCAGATATGTTTTCAATTATCAAATCAAACAATTCAAATTTTCTTAACTGGCTACATCATCTTGCGATTCTGTAGCTAGTTATAATAACAAATACAATCATGCTTTATTAAATAAACAAAATAGACTAATCTTAATAAGAAAAATAGTTTATTCAATCAAATTGAATATCCTAACTTAAGAGTGACACAATCATGATAAAAATTAAAAATATCATACCTCAAATCATGAAATCAAAACGTATCAAGAAATTTTGGAATTAACGATAGTTGTTGCCACCTCTACGTTTTTGAAAATGACACGACCTATAGTTTTCAAGCATTTATCCTTCCCTTGGATAATGGATTCAAGTATGTTGTTTTCATTTTTCAACATATCAACTTGGTCTCTTAAAGACTTGAGTCGTGATTGTAGCAGTGGAACATTGGTATAGTACCTGTCAATCCACGATCGGCACACATCACATTGTGATTGTAAGGAGTTTGCATTAGCACGAACAACATTATGGGTCGGAGAATCCTCCATGCGAATGGTAGATTTATCATAGAGATGGATACCAGGAAATTCTGGGTTGTCCTTTAGACAAGGAGGCATATTGTTAACATAGTCATAGGGTCGGTTAGGGTATAACCCGAATGACACGGGGTCCTCTTCAACAATGAATTTGTCAATTTCCGAGTCTGAGCTTTCGCTCACTTCAATCATGCTGATCGTGTCTGCACAAGGTTTCGTTTTGAACACTTCAAGAAATCAACCAACCAACTCTTTTGTTCTTGAAATTGACATCAACACTACCTTTTAGCTTCTTTCCTGTAGGTTTCTTAACAGTTTTAGTGAAATTCTTTGGATGTGTAACTGATCGATTGTCCTGTTGAATAACCTTAAGGTAGCTTGAGGGTTCGTTGTTAAGGAAAAAATCACAAGCCTGGAAAGGTGGGGAAGATGCTGTAGGGTTCACAAGGGTTTCCACAATGTCCGACTTATCTACCTGTCCCAACTCATGGTTGCCAAAACTATTTCGTGTAATGAATGCATCCCAACAATCATTTTGTGACTATAACTGGTGCATGAGGATGATTTTAATGAGACCATGATGAAATAGACTTGAATCTAACCTCTGTTTCCTAAACCGTTTACCCATTTTATACATACTTCTGAGTAGGTAGTAAGGCATATTCAACGGAAAACCAATAAAACTCATAAGCAGGCATAGATGATATAGGAAAACAAGTCCGAATTGTCCCTCACATGTGATGAATTGCTTCACTACAACAAGTAAATCATGCCACCTAGGTTTCCAAAACGAAATTGGCATACCTCGATCACAGCTGGTTATTTTTCGTGAGGTAAACAGTAAAGTCCAAGGGACCTCCTCCACTTTTGCATTCTTGAACCATTTCTGACCAACCACTGGCAATCCCGTGGCTTGGCTTAAGAACTCTTCTGTTACCTCCAATTTCACATCACCGATATTTTCCCTACAACCATCAAAGGTTAAGGAAAACTCTTGGGCGACCTAAAGGTTAAAACCCTGAAATTTTTCGATGAACAAATGCCAACCATTCCTTTCCAAATCTTCCCTAGCGTTATCATACGAAAGTAGGGTTTGGATGCCGTTCGGTTCAACCCTTACTACTGGACCCATAATGCACAGACATATAATTAGCACACAACACACAGGTAGGGTTTGCAAAAAGGAAACAGAGCCATAGCCCCGAGCCTTATCAATACATGCTGTCATAATTCAAACGACGGGCAAGGTGTTAATCACAATGTGTGTGAGAAAATTCGTGAAGCCTGAGACCCTGCTAAGGAGTAATGGCATGCTGTACATTGTATGCCACCTTGGAATTGGGTACATGCTAGGACCAGAGTACTCTGAAAACAAAATGCGCGCTTCATAGTTTGATTGCAAAGTTAGGTCGGTTTACAAAATCGAATAGTCAAAGGTTTCATGAAAGAAATATAATCAAACATCAAACCAAAATCAATACAAAAACAATCGAATATCAAATGGAGGAGGTGTTCCGTTCATATAACCACAAATCTCTTAGGCATGCTCAGAATCGAAAGGGTCACAAACAAGGAGAGCAACATGCTCATAGAAAGAAACCACAATTCTGTAATAAACCATATGCTTTCAATGAGATTTTAAAACAGAAAAGTAACGATAGTTGCGAGTTTTCATGCTTTCAGTCATGAAAACTAAGCATGAATAGATGATAGGTAAAATGTGACGATTTACAATTGTCGTTCAGAGAAAATGCTCATGAAAAGTAAATAAAACTTCATAGACCCTGTGTAGGAAGCTTATAAAAACAATAATTATATAATCGCTGCCAACATGTCCTTCAGCAGAATAGACGACATACATTTTCACCAAGACCTTCAGTGAGCAAAAATTGCATTCTCTGCGAGGTCATCTTGGAGTGAAGGACATAGTTGCCTAGCAATT